>CM023864.1:6720791-7143291 GCA_013389735.1 Phaseolus lunatus
TGGAAATTGAACTGTTTAGTTTCTCCCCCAAAGGCTGCTTCAGACTCTACCAAAATTTCTACCAATGTTGCACACACATCGAGCATAGCAAGATTTTTTTGCCACTGATATAGGAAACAAACTTCTAAGGCTTTGACAGTTAGAAATGTAAACTTCTTGTGAGTCTTGAAGGCTGAGAATTTCATCAGGATTCAGAATAATTTTCTTCAAAGGAAGAGTAGTCGGTTTCATATCTGCTCCTGTATCTTTGGTTCTTTGAAGTGTCAAGTCTGAGAAAACTGTGATCAGCTATGGCGTTCTTTCTGAGGCTTTGTTGGCTACTGTACTCATATCCCTTTCTTTGCTTCCAATTACTCTTTTTTGCGCCTATTTTTTTGCTTGTACAACGCGGCAGGTTTTCCTACCACAGAATTTTTTGCTGATGAAAAAAATTATTTTGAAGAGCTTAACATGTTAATATTTCCGGAGGGTGCTTGTAATCATTCTTAATCAAAACAAAAATTTCACTTATTTCATAAAATGCTAAAATGAATGCTAATGCATGTGTATTACTGCATTTTGAATACATAACCTGACACATTCATTTTAAATACATAACCTGACACATTCATTTTAAATACCATCAAAAGATAGTTTAATTACTTTTAAATGTAAAAATAAAGTAATAAGAAGACGAAAAATTAAAAGAGACTAAAACTACAATTTAGCATATGAAAAAAATATGAAACAGTTGAATTTAGATAATGAATTCCTCACCTGTATTTGAAACAACCTCTGGAAGATCATTATGGAGGAATGAGTCAGAATCCTCCGATGACGTTTCAATTCCCAAAAAAGCTTGGCGCATTCAGTAGTCCTTCAGATTAAGTTTTCATATTGGGGCAATCAATTACATTTGCTTTTTTCAAACATGAAAATTGCAGAGTGGTCTTCCCTGATAAAAAAGCTTTGTAGTCGAGGTAAGGAACACAACCTTAATGTTGTCAGTTTTGTAAATGTGATCTCATCACAATCTTCTTCATCTTCTTTTCTTGCTATTTCTTTGATTGATTCAAAATTCTTTATAATTAGGGTCTCAAGTTGCCCCAAACTCTTTGCAGTTTCAAATGTGAATAAATACTCCATTCTACCACAGTCCTTCACCCTCAACTCTTTCAGATTGATGAAAGACATTGCACCACACCCTAATTTTTCCAACCGAGGGCATCTGATAACATTTAAAAGTTGAAGCTTTTCAGAGTATGGACTTACCCATGGGTGCTCCAACCCTATTGACTCAAGCTCATTTAGTTCAGATAGGGTTAATCCATTCAGTGACGCGGGAATTCCATCATGAACTTCCAATTTCTGAGAGGGAAATATCTCCTTCACACCAAAGCATCCTTGCACTCGAAGATGCTCTAAATTAGGTACCTTGTGCAGGAATTCAAAAGGCAAAGTATGTTTCTCATTTTTATCATCCTCAAAGCATAGCCGGAGAATTTTAATTTGGAGAGGTAGTCTCGTGGCACATGTGTATCGCTCAACATCATGTTTTCCTCGTTGAGTGTCAGTGCCTCAAGTTTGGGAACAACCTAGATTCAAGCCAAACCAATTCCAAAGAAAATGACGGTGGAAGTTAGAAGGAGGAAAGCTGAAACATATACAATGAAAAGCACAAATATTGGAAAAGAGGAATCTACTTAATGCTGTCACCTTTCCAATGATGAATAGAGGTTGTTGTAGCCAGCATATAGGAGCTTCTGTAGCTGCTTCTTTGTGACTATCATGAATTTCTGATGTGAATAGCTTCATCTTGGGACAGTAGGCCACATGTAAGACATCTAAATTGGGGCATTCTAGTTGGTTTTTTGCAGGGTAAAAGCAACTCAGATGTGTTAGGTTATGAAGAGTTAGAGAGTACAAACAAGGGCATTCAAACATTAATATTTCAGTTGTTCCATTTTCTATTGCATCTTCTAAAATTATCAATCCACTTCAGAAAGAAATACAAAATTCAAAATACAAAATATAGAAAAATGTATCCATTTTCTCAAAATAAAACACAAAAAATATGTTTTCAACTTGCTCCTCTTCTTGTGAAAAATCTGTTACATTAGTTTGCATTTCTTAATGAGACCTGAAATATAAATACAACACACAATTAGAAACAGTAAAATTTCATTTGACAATATTATAACTTCAATTCAAATTTACTTCAGGTGATGCTTAAAAAACTCCAAGTCATGGGATAATTAGCCTTATAATTTTGCCAGAAAAAAAAGAGTTCATAATAAACCTCAAATAAAGGAATATTTAATTTCGGGTGGTCTCATTAATGAGGTAAAATAGTGGAGATTTATACCATCACAAAAAGATATAAATTTTGTTTATTCAAGACTGAAAGAAATATATACGAACATCATAGCTATCCTAAATTTCAGAAATTAGTAATTGATCCAAAAAAATGGTAGAAATTCAGCATTAACAAGGTCTATCTGAAGGGATTAAGTTTTGAATTTGGGTAATAAATTCCTTACCTCTTTGTAAACAACCTATTGACAATGTTGTTGAGATCATCATCGTGGATCAAACTAGGATTATTCTGGAAGTTTATATGGGGAATCATTGTTGCTTTTGCAACTCCTCTAGAAAATTTTTTCATCTTGGGGCATTTAGCTATCTTCACTTCTTTCAGACATGAGAACTGCAAAGTAGCTTTCCCTAAATAAAACCCTTCTAGTTTTGGTAAGGAATCCAACGTTAATGTTGTGAGCTGTCCAAATATGATCTCATCATCATTATTTTCTTTCTTTGCTATTTCTTTTAATGATTTACAGTTCATTACAATCAGGGACTCAAGTTGCACCAAACTTTTGGCAGTTGAAAATTTGAATAAATACTTCATCTTTTGACACAACTTCACACACAATTGTTTCAGACTGATGAATGATACTGAATTCGGAACTAATTTTTGTAACCGAGGGCACCTTTCAATGTTTAATATTTCAAGCTTTTCAGAATATGGCAGGTGCTCTAACCCTATGGACTTTAGCTCTTCAAGATTGTCTAGGGTTAAAATTTTCAGTGTGGTAGGTATTCTCTCCTTAACTTGGAGTTCTTGGGCAGGGAATATCTCCTTGATTCCAAGGCATCTAACAACTAGATGTTCTAAATTGTGCACCTTGTGGAGGAAATCAAAAGGCAAAGTATCTTCCTCACTGTCATCATCCTCACTGTAATCATCCTCACTGTCATCATCCTCACTGTCACCATCCTCACTGTCATCATCCTCAAAGCATAGCTCAAGATAGTTTAACTTGCCGAGGAGGTCTTCTGGCAAATCTTTATTCCTCAATAACTTAATGTTTTCCTCATTGAGTGTCAATTTCTTCAGTTTGGGAACAACCTAACAAGGTCAACATATTCAAAAGTAAATGTGGAGTTGACGGAAGAAAATAATGGAAACAGAAATAGAACTCAAAACTGGTAGTACTTTGTCACCTTTTCAACAGAGAACAAAGGTTGCTGAAGCTGGCTAATTGTATCTGGAGAACTAACTTCACTATCTGTTGAATCTGAAGAACTAACTTCACTATCTGTTGAATCTGAAGAACTAACTTCACTATCTGTTGAATCTGAAGAACTAACTTCACTCTCTGTTGTATCTGGAGAACTAACTTCACTCTCTGTTGTATATGGAGAACTAACTTTACTCTCTGTTACTTCACTCTCTGTTGTATATGGAGAACTAACTTCACTCTCTGTTGTATATGGAGAACTAACTTTACTCTCTGTTGTATCTGGAGAACTAACTTCACTATCGGTTGTATCTGAAGAACTATCTTCCCTATCTGTTATATCTGCAGAACTATCTTTACTCTCTATTGTATCTGGATAACTAAGCTTACTCTCGGTAATTTCTTCTGTGTCACTATCAAGAAATTCAAATGTGAATAGTTTCAACTTTGAACAATAGGACACGTTTAAGCTTTCTAATGTGGGGCATTTCAGATTGTGTTTTCCAGGATAAAAGCAACTTAGCTGTGGCAGCTTATAAAGAAGCAGAGATGACAAACAAGGGAATTCAAACCTTGCAGTTGCTTCCTGTTCCATTGCATCTTCCTTTCTAACGATTGATACCAACTTGGCACAGTTCCGTATATCAAGTGTCCCAAGCTTTATAAGATTTTTGGCGAGGGATGAATGGAATAGTGTGGCCAGGCGTCTGCAATCACGAACACTCACTTCTTGCAAATTTGGAAAGTTGATCCTTCCTTGTGGATCTTTGCTCCATACCCTCTTCAACTTTGGCAACTTATCTAAAGTAAGCTTTTTCAAAGGAGAGACTATTCCATTCTTTTCCATCCCTTCATCGATAGCAAATATTACCTGCACAGCCTTGCAGCTATGTACCTGCAATTCTTCTAAGCTTCTTAAGCCACAAAGGATTCGAGATGAAATCTTCAAATTTTCTATAATGTTCTCTACCACCAATGTTTTTACGCTTTTAAAGTAGCTATCTTGCAACGCAGCTTTACCATGCCAAAATTCTTCCATCTTAGAATCCTCCTTAATTGTCTAATATTTTATTATGGAAAAAAAATGAGAAGTGGATATAGAAGGACAAATATTAGAACTTCACTTGAAATGAACATTATGTTATCAAGAAGAGTACTATTGAACCACCTTAATTTTAAACTTCGTTTCTTACCATAAAAGGGTTATCAGATACTGTACAAAAACAGAGAATGTGAAAGAAACATTTAATTTTGTTGTAAATTTACAGTATTAATTTCAAAATAGTTCTAATTAGTCAACTAAAACTGTCTTGAATAAAAGAAATTAATGAAAAAAAATATAATTGTTCAGTAATAATATACCAGTTCATTTGTAAAACTTACAAAAATACTCATTTTCAAATCCCAAACCATTAATGATAATGAATTCCTTACCTTTTTGACAAACAACCACTGGACTGTAGAGTTGAGATCATTAAGGAAAGTTAAGTCAAAATCATCTGTTGAAGTTTCAATCCCTTGAAACATTGGCGCATTAATGCTTCCTTCAGAGAAAGTTATCATATTGGGGCATTCAGCAACCGTGACTGTTTTGAGTCGTGAGAATTGCAAAGTGGCCTTTCCTGAATAAAAGCTTGCTAACTTTGGCAAGGAATCCAGCTCAAACGTTGTGAGGCGTCCAAACTTGATCTCAGCAGAAGCATCTTCATCTTCTTGTTTTACTATTTCTCTTATTAATCCACATTCCTCTATATATAAGAACTCAAGTTGCACCAAACTTTCGGCAGTAGAAAAGGTGAACAAATAATGAATTTTATTACAGAGCCGCACAGTCAACCTTTTCAGTGTTACAGAAAATGGTTTTACCCATGGGTGCTCTAACCCTATTGAGTCCAGCTTATGAAGTTTTACTAATGTTAATCTTTTCAATTTTGGAAGTTTTCCGTCATGAACTTCAAGTTTTTGAGAGGGAAATATCTCCTTGAGACCAAAGCATTGCCTCACTTCTAGACGTTGTAAACTGGGTACCTTGAGAAGGAAATCAAAAGGCAAAGTTTTTTCTTTTCTGTCATCATGTTCATAGGATAGATCAAGTTTATTTAAATTGCAAAGGAGGTGTGGTGGCCCATGTCCATCGCTCAACAAGATAATGTTTTCCTCATTGAGTGTCAAGTCCTTCAATTTTGGAACAACCTAGCAAGGTGAAATGAATTCAAAAGAAATGTCATTGTCATGGTGGCAGTTTGAAGCTATAGGAGGAAAATATATGACGAAAAGAAAAAGGAAGCAAAAGAGTGCTTGTGCTTTGTCACCTTTTCAACTGAGAACAGAGGTTGTTGAAGCTGGCTAATGGTATTGGGAGCACTGACTTCACTCTCTCTAACTGCTTCTTTGTCAGAAAATTCTGAAGTGAATAGCTTCAACATAGGACAATAGGACACGTCCAAGGTTTCTAATATGGGGCATTCCAGATGGTGTTTTCCTGGATAAAAGCAACTAAGCTTTCGCAGTTTATAAAGAAAAAAGACCGACAAATAAGGGAAATGAAACATTTCAGCTGTGCCAAGTTCTGTTGCATCTTCCTTTCCAACAATTTCTACCAACCTATTACACCTCATTATTTCAAGTTTCTGTAGCTTTACAAGATTTCTGACAAGGGGTGAAGGAAACAGTGCTCTAATGCGTCTTCAATCACTGACAATCACTTCTTGCAAATGGGGAAAGCTCACAATCCCTTGAGGATTTTTGTTCCATACACGAGTCAAATTTGGCAACTCATCCAAATCAAGCTTTTTCAAACGAGATATCATTCCATTGGTTTTCTTCATCTCAATGTCATGAATATCAAATACTACTTTAACTTCCTTGCACCCATATACCTGCAATTCTTCCAGGCTCTTCAAGCAAGCAAGTATTTTAGATGGAATCACAGATTCTTTTGTAATGTCCTCCACCACCAACTTTTTTAAATTTCCAAAGTAATTATATGGAAAAACAGCTTTCTTGTACCAAATATTCTGATGACTACTATCCTCCCTAAGTGTCAATTCCTTTGAATCTTCATAAGAAACCTATAAAAATAAACAAATATGAAAAGTGGACAAGGCAAGGAAAATACGAGAATAGTGTTCTGTAGTTGATAGGGAGACATGAGTTGTAAGGGTGTCTAAAGTTTGTTGTATACGGGTTGGATCACCCCTGAAGTAATTCTTATTTATTTATATTATCTTATTGCTGATCAAAAAAATAAATAAAGGAAAATACAAGAACTTCACTTGAGAAAGATAATACTATATGTTATGAAAACCAGTACTGAAATTCCTTTTCACCTTGGGGGGTAGTATAAGGGTAGTGTAAACCACTGAGAAATGTGAGAGAATTTTTTCTTAAACATTCGGAACAAAAACAATACCAATTATACCACCTCCAGACACCAAACCAACTGGAGCATCATCTGTACCTCACCAACATGTTAAAGATATGCATTTATTCTATTATTATGTACTTAGCAAAATATGGAAAGATTCCATATCTAGAAATTAGGGATTTCTTTTAATAATGAATCCTCAATTTCAGTTACTTGACATACATGGAAATACATTGAGTAAACCCTGCATGGTATCAGTGATTTGGAGTTCTTTGGTTTACAATTTGGCGCAGCCAAAATGAGTGCCTTTTATAGGTGGAGTACCCACCGCATTGCACATTGTCCCACAAACATACTTATATCTCTTAATCGAATTCACCGGCAATTGTTTCCTCCTAGGATCTCACCAGCACCCTTGTCCAACAAATTTTTTTTTTTCCTCAACACTTCAAAAACTCACAAAAATGACTAAACAAATCCTCTAGCACCAGTCTTCAAAGGAGTGACAGTAACACCTCAAGGAGCTCCAACGTAAGCTAAAACCCCATTTGCTATCCAACAGCTTTTTGTGGGAACATGACTACAAGTATTCTTTTAATTTAATTTAGAAAAAATACATAACCTTTCAATAGCGGAACATTTACTGAAAAATTTCATTGAAAAAAGTAAATTAAGTGCAGGGAAGATAATGATTAATAAATAATCTATGTATGCATACCTGACCAGTGGAAATTTTTTGCAGAGTGGCATTCAAATCGCCTTCCCAATACCATGTGTCTTTTTCACCTGCTGCAACATGTATTTTTCTTAGACTGGGTGCACTTTGTTTTTTACAGAATGTTTTCATCTTAGGGCAATCAGTTACTAATAAATTTTCAAGTGAGGGGATTTTTAAAACACACTTCTTAGAACTGCAGAAACAAGTGAGGCTTTCTAGAGACACCAATTCAATAGCTTTTAGTTGTCTAAACTCAATCACTTGTGTTTCTTCCTCTTGCTTAACAATTCTCTTCATACTTTCACAAAGACTAACCTTCAAGGTTACGAGTTGAACCAAGCTCTTGGCAGTTGAGGATGTCATTAAATTCAACAATCCTAAACAATCAGTTACTTCCAAATATGTCAAGTAACTGAAAGACGCCATGGGTGGCATTAAGCTTTTCAATTTTAAACATCCAGAAACGACTAAGCGCTCTACCCTTTGAAGAAGCGGGCAATGTTTAAAACCTATATTCTGTAAAAACCACACATTTTTAAACATCAACTCCTTCAGTTGCACCACAACCCCAATTTTTGCATCTGTAACAGGGTTTGTAGAAGCCCAAAACTCTTTGACGAGACAATTCATCAATGTTAGGCTTTCCAAATTAGGAAGTCTATTAAGCAACCAAAAGACAATTTCAGTGTTCTTCAATCCAGACAAGAGAAGCGATTTTAATTTGTGCATTCTATGAACACTAACAATGTACGACTGCAACCACTCTGCTTCCTTCCAGCTTATTGACGTATATTCCAAATTGTGAATCACCTAAAAAGTAGGTGTAAATGAAGCATATTGCAAGCAAAAAGATATATAGTATAAGAACTAAAGTATAATAAGAAATTGAAAATAACTTCCCACGTCCTTTGGAAAGAGTTTCATTGTAAAGTTAAGTTGCATGAATGACTTTCTTAAATAAATTATTTTTCGTACCTTTTCTGTAGCTAAAAGGATTCGATTCATTTGTGAATTTGTGGTTTCTTCCAAGTTGCTACAAACGAGTAAAGACAATTTTCGCAACAATGGCCATTCTAAACTGTGTGTTCCTCGATAGAAACTCCTGAGTTCAAACAAATGTTGTAATGATAGAGTATTTAGCTGAGGGAATCTAAAGGTGACATCTTCTTCATTTGATCGATTGTTCCAAGCAACAATCTCCTTCATTTCCCAGCAATTGGATACATCAAGCGTCTCCAGTTTTTCTAAGCCCCTGGCAACCGAGAGTGGAAACAGATATTCTAACATTTTACTCTTGTAAACAACAATGCTTTGCAGATTACTAAAATTAAGAACTTCATCAGTGTCCAACTTCCATATATGCACCAACTTTGGTAGCCTTTTTAACAAGACATCATGCAAATTTAACTCACTTCTACCACAAGTTTGTGGAATATTCCGAAAGTCAAATATGGTTTCCACTGACGTACAATCAGTAATCACCAAACTTTGAAGGCTCTGAAACCCTTTTCCAATGTAATTAGGAAATATTGTAACTATTTTGTTGCATTCTCTTACTATCAAAGAATCCAAACAGTGAAAGGAATTGAAACCCATATGGGGCTGCCATATGGTATTCAGTTTTTTCATGCAGTTGATCTCCATTTCCTTCAACTTAGGAAAAATGTCAATATTCTGCTGCAATTGGAAATATTCATTAGCAATAAGTGAAATTAAACAGCAAATGACATTAACAGTTAATTGAATTGGATGACTCTACCCACCGTTGCATCTGTTGTACTAAATATGTCCTCCATCAGTTCACATCCACTTACAAAAAGGCTTTGGAGATTCACTAAACTTCCAGCTGTGGGGAATGACAATAAATATTTTAAATTTTCACAGTCTGATACATTCAACTTAAGCAAATTTTGAAAAGAATGAAAACATTGATCATTCCATATCTGCGGGATGTTGATAGAGGACAACTCCAACCCTTCTAATTTGGGAATTGAAACCTGTAAGAACACATGATTATTGTCTTAAGAATAACTAATTTTGATTTTCAAAGTTTCACAAACCCAAGAGAAAGCCAACACATAAAGAGACTGAATTCTTGCTTCTTGTAGGGAAATAACATACCAAATTGAACATTAAAAATTGTAAATGTGAAGTAAATGATAAAAATTTATGATAATATTTTCTAATACCTTTTCATTGAAGAGCGAAAGGAAGCCATTGTTATATTGTCCAGATACTGTGGTAATTTCCTTGAGCTCCTTGTTTGGCACTTGGTCTTCAAATGATTGTGAGATGAAAGGCGTCTTATCGTTTGTATATAGACAACAAAATGATGGTAATGATTGTAATGTTAAAAATCTTAACTGAGGAAACTCGACCTTGTCAGCTTCAATAGCATTGACATTATATGATTCTCCTTCAACAGAAACAATTTCCTTCAAAGAATTACAATCGCACGTTTCAATTCTTTCCAGCATACCAAAACATTCTATCATTGAAAAAGAGAAAATATTTTTCAATTGATCACATGTTTTAATCTTGATGATCTTTAATCTGCGGAAAGAGTCCTTTGTGAGCTTATTGTCACATATTTTCTCCAAATTATCTAGTTTGTAAAGACACATGGACTCCAGTTTGGGGAAAGCTAGTAAAGGGTGAAACCGCTCCACTGATTTAATAATAAACTGGATGCCAAAATTGTTAACAACATACATATGTTTCAAATTTGCAAACCCTTCAACATTGAATTCATAGAGAACATCATCGACATCATTGAGATCTCCCAGCAGCAAATGTTCCACATTTTTAAACAACATTTTAATCCATTTTTCAGAATGAATGTTAATACAATGACCTCTTAGGTTCAATGCCAAAAACTTCACCGCTTCATACTTGTCCAACACTTTGAATTCTAACTGTGAAAGCATGTTGAGTTCTCCAATGACAATCTTGTAACTATCTAACTTGTCAAAGAACATGTTTTGCGGAAAATTGGCAACACTTGGAATGTGTATGTCTAGAGTTCTTAACTGATTTAACTGCATCAACTCAGAAAGAGTAGCATTTAGACTCTGGATATTCTCCGCTGGCTTCCTTGGAATTGAGTAGTCTCTCATATAGAACTCTTCCAAAATCTTCATCCTTGATATGATATTGGGAGGTATTATTCTCAGTTTTGGGCAATTGCTTAAGTCAAAAAGTTGTAGTTTATCTAATTGCCCAAATTCCAGGGGCAAACTTTCAATATTAGATCCTGAAAGAGTAAGAATTCGTAATTTCTTTAACGCTCCAATGTATGATATGTTCTTTTCAAGACTACATCTCTCCAAACTAAGCATTCTCAGGTTTGTTAGGCATTCAAGGGAAGAAGGTAAGAGTGAAAAACTAACACCGGTTAATATCAAGACTCTGAGTTCAATCATATCTTTGAAAAAGTTGTCTGGTATCTTCATTGAATCATCTTTACTGTCGATATGCAAGACTTGTAGTCTAGGACACTGTATACTCTCAGGAAGCTCATCATTGAAATCACAATATTGTAAGAAAATAGCAGTGTACCTTTTAAGTTCATCTTTGTTTGGCCATTCATCAAGTATGCCATTTTTCATAAAAAGTACATGCTTTTCTTTTGATGATATTGAAAGAGCGACATTGCGCACAATGTCATGCATGTTGAAGCGGTCAGTCGAGTAACTTTCCACCAACAAACTTGAGTCTTTTAGAACTCCAATCAATGCATTTACTCTATGTCTCGCTTCTCTGATTGTGAAGACTCCTTGAAGTAAGCCTGAACCAATACAGAACTTTACCAAGTCCATAATCAAAGCATCATTTCCCATTCTAGCACATTGTAAAAAAAAACACTTAAGCTCATCATTTATAAGATGATCATAGCTCAACTTTACAGAGAACTCGATAGATTCCCGCTCTTCTGTAAAACTTTGTCTTTGGATTTGTCGATAGACATCCTCCCATACAAAGGCGCTCTTATTCTTTAGTGCTCTTCCAATGGAAACTAAGGCTATAGGCAACCCAGCACACATTTTTGCAATTTCAGTGACTTTCTTATCAAACATAGAATTTGTAGAATGTATACCAGCCACTTTCTTAAGCAAAGTTTCTGCCTCCTTTTCATCAATGACTCCTACCAAGAAAGTTGATTGATCGTGCACATCCATTTGATTACATATTACTTCTTTACTTCTAGATGTTAGAAGAATTTTGCATCTTTTGTGATCCATTGGTGCCTTTTCTTTTTTTACCTTATTGGAATCTGCAGACAACTTGTCTTTTTTCATCTTACTAGAATCAATAGACATATCTTCTTTTTCCCTATTGTCTTTTTTCATCTTACTAGAATCAATAGACATATCTTCTTTTTCCCTTTTATTGTAACCAAAATCAGAAATACCCTTGACATCCCATTGGTTGTCATCAACATCATAACTACTTGGAATCCCCAATTTATTCAAGTCCAATCCATCCCATAGATCATCAAGGATTATAAGAGTATTCTCCTTTTCAATTTTTAACCTCTTTCTAATGAGATCTGCTCTTAGTGTCTCGCTTTCCTCTTCCATTCTCATTCCTAACATCTCGGCAATTTGTCCTTGAATATTTTTAATGTCAGGATTTCTTGTTATGTTTGCCATTACCACCATATTGAATAGTTTCTTTTCCTGAACTTTCTTGGCAATTGCTTTCACTAAAGTGGTCTTACCCACACCACCAACCCCATAAACTCCAACCATGTTAGTTTTAGAGTCTTCAAGTGTTTTCATAATCATCTCAAAAGTTTTGTTTCTCGACCCAAAGCTTTCATAACCGGTGTTTGCCAAAGCAGAATCAACAGTTGGGAATACTCGATAGGAAACTCTGTCAAACTTCTTTTTCAAGCGTTCATCTGCTTTTATTTCTGCTATTATCTTTGTAGCTTTCCTTCCTAACCGATACCTTAACTGCAAGTTATTTGGAGAGAAACCAATGGAACTTATCTTTGAATGGCGTTCATCGTCAATAAAACTTACATATTTTTTTATCTTTTCATCCACGTGTTTTAGCCAATTATGAACGTCATTTTCAATTTCTTCTGCATTTATCTCTGCTTTCTTAACTTCATTTTGTACCCTTTGCCTAGCGTCATCCAACATCACAACGTAATCTTTCAGCTCTTGAAGTTTCTCATTGTAATTATAAAAGTAGCCCACATGTCGTTTGACCAGACCACCTCCAATTTGAAGTGCACTTTCGGTTGTAGTGGAAACAATTGTCTCCATGCTCCCTTTACAATTGACGCTTCCTTTTTTATTATTCTTTTATGGTTACAACTTTTTCCTGGATGTTACAAATGGAAAATTAAAAAAAAAAACTATGACCTCAAAGTACACGGATAAGGAAGTATAGCGCATCTTAATTTAATGTTGTTATAGGTTTGTGTCTGAAACCTACTTCAGAACTCTATAAACTCGTGGAAGTGTAGGTTTAGAAAAATCCTGAAGGCTGAGATAGCACTAGAAAAGATAGCTCTTCAATATAATAGCTCGCTTTAAACTCTGTCATACGACAATCGGGCAAAATGGCAACCAACCGCTAGATGGAGAACAACTTATCATTGTTCCTTGTGCCAACCAACCTGGTATGAAGCTAATTAACAAGACCTCTATGGACTCGAGGGTATTTGGGGAAAGGAGGAATTTTTGGATAGGAGAATCAAACAATGCCAGCCTACCAGAACGAAGAAGACAAATAAGGTCAGATATCTCTCACATTAGCAACTCCATATTAGATAATGCCATCAATAATTTTAAAAGAATACTTTGGTTGAAAAACGGTAGTCTAGAAATAATCAAACTGTGAGAACTAGGAAAAGAGATAGGGGTAACGTTGTATGGAGATGAGGGTACTTCCTGGCTAAATTGGAGGAACTAGAAGGGAGAGATAGAGACCAAAAGAAGGTTAGGGAAGGTGGGGATAAGGATCAGGTTTAATGAAAACTTAACAATAAATACTATAGACGATAATAAAGAGTGACATAATAAAAGACTATAGAGAAGCTGGATAAAATGGACGATGAAAGTAATATAGAGGAAATCAAGAAGACAGGACATAAGGAGCTCTTTAGTCAATTAAAGATAATAAATTTGAGACATAAATCCTCATTCAACAAAAATCTAAGGCCTAATGGATTAAACAGGGGATTCATTCCAACTACTTTCACTCCCTAATTAAATGGAGAAGATTAAGAGATGAGATTAAGGGGGTGGATATTCAAGGGAAATGGAATGAAGACCCAAAAACCGTAAAAGAAGTTGTCATAGATTGTTATACAAACAGGTTGTCTGCAGTAGAGGATCTAGGTGTTAGGGTAGACAATATTGAGTTTAAAAGGTTATCGGGCAATGATAACAATGTGTTGATTAGTCCTTTTTGATGAAAAAGAGATTAAGGATGCAATATGGGGCTCCAAAAGTCCAGGCTTAGATGTGGTCACCTTCTGTTTCATTCAAAAGCATTGAGAGGTTATACAAACTGAAATAATACAAGCAATGTAGCACTTCCATATGATGGGAAAAACGCACGCGGAAGCAACACACATAATCACGAATCAATGTAAGAAAATAAACGACACAGGATTTAACATGGTTCGGTCGCCAACTGCAACCTACATCCACACGGGCAACTATTAGGTTTTCATTTCTTTCCTGTTGCACGCCAATTACAAGTACAATGATCTCTTTAAATAGAGATAAATAGAGATATAAAGGGGCACAATGATTAAGCCCACTCACTAAAATATAGTGTCTACTCAGTCCAGCCCAATTGATCCTGGCTTCATACCTTACAATCTCCCACTTGAAGTCACGGAACAATGTTCACCTGCACTTCAATTGTGTACATGTACTTCTGTAATCTGTCACCGGAACTCAATGTTCCACCACTAGTTGCCACCAGCCTTCTTAATCATTTTGAAGACTTCGTTAAAACTCCCCCTGAGTTTCAACACGTCAGTCATGACTGAAACTGTCACTGACCCTTTCTCTGTTCCTACCAGCTCCCACTTGCAAGAACTATCGGATCCTGGAACAACCTGAGAACAAACACTCTCCATACTTAACAAAGAAATTTTCTGAAGATGTTTCAATATCTGGAATACTAGTTCTCCTAACCCACTGTCGTATAGGGACCTCAGCTAAAACACGACCCGTGCTCCCACTGCCATAAGTACCTCTGACTGGTCTACCTGAACCTTTCCATGCTCGTTCATCCTGAATCTAACATGTGGCTATAGGTTTCTCTCTTGTAAAGACAACTCTCTTCTGCCCACGAGATTCTGTGAACCGGACTTTGTTTATCATTTGGCATTGATTCTTGAAATGCCCCACCTCCTTGCAATTCCAACATGTTACACTTGATTCATCCTGAGTCTTTGATTGACTCCTTCTTTTGTTCTTGCTCCCACTATCTTTGATATCTTTCTTACCTCTGATGACATATAGCGATTCACTAAATAATTCCCCATAACTCCTTCTTCGAACATCCTTGCCAAGAATGAGATCACGAATCTTCTCAAAAGTGAATCCATCCCGCTGAACTAGTAACTGCTGTAACCGTTCCGAACCAACTGTCAGGCAAAGACAATAACAGTAGTAAAGCTTGAAATTCATCATCGAACTTAATGCCCACTGACGTAAGTCTGGCTAAGATCGAATTCATTTTATTGAAGTGCTCAGTAACTGAACTGTCATAACTCCATGTCGTAGTGAAAAACAGTCACACCCCCCGCCTAGCACCGCACCGTCACTGCTGCACCAACAGAAAAATGCACATGCCACCCTGCGTCTTTCGTCACTGCCATCACACTGTACCTTCGTGCCGTCTCGCTCACCACAAGCACCTACATGCCGTCGCCCCCACGAAACCCTAGCTTTGGGACGTCGTTGCCGCCCATACAAAACCCTAGCTTATGGACGCCACTGCAGCCCCTGTAAAACCCTAGCTTTGGGATGTTGTTGCCGCCTCTGTGAAACCCTAGCTTTGGGATGCCGCTGCAGGCCCTGCGAAACCCTAGCTTTGGAACACTACTGCTGCCTCTGCGAAACCCTAACTTTGGGACACTGTTGCAGCCGTAATTTTCACGTCTTGTCGATTAATTTCTGCTGATTGGATCTCTAGTGTATAAACGAACCTGACTCTGATACCACTTGATGGGAAAAACGCACGTGGAAACAACACACATAATCACGAATCAATGCAAGAAAATAAACGACACAGAATTTAACATGGTTCGGTCACCAACTGCAACCTACATCCACACGGGCAACTATTAGGTTTTCATTTCTTTCCTGTTGCACGCCAATTACAAGTACAATGATCTCTTTAAATAGAGATAAATAGAGATAATAAAGGAGACACAATGATTAAGCCCACTCACTAAAACATAGTATCTACTCAGCCCAGCCCAATTGATCCTGGCTTCATATCCAACACCACAAACATGGTAAGATACTTAGGGTTGCAATGCATCGTTTATTACAGTAATCCCCAAATGTGAGAACCCTTTTAAATGACTATAGACCCATATAAGATACTGTCCAAAATCCTCTATAAGGTATTAGATAAAGCAATTGACGACTTCCAGTCTGCTTGCATCTCAGGAGGAGAGTTACTTGATAGTATCCTAGTTGCCAACGGGGTAGTGGAAGAGATAAAAAAGAAAATAATAGGAGTGCAGTGGTGGTCAAGGTAAACTATGAAAATTCATATGATTATGTAAGTTGGGAGTTTCTTTATTACATGATGGACAGAATGGGATTTTGTAGAGTGAATTCCCCGGATTAGAGGGTGTGTAGAATCATATACCATCTCAGTTTTGGTGAATAGAAGTTCCACTAAAGAATTCAAACCAACAAGATGACTAGGGAGATCCTATTGTACCATTCTTGATCCTAATAGTGGCACAACGCCTATTCGGGATGGTGAACCAAGCTCTTAGAGAATAGCTATACACGGGATTGAAAATAGGGGAAAATAATGTTGAGGTCAAATTAGTACAATTTATTGACAACACACTGTTTGTGTGTGAATCAATCTAAAACATTCTGGCCATCAAAACTATACTTAGGTGCTTTGAATTAGGTGAACTTCCACAAGAGCAAGATAGGACCATTGGGGGTAGATAAGAATGTAATAGAAATATTTTCCGAGGTTTTACACTGTAGTACACTGGAAATGCCTTTCAAATACTTAGGCCTTCTTGCAAGAAGGAACCCAGCAAAATATACCTTTTGGGCGACAATGATCACTAAGATTAGAAAGAAGTTGTCAAAATGGAGAGGAAGGAACCTAATATTTGCATGACGTATATGCTTAATTAAGTCAGTGATTACTGCTGTACCATTGTATTTTCTTTCCTTTTATAAAATCCCAATTAGTGTTTGCAAAGACATTAGGTACTTACAGAGAAAATTCCTTTAGGGACGAGGATCAAAGGGAGAAAAATTGCATGGATAAACTGAGATAATATATGCAAATTAAAAGAAGAAGGTGGCTCGGAATAAAAGAAGAGCTCTTCTATAAAGCCTTATTCGCCAAATGGAAGGGGAGAATGGGTTCTGCAGAGAGAGGTTTATGGAAGGATGTATTAGAATCAAAATATGGTTTTTGGAGAAGTCTAAATGGGAATAATAAAAAAACTACACATCTAGGTGGTGGGAAGATTTAAGAGAAGTTTGTGGTGTAGGGGATGATGATGGCTGGTTTGACCGGAATGTGGAGTAGAATGTTGGTTCCGAATCTAAGATCAAACTCTGGGAGGACGTATGGGTAGGTTACACTTAGCTGAATATTAGGTTTCTTAGGGTCCAGGGAATTTTCTAAATAAGGAAAAACCAATAAATCAGTTTGGGGGATGGACAAGAACAAGATGGGAATGGTTATTGAAATGGAAGAGAAAGTGGTTTGAGTGGGAGAAGCTCCAACTAGCAGACTTCATGACGAGTCTACACAACAGCCCCTGCATAGGGATAGAGAAGATAAATAGATATGAAGAGACTTCGAGGCACAATACATTGTAAAATCTGCTTACAAAATTTGAAGAATCCTTGTAATAGAGACAATTCTGATCTGTTTAATGTGCTGTGGAGCTTAAAGGTACTGTCATCCGCTCAATACTTTGCTTGGAGGGCACTATGGAATAGGGTTGCAACTAAAGAAATGCTTAGCATGAGAGATTACAATTAGGTGATACATCTTGTGTACTGTGTGGGAGGGCTGAGGAACCCGTAACACATCTTTTGATAACTTGCGACATAGAAAACAAAGTCCGAAACATGTGTAGCACTTGTTTAGGAGCAAGTACTACCGCAATCTATTGAAGGATCATTTCAAACGGTTCCTATGTGTTTTAAAAAAGAGGAAAACGAGATATGGAACGTTATTTGGTGTATCTGAAACCACAGGAATAGGGTAGTTATTAAAAAAGACTTATTGGAAAAGAGATATTTATTATGGCACAACTGAAAACTTGGGCTTGGATGAAAACGAAGATCCCTCAATTGAGTGCATCATGTTGGCAACCATGTCAACATCTAACTCTAGTAATCCTAGATTGGGTTGAAACATAATACATATATGCAATTGCAGTACAAGTAGTAGGGTAGGGTTAGATTACACCAGTAGGGTGGAAAACTGCAAAATCTATTGTTTTATCAAGTAATGTTATCGTTTGGCATCATATTCAATTAGTGCTAAACTTTCTGCTTATTTGTGATAAACTTACTGATGATTCTATAACCAACTCAAATGCTACCTCATTG
Organism: Phaseolus lunatus; assembly: GCA_013389735.1. Taxonomy (NCBI): domain Eukaryota; kingdom Viridiplantae; phylum Streptophyta; class Magnoliopsida; order Fabales; family Fabaceae; genus Phaseolus; species Phaseolus lunatus. Next base: position 6,739,191 of record CM023864.1, read on the forward strand.
TTGTCCTCCCAAACACAATTCACGGTACAATGGTGCAATTGCACTGCTTCTATAATTTAATCTGCGTCAGACTATTTAGACTAGATTTTTCACATTCTATGTAGATCATTTTCTGTGAACAGATAACAAGTCAGCAGAAGCAAAACTAAAGACACCAACCATCTAGAAGATGACACCTCTTTTAAATGATAACCTTTGGAGAGTGAACAGAGCAATTTCCTAGATAGGGGTAACCAAGAAGAACACCAAAGCAGTTGTTAAGTGTGGAAGGCATAGAAGGAGTCTCGCCAAGGAAACCAGAGATAACATCCACCAGGAGACAGAAACAGGACTAAAGTAATGAACAACAAAGCAAATGATTGTCCACACTCAAAATACAGATGTCAGCTAAGGGTCAGCTCATGGAACCACACTCTGCAACAAAGGATATTCAAAGCTGATGCAACACAAACCCATTTAGAAGGAGCTGAAAAAGTAAGATTACTGTGTTGTATAGCCAAAAGACTTTGGTGAGTAGCAATGTTTTGGAACACTAGGACAATGTGTAAATCTGGTTTTTTGGCAAATAGTTATGTTCTCTGGTACTGAGAACCGGTCTCATTCGAGTATCTTTTGTAAAAGGATTAGAACACTTAATATATTTATTCATTCTTTGCACAAAAAAAAAAAAAAAAAAAAACTAGGTAGATGATAGTTTCCTACTCACTTTTTAATTTCAAAATCTCTTTTTAAACCTTAATCTCTACATCTTATGTGTATTCTCTTATTAAAACGCCCATTATTTTTCCCTCTCTCTGTTTCAATTTCTCTCCCATTTTATATTTTTTTTAACATGTGTTAATGTTGTTGGTAAAGGAAGCTTTATACAACAATGGAGTTCATCAGTTGAAGGTGGTGTTTCTGACATGAAAAGTAGAGGAAACATAGAAGTAGAAAAGAAAACACAAAATTGACGTGTGTCTTAAGAGGAACAAACATGATGGAGGTTGTCATTCTCTGGTTCTAGAAATACGTATGTGATGGTTTGCATTAGTGTTTGTGATCCAATTAGAATGTTGTTTTATACTTCATGACAACTGAGACCTATAAAGTCAAATATCTAACTCATGATTTGTGATAGACGTTAGTAGTGTTTGATTTGAAGATGTGAAGACTCTAATTACTCAATGAACACATAAATTCAAATATTTTTATCATATGAAATTAAGTATGATGCAAAAGATTAATGGAATTCAATAAGGAATATTATTATTTCATGTTAAAGAATACCATCATCCTCGTATAACTAAAAAATAAGACTAAAGGAATATTTTGTTAAAGAAAAAGAAATTTGACGTTTCATAATATTTCAATACTGAAACAAATATATAAGTACAATAAAGAATAACCAGTAACAATAATGTTTAATTAACAAAAGCATAGATTAAGAAACAACAACAAATATACAATATTATTATAGAACAGCTTGTTTGAATTGCGTACCGGTAATTGAGTCTTTGTTTCCTTCTTATTATAAGCTTGTACCTATTCAGAGTTTGATTTGATAATGGTGATTCCAAAAGGTGAGGATCCTGCACTCAGAGTGGGGTACTTTTCTTTTACTTAATTTATTTTTTTTAATTTTTAAATTTATAACAAGTTTAGAAACACAAAGGAAAACAAATTAATTGGAAGGAAATAATAAAAAAATAATTTTTTAAAATTTTTTTTAGTTGTTTGGAAAACAGGACATTTAGAAATGTAATAAAGAACAAATTTGAACTGAATAAGAAAACAAATCTTTTTATAACACTATAGCAAAAAGAAAAGTTAAAAGCAAACTTAAAATATGCAGATTTTTTTTTTTTTTTCAATTCATAAACGCAAAGGTGTAAATAAAGGATAAAAATAGGATATGAATGAAAAAAAAGTTTGATCAGATTCAGAAGCACTAGATTGAAACTCAGTTGAAGTGTTTGTTTTATTTTTCTGCTTGGTTGCTTTGCATAAGCAAACAATGAGCCAAAACCCATATATAGAGTAGGGGAGGAAAAGAGAGGCTAAGTTCTTTGCTTGGCAAGAGAAAAAGAAAAAAAAAATTAAGATAAGAAACATACGAAATCTTTTTTATTCATTGCAGAATACTGAACAGAAAAGAGTATTTGTTATATTTTTATGGCTGAATAAGTTCTTACAACATTTCATTCCAATAAACTGAAATATTCCAATTTTTTAAGTAAACTTTTCATTTGACATTTTAAAAAAATGAAAATAAGTTGGTTAGAAGATGAATGAAAGTTTTTATTTCATTGGAATACAAAATGATTAAAAACTATTGTACAAATTATGAGCTATACAAAGTTCAGTAAGTAACAGTAAGTTGTGTAAAGATGATCAGAAAAAAGAAAGAGGTTATTTATTCTTTGCTTGGCAAGCGTGAGTGTGAATAAAAAAAGGGAAGGAATAATATTTTCCTGAAAAGAACATTGCTTGTGGAAATTGTGCTTCTGAATAAGAAAAGAATAAACATATTTTGGTGAATGGTTAGAGGAAAGCACGATCATGGTTTGTAGAAGATATAAGGCTCAACGGTTTAAAAATTAAAATAAGTTTATTTGTAATTTAAGACTAGTTAACGAATCAACTATTTATAAAAAAAATCTTAAAAAATTATATTAATTCCTCCAAAAATTGTCTAATTCTTATATAAATTAATTTAAAATTGTAATAATATTAATAAGTAGATTTTAAGTCTAACTCAACCTTATCCAACTAGTTTAAAAGATGAGATTTGCATAAATAGCTGATCCGATAGCGAATGGCCTGATAAGAGCTTGGAGGGTGATTGAAAACAAGGTAGCATCCAAGGTAAATCTAGAGAGACGAGGGATTGGGATCGAGAACAATCTTTGCTGCTTATGCGAGAAGTCAAAGGAGTCAATAAATCATTTATTCTTTGGATGTAGAGTTGCTTGGCAAATTTGGAATCTTTGTTATGACTAGTTAGGAATGAGTTCGGTTGATCATATCTTCCCTGGGTCACATTTTGAACATTTCAAAATCCTAGATGCATCTACTTCAATTAATCTCATTATGGGTAATGTTTTGATAGCATTGGTTAGTGAAATTTGGAGACACACGAATAATTGTTTATTTAAAGGTGGTGTGGTTGATCATTTAGAAGTTTTCTCCCTAGCATAGGTTAAGGTTTGGTCTTGGATCATTTCAAAGATACCGTCAGTGAATTTTTCATTCTTTGACTGGTGTCTAGAATCCTTGGTATGTATGTATTTGATTTAATGATTCTTCTTTAGTTGGTAGTGTTGGGAAAGGCTGTAGGAGATTCTTCATGATTTAAAATGTGTAGGTGGAAAGGTACTTTTGTTCATTCTTACTTTGTATGAGGGTTGGACCACCCCTTAAGTGGACCGATTTATTTTAGTGCTTCTTGTTGATTAAAAAAAAAACGATTCTATACATACTTGTATAAATTAGTAACAGCACAGCTTGAATTAAATCAATAACATCACAGACTAATTGAAGTTCAACAACATACATAAACCATCACATACGTAACTAAACACCAGAATAACAGACTAATTGGTGTTACCTAACACAAATCAACATCAGCTGATATAACTGAGTATGATCTGAGTGGTTAATGCAACAAGCTTGAATTGCTTCAAGTAAATAGAATTTTACTTCAAATAATTTGTGACCTGATATATGACAAGGAATATAAATTCATACAATAGAGACATGGATTAAAGTAGTAGGAAAAGTATCATATGATTAGTTTACTTTTGTTTTTATGATGTTATTCCTAGAATGCAAGCATATGAGCAGTGCTGCAGGTGTTTAAGTCTTTCTTCATCAATTAATTAATACAATAACTAATGTAGAAAATTATTTTCTATACTGATTAATGCACTAATCAGTGTAGAACATGTCGCTTTTTTAGTAACCTGCCTATTTTATATAATCTTATTCTGTAAATCAGAAAAACAAACCGAGAAAAATTATTCAATCATATCTTTTTCTATATAATAATGAATGCGTAAGGTGTAAGTGTTTGCTAAACTAATTCAAAGTTGTAAGTTATCTAAATATATTCTAAATAAATATCAATTTGATCTACAACTAAAACTGAAAAGGACTTCTGCTAAGTTATCTCAAAACAATTGTAAACTACCCTAACACCCATTAATTTTCTCTGTTCTAAAAATGATCATCTTTTCAATAGTGTCTTCCCACAATGGTTCTTCAGTCTCAAATAACTGCAAAACATAAGAATTTAGAATTACCACTATAAACAATAAAAACTAATCTAAATTGTTAAATAAATAAAATAAAATAAAAAACCTACATTACCAGTGTCCTAATATTTGCAGAGATTATGGTTGGCATCCAATGCATGAAGCAATAGTCACACCCTTCTTTACACTAAAATGAATATAAAACAATTTCATTATAGGACATGATTATTATTATAGAAACTAATACAATGTGCTTTGGAAGATTCAAGTAATGTACATTATCAATATATATTTGGGTAAAATATGTTGGGATGAAAAATGTTTTTGCTCCCACTAAAATGTTAAAAAAATGTTTTTTAATTTCTCTGCGTCCATTTTTAGTTCCTTTATTTTAAAAAGTACCACATTTGGTCCTTTATTTTATTCAGATACGCACTTTGTTCTGATCCACTGTAGTGTTCTTTCAAGGGTTTATATTATAGCTGACCTCTTCTATCACGTGACACTTGTAATTGGTTCCAAACACAGATAAACTCTTTCTTTTTTAATATGAATGTCATTAATTGATATATTCTTTTTTATCATATTTGAAAATTTATAGCTACATATAGTATATGTTTTAATGCATGTACGTTTAATGCAAAGAAACTTCTTTTCTTCTTCACTGCACCATGAGAAAGAAAGCAGAACTAAAAAATTTGAATGAATTCTTTGGCTTATGAAGAATATGCAACTAACTAAAAATCAAACCAAACAATAAATAACTCATAACAATGAAGGTGAATGTTACTCGTCAAAATCACTTAAAAATAAGATTTAACATTAACCTTTATTCAGACGTTTAATTATCACCATCACTGCTTCCTCTATCAGTTGATTCCATGTTGGGATCCCCCTTAACCTAAAACCAAATTAAAAGAATAATTAATGCAATTAGTTCAACCATTCTGTTAAGTTACAGGTAAATACAAAGACTTTGAATCCATACAAAAAACACACTATGGTTCTTCTAGTAATATATACTGTGTCTTATTTTTTAAGATAACTTTTTATGACAGCAGAAGAGAAAAGTAATAAATAACACTTTTGTTGGAGGTGAGGTTTTGGATCTTGTATAAGAGTCGAGAGTAGACACCTGAAGTATTCCGTTTTATTTTATATACTTTTTGCTGAGAAAAGAAAAGAGAAAAATAACAATTTCACGGCATCGCATTCCTAACTTGATATGTCAAATGTACAAGTGTCCTTTCAACATATTTTCAAAATGGGTTAAATGTGATTTTTGAATTGGAATTAACTTGCCATTTTTATTTTGCTCCATTTAGTTAAGGCGTTTTGAATATCAATTTGAAGCAGTGTTTCATATACAGGGAATGGGAAAAGTAGGGAGCAAAAATATCAAACACGAACAATATTAATGCAACCATATAGGGAAAGCATAAAAATTGCAGTATAGCAGGAAGATGCATAGCTACGTTTGGAAATATGTTGCAAAGGGTGTGAATGTACGTTTAATTCAATCATCCAAAACGAATTCCGTACCGGTTTGTGACACAACTCCTTGATTGTGGTGTTGAGATCACTGTGGAAGGTTAAATCAAAATCTCCAATTGAACTTTCGACCCCATAAAAAAATGGTGCATTTATGTGTCCTTGAGAGAAAGTTTTCATGTTGGGGCAGTTAACTATCATCACTTTTTTTAAACGTGAAAATTGCAATGTGGCATTCCCTGAATAAAAGCTTCCAAGCAATGGTAAGGAATCCAGAATTAATGTTTTGACACATCCAAATATGATCTCTTGAGAAGCATCTTCATTTTCCTTTTTGACTATTTCTTTTATTGATTCACAATTTTGTATAGATAGGCTCACCAGTTGCACCAAACTTTTGGCAGCTGAAAATGTGACTAAATACTCCATCCTTTCACAGTCTGTCACAAGCAACTCCTTCATATTCATGAAAGATACTGCACCAGACACTAATTTTTCTACCTGTGGGCACTCGATAAGCTTTAATGATTCAAGCCTTTCAGAGTATGGCTTTACCCATGGGTGCTCTAACCCTATAGACTTCAACTCTTCAAGGTTCTCAAGGATTAAATTTTTCAATCTAGAAAGTATTTTATCATGAACCTCGAGTTTTTGAGAGCCAAATATCTCCGTCAGACCAAAGCAAAAAAGTTTAAGATCTTCTAAATTGGGTACCTTGAGAAGGAAATCAAAAGGCAGAGTATCTTTCTTATTGTCATCGTCCTCTGAGCATAGCAGAAGAAGATTTAATTTGAAAAGGAGGTCTTGTGGCAAATGTGCATGGCTCAACAAGATAATGCTTTCCTCATTCACTGTCAATTCCTTCAGTTTGGGAACAACCTAGCAAGGCCAAACAAATTCCAAAGAAAATGGTGGCAGTTAGAAGGAGGAAATGAAAGAAGTTGGGAATACAAAAGAGATTAAGCTTTGTCACCTTTTCAACTGAGAACAGAGGTTGTTGAAGTCGACTAATTGTAATTGTAGAACTAACTTGAATCTCTATAACCGATTCTTTGCAACTATCATGAAATTCTGAGGTGAATAACTTCAACTTAGGACAATAGGACACGTCTAAGATTTCTAATAAGGGGCATAGCAGATGGTGTTTTGCAGGATAAAAGCAACTAAGTAATGGCAGCCTAAAGAGAATCAACAAGATCAAACAAGGGAATTTAAACATTTCAGTTGTTTCAAGCTCTATTGCATCATCCTTTCCAACAATATCTACCAACTTATCACAGCTCTCTATATGAAGTTCCTCAAGCTTTAGAAGATTTCTGGCAAGGTATGAAGGGAACAGTGCTGCCAACTCTCCGCAATAAGAGACAGACACTTCTTGCAAATTGGGAAAGCTGATAGTTCCTTGAGGATTTTTGTTCCATACACACTTCAAATTTGGCAAATTATTTAAAGTAAGCTTTTTCAATGGATACACTATTCCCTTTTTCTTCGTCTCCATGTCATTTACATCAAATATTACCTCCACTGCCTTGCAGTCTTTTACCTCCAATTCTTCCAAGCTCTTTAAGCAAGGAAGTACTTGAGATGGAATCACATGATCTTTTGTAATGTCCATCACCACCAACGTTTTTAAACTGCGAAAGTAGTTATCTTGAAAACCAGCTTTGCTGTGCCAAATTTCCTCCAAATCAGAATCCTCTCTAAGTGTCAAATGCTTTGAATGTTTGAAAGAAACCTACAAAATTAAGAAATATCACAATTTTTGTAGGAACGAGAAAGTGTACCATGACCCTACTACTACCCTAAATTGGTAGGATAAATGCTTGCTTATTGTACCATCACCTTATTTATTTGTAGTCAAACAAATGTGTTTTACATGCATTACCAAAACATAAACTAGTAGAGGATTTGGATGATGAATTACTTACGTGTTGGTGAAACCACTGGAGTGTCGAGTTGAGATCATTGTGGAAGTGGAAATTAGAATCCTGCGAAGAAGTTTTAATCCCAAAAAACATTGGGGCATTTATGCCTCCTTCAGAGAAAGTTTTCATTCTGGGACATTTAACTACCGTCACTTTTCTCAAACATGACAATTGCAACATGGCATTCCCTGAATAAAAGCTTACTAGCCTTGATAAGGAATTCAGCTCTAACTTTGTGAGCCGTCCAAGCACGATCTCCCCAGAGGCATCTTCATCTTCTTTTTTCACTATTTCTTTCATTGATTCGCAATTTATTATTGATAGGAACTCAAGTTGCACCAAACTTTTGGCAGTCGAAAAAGTGAATAAATTCTTCATATCTTCACACAAATCAACAGACAACTGTTTCAGATTGCTGAAAGATACCACATCGGACACTAATCTTTCTAGCCGGGGGCACTCGTTTAGCATTAAAAATTCAAGATTTTTAGTGTATGGCTTTACCCATGGGTGCTCTAACCCTATTGTGTCCAGCTCTGGAAGGTTATTTAGGGTTAACTCTCTCAATGTGGCCAGTATTCTTTCATGAAATTGGAGTGTTTGAGAGGGAAATATCTCCATTAGACCAAAGCAATCGGACACTTGAAGATGTTCTAAACTGGGTACCTTGTGAAGGAAATGAAAAGGAAAAGTATCTTTCTTGTTGTCCTCATCCTGAAAGCATAGCTGAAGAAGATTTAATTTGCAAAGGAAGTCTTGTGGAAAACTTGCATGGCTCAACAAGATAATGATTTCCTCATTCACTGTCAATTCCTTTAGTTTGGGAACAACCTAGCAAGCCAAACAAGTTCAAAAGAAAATGGTGGCAATTAGAAGGTAAGAGAAAAATAAAGAAAAGAAAAGGAAAATATTGAAATTCTAATGCGTTGTCACCTCTTTAACCGAAAACAGCGGTTGCTGACGCCAGGGAGTTGTAATTGGAACACTAACTTGACTCTCTGTAACTGCTTCGTTATAAGTATCATGAAACTTTGATGTGAATAGCTTCAACATAGGACAATAGGACACGTCTAAGACCTCTAACATGTTGCACTCCAGATGGTGTTTTCCAGGATAAAAGCAAGTAAGCAGTGAAAGATTATAAAGAAGCAATGAGAACAAACGAGGGAACTTAAACATTTCAGCTGTTCCAAGTTCCGTTGCATCTTCCTTTTCAACAATTTCTACTAACTTATCACACCACTGTATTTCAAGTCTCTGAAGCTTATGGAGATTTATGGCAAGGGATGAAGGGAACAGTCTTGCCAACTGTCCACAGTCAAAAACAGACACTTCTTGCAAATTGGGAAAGCTAACAATTCCTTGAGGATTTTTTTTCCATACACGGCTCAAATTTGGCAAAATAGTTAAAGTCAGCTTTTTCAGTCGAGCCACTATTCCCTTTTTCTTCGTGTCAATGTCATTTACATCAAATATTACCTCCACTGCCCCGCAGCTTTCTACCTCCAATTCTTCCAAGTTCTTTAAGCAAGGAAGTACTTGAGATGGAATCACATGATCTTTTGTAATGTCCATCACTACCAAGGTTTTTAAACTGCGAAAATAGTTATCTTGAAGAGCAGCTTTGGTGTTCCAAATTTCCTCCAACTCAGAATCCTCTGTAAGTGTCAAATGCTTTGAATGTTTGAAAGCAACCTAAAAAATGAAGAAATATCTATTATGTTAACCACCTCAGATTTTGAACTTCCATTATAAAAGAGTAATGATATTTTCAGATCCCTCAACTTTTTAGGCTATCTCTACATTTACATTCAAAAGAAAAATAATTTATGTGTAGGGACGATAATCATTTCTTATACATGCATACCTTATCAGTGGAAAGTTTTCGCAGAGTGGTATTCAAATCACGTTCCCAAAACCATCTGTCCTTTTCACCCGCTGCAACATGTATTTTTCTTAGATTAGGTGCACTTTGGACTTCAGAGAATGTTTCCATTAGAAGGCAATCACTCACTACTAAATTTTCAAGCGAGGGGAACTTTAAGTTACACATCTCAGAACTGCAGAAACAGGTGAGGCTTGGTAGAGACACCAATTCTATAGCTTTCAGTTGTTTAAACTCAATCACTTCTGTTTTTTCCTCTTCCGCAACAATTTTCTCAATCCCTTGACAGAGGCTTACCTTCATGATTGTGAGTTGAACCAAGGTCATGGCAGTTGAGGATGTCATTAAATTCCTCAATCCTGGACAATTAGTTACTTCCAAATATGTCAAGTAACTGAAAGACACTGAGAAAGGTAATAAACTTTTCAATTTTGGGCATTCAGAAACGACTAAGCGCTCTACCCTGTGCAGAAGCAGGTCATGTTCAAAGCCTATATTCTGTAAATACCACAAATTATTGATTATCAACTCCTTAAGTTGTACTACAACCCCAATTTTTTCATGTGAAGCAAGGCTTGTAGAAGCCCAAATCCCTTCAAAGAGACAATTTTTCAATGTAATGCTTTCCAAATTAGGAAGTCTATGAAGCAACCAAAAGAGAATCTCAGTATTCTCCAATGCAGACAAAACAAGTGACTGTAGTTTGTGCATTCTATGAACACTAAAAATATAGTTCCGTAACCACTCTGCTTCCTTCAAGCTAATTGACATATATTCCAACTTGTGTATCACCTAAAAATAGCAGTTACCAAAGCAAATTTAGAGCCAAAATCATGCGTGCTAAAATATATATAATATGAGATGAATAAATATTTTGTTCAGAAATAAAAATATAACTTCCAACATCCTTCAGCAGGAGTTTCGTAAGTTTCATGGCTTTCTTAAATCATGTTTTTTAACTTGTACCTTTTCTGTAGCTGAAAAGATCGACTTCACTTGCAAATTTGTGGTTTCCTCCAACTTGTTACAAAAGAGTATAAATAATTTTTTCAGAAATGGCCATTCTAAATTGTGTGGTCCCGGATAGAAACTCCTGAGTTCAAATAAATTCTGTAATGATAGAGTGTTTAGTTGGGGAAACCTAAAGGTGATAATCTCTTCATTTGATCGACTGTCACAAGCAAAAACTTCCTCCATTTCCCAGCAATTACATACCTCAAGTGTTTCCAGTTTTTCTAGGCCTTTGGCAACCGAGAGTGGAAAGAGATATTTTAACATTTTACTATCATAAACAACAATGCTTTGTAGATTATTAAAATTAAGAATCTCATCAGTGTCCACCTTCCATATATGCACCAACTTTGGTAGCCCTTTTAAAACGACATTATGCAAATTTGTCACATTTGTACCACAAGTTTGTGAAATATTTCCAAAATCAAATATGGTTTCCACTGACATACAATTAGTAATCACCAAACTTTGAAGGCTCTGAAACCCTTCCCCCATGTAACTAGGAAATATTGTCTGAAGTTTGTTGCATTCTCTTATTATCAAAGAATCCAAACTATGGAAGGAATGAAAACCAATACAGGGCTGCCATAGTGTACTCAATTTTTCCATGCAGTTGATCTCCATTTTCTTCAACTTAGGAAAAATGTCAATGTTCTGCTGCAAGAGGAAGCAGATTGAGTGATCAAATAAAAGACCTTAGCAATTAGTGCCACTGCAATCAAACAACAAATGACTCTGACAATTGACTGTAATTTAATTAAATCAAATGAATCTACATACCATTGCATCTTCTGCACAAAATATGTCCTCCATCAATTCACATCCACTTACAAAAAGGCTTTGCAGATTCACTAAACTTCCAGACATGGAAAGTGACAATAAATATTTTAAATTGCCACAATCTGATACACTCAATGTAAGCAAATGTTGAAAAAAATGCAAAGATTTCTCATTCCATATCTGCGGGATGTCGATTGAAGACAACTCCAACAACTCTAATTTGGGCATTGCAACCTGTAAGAGCACAGAATATTATTGTCTTGAGGATAAGTAATTTTGATTTACAAAAATTGACTTACCAATCGAATGCGCCAAACATAAAGACCAGGAATTCTTACCTCTTTTAGAGAAATAACATATCAAATTAAACATGAAAGATTGCAAACATGAAGTAAAAGATAAAGATCTAACATAATATTTATTTTAAATACCTTTCCATTGAAGAGTGAAAAGCAAGCATTTGTATCTTGACCAGCTAATGCAGTAATTTCTTTGAGCTCCCTGTTTTGAACTTGGTCTTCTGATGATTGGGAGATGGAAGGCCTTTTATCATTGGTATACAAACAAAAAAATGCTGGTAAAGATTGCAATGTTAAAAAACGTAATTGAGGAAACTCGATCTTGTCAGTTTGCACATCAAATTCTCTTTCAACATAAACAATCTCCCTTAAAGAATCACAATCATACACTTCAATTGTTTCAAGCATAGTGAGACGACTGAGCATGACAAATGAGAAAATACTTTCCAATTGACCACATGTTTTAATCTTGATTGTCTTTAATCTGCAGAAGGAGGCCTCTGTGAGTTGATTGTCACATATTTTCTTCAAATTCTCCAATTTGTAAAGACACATGGACTCCAATTTGGGAAAAGCAAGTAAAGGGTGAAATCGCTTCACGGAGTTGATAATGTACTGAAGGCCAACATTGTTTACAATAAGCAAATGTTTCAAATTTGAAAACCCTTCAACATTTAATTCATAGAAAACATCATGAACATCATTGAGTTCTCCTAGAAGTAAATATTCAACTCTTTTGAACAACATTTTAATCCACTTTTCAGAATGAATGTTAATACCATCTTTTAGGTTCAATGCCAAAAATTTCACTGCTTCATACTTGTCAGGGATTTTGAATTCTCCCACCGAAAGCTTGTTAATTTCTCCAATGACAATCTTATAGCTATCCAACTTATCAAAAAATAAGTTTTGTGGAAAATGGGAAACACTTGGAATGTGTATATCTAAACTTCTTAATTGATTCAAGTGCCTCAACTCTGAAAGACTAGTATTTTTACTTTGGATTTCCTCATTAGTTTCCCTCAGAATCAAGTCACCTCTCATGTAAAACTCTTCCAAACTGTTCATCCCTAATATCATATTGGAAGGTATTATTCTTAGTTGCGAGCAATTGCTTAAGTCCAAAAGTTGCAACTTATCCAATTGCCCCAATTCAACAGGCAAATTTTCAATATTAGATCCTGAAAGAGAAAGAATTCTTAATTTCTTTAACGCTCCCATGATTGATAGGTTATTTCTTAGAGTGCATCTCTCCAAACAGAGCATCTTTAGGTTTGTTAGGTGTATAATTGAAGAAGGTAAGCATGACAAATTAACACCAGTCAATATCAATACTTTGAGTTCAATCATACCTTCAAAAAAGTCATCTGGTATTTTCAGAAAGTCATCTTTACTGTCAATATGGAAGACTTCAAGTCTAGGACAGTATATACTCTCAGGAAGCTCAACAATATCACAATAATTTAAAACAATAGCTGTGTACCTTTCGAGTTTATCCTTGTGAGGCCACTCATTTAGTTTGCCATTTTTCATAAAAAATACATGTTTCTCTTTTGATGAAATTGAAAGAGCAACATCACGCACAATGTCATGCATGTTGAAACAGTCATTAGAATAACTTTTCACCAGCAAACTTGACTCAGTTAGCTCTTCCACCAAAACATTTACTCTAGATTTTGTTTCTCTTATTGTGTAAACCCCTTGAAGCATGTCCAAACCAATACACAACTTGACCAAGTCCATAATGGAAAAATCACTTCCCATTCTAGCACATTGTAAGAAAATATGCTTAAGCTCCTCAGTTTTTAGATGATCATAACTTAACTTTGCAGAGAATTCAATAGGTTCCTGACCTCCAGTAAAATTTTGTCTTTCAATTTGTCGACAAACATCCTCCCACACATAGGGGCTCTTATTCTTTAATGTTTTTCCAATGGAAATCAATGCTATGGGCAACCCAGCACACATTTTGGATATTTCAGTAACTTTGTCATCAAATGCAGAATTGGTAACACTTATTTCAGCCATTTTCTTAAGTAAAGCCTCTCCCTCCTTTTGGTCAAGGACTCCTAATGGGAAAGTTGATCTCTCCTGCACATCCATTTGATTACATAATACGTCTTTATTTCTAGATGTTAAGAAAATTTTGCATCCTTTGTGATCAACAGATAACTTTTCTATTTTAATCTTATTGTAGTCACTAGATAACTTTTCTTTCTTCATCTTATTGGAATCTGCAGATAACTTTTCTGTCTCCACCTTTTTATAACCAAGATCGGCTGCATCCTTGACAACCTTTTGGCTGACACCATCATCTTCATCACGTGGAATTCCCAGTCTATTCAAGTCCAATCCATTCCAGAGATCATCTAGGATTATAAGGGTATTCTCCTTTTCTTTCTTTAACCTTTTTCGAATACGATCTGCTCTTATAATCTCGCTTTCCTCTTCCAATCTCATTCCTAACATCTCAGCAATTTGTCCTTGAACTTTCTTTATGTCAGGATTTCTTGTTATATTTGCCATAACCACCGTATTGAACAACTTCCTTTCTTTAGCTTGCTTAGCAACTTCTTTGACAAAAGTGGTCTTTCCCACACCTCCAACCCCGTAAACTCCAATCATACTAATTGTAGAGTCTTCAAGTGCTTGCATAATCGTTGCCATAATTTTCTTTCTCGACGTGAAACTTTCATAACCAGTGTTTGACAAAGCAGCATCCATGGATGGACCTATATGATACGAGACTTTATCAAACTTTTTATTCAAAACTTCATCTGCTTTGATTTCCTCTACAATCTTCGTAGCTTTTCTTCCCAACCTATACCTCAAGTGCAGGTTATTAGGAAAGAAACCAATAGAGCATCTTGTCTTCTCATGGCGTTTATCACAGAGAAAATTTTCATATTCTTTGATCTTCTCATCCACATGTTTCAACCAATGTTGAACATCTTCTTCAATTTCTTCTGCATTCATTTCTGCAGCCATAACTTCATTTAGCACCCTCTTTCTAGTATCATCTAGCATCTCAACACAACGGTTCACCTCTTCAAATTTGCCATTATAATTATAAAAGTAACCGAGATGACGGGTAACCAGATCTCCCCCAAATTTTAATACACTTTCAGTAGCTGTAGACACAATTGTGTTTGGGTCCATAATCCTTGACACTTCCTGTTCACTTGTTTTCTACTGTGACTACAACTTCTTCCTGAATGTTACAAACATAAATTTAGATAAAAAAAACAAACAAAAAAATTCACAAGCCAAATGATCAGGTGGTAAAGGATTCAACTAAACAGCATATATTAAAGAATTGTACAGCATTCCCAACTGTAGTTCATATTGAATAATATATAAGTGAGAAAGACAATCAAACCTATTCTATGGTTTTATGAATAAGGTCATTGATGCAATTTTTGTAATTGGTTATCTGGAGTTAGAAAAAACACCATAAACTAAATTTTAAGGAACCAAATACAAAAAAAGCAGAAGAAAAAGGATTCAATTAAAAAAAATTACTAACCTAATTAGAAATTCACAAAAAGTTAACCAACTTTTTTTTTTAATCAACAATAAAGAATAATATAAAAAGTTTACGGACCTACTGATTATTAAACCAAAACAATAATATCATTGTGAAAATAATTATGAAATAATGCATGTTACTTGATGTCAGAAGTCTTGTTTATTTTCTAATATTGGTGGTCTATGAATCTATCATCACTAGTCACAATATCCAAGGCTCAAGGGTCACCTTTTTATACTTAGTTTTAAACAAGACTTGAGTACACTAAAATATTTTTTTGACATTGAGTTGATCAATCTAGCATTGTCATTAAACTCAATCATCTCACTATCACCTTGTGCCACATCACCTTAGGAGTTAGTGTGGTAAATGTCCCTTGTGATGGCCATTTGGGGTGTTGTCAAGCACATCCTCTGATATATCAAGAATGCACCAAGTTTTGGCCTCCTATATGAAGATAAAGGAACGCCAAGATTGTTTGCTATTTTGGTGTTGATAGAATAGGATCACCATTAGATCATGGCAATTGGTGCATGTGAAATTACATAGCTTAGGAACCTTCTCCCACAATTACGATTTGGACATATTTAGGATATTAACCTTATTTGTAATATTCAAATCATTCTTCAATTGCATTTAATTCAATGGACAAACTAAACACAGATATATTTGAGAGGAAAGGTACTCTATTTGTAAAACGAAAAGTAGTCTTACGAGAAACAACACTGACTTGGTTGACAAATATCTTCATGAAATCTCTGAAGTGCATAATTGAATTTGTAACAAGTTTGATTCATATCACATAGGAGGAGTTTTAAAGATATGACGATGTAAATAGAAAATCTACATATTGTTCGAACTTGTCTTGATCTGAATCTAAAATATTTAGATTGATCGAACAAAGTCAACTTTTTAAATCGGATATGAGATAGAGGATAAGTGTATACATATCTATTTTGACTTTTTTTTTATCGGCAATAAAAAATGAATAAAATATGAATCATTTTAGAGGTGGACCAACCCTTATACATAATCATAGCTATTACCCTCTCCTTCTAGTATATCATGAAATCATCTCATACAAACCAGAGGATCAAGACACCAATCAGAAAAGGAAAAGTGCGCATAAAGTGACTTAGATGTAATTCAAGATCAAACCTTTAATTGGACCAAAGCGAATACTTCCAAAACATCTACTACACCCCCTTTAAATATTACGTTGTTTCTATGCTTCCAAACCTCACTGTAATCCAAATCACACCCCACACCTCATTTACCAAAGCAGGTACATTACACATCCTAAACTAGGAGAAGTTTAGCAATGAAACGTTGTGGAACATGTTGAATAAACTTTAAATGTTAATTTGTCGGTTTTAAAATTAGAAGTTATTAGAAAATAGTAGAATGGGAGTTTGGATAGGTGAAAGGCCAAAAGTTGTGAGTGGAATTTTAATTATGTTGTTAGTGGAGTTTTAAGACCATAATGAAGATTGTTTCTAGAAGAGCTTCCTAAAGCCTATAAATAGGATGCTCTCTCAGTTGTAAGATACACCACATAAAGAAATACAATTTAGAGAGTTTTACAAGAAGAGAGTGTTTTCTTTAGAGAAAATCCAAGTGTGAGTGGTTGTTGGTTTTACAATTTGGTATCAAGAGCCAATGGCGAATGTGACAGGTCAAATACCGCTACCATGGTTAACGAAGGCGACCAAATATGACAACTGGAGCATTCAAATGAAAGCTCTTCTCAATTCTCAAGATACATGGGAGGTGGTCGAAGAAGGTTTTGAAGAACCAACAAATACCACGGGTTATACAGCGGCTCAAACCAAGGCGTTAAAAGAGATGCGATCGAAAGATAAGGCAGCTTTGTACATGTTGTATAGAGCTGTTGATGAGGCAATTTTTGAGAAGATTACTGGTGCATCCACTTCAAAGGAAGAATGGGACATGTTGGAGAAGGTGTTCAAAGGAGCCGACCGAGTTAAGCAAGTTCGTCTACAAACTCTACGTGGCGAGTTAGAGAACATGAAGATGAAGGAGTCAGAAAGTGTATCTGACTACATCACGCGTGTACAGGCTGTGGTGAATCAACTCAACCGAAACGGTGAAACATTGACCGATGCATGAGTTGTGGAGAAGATTTTGAGAACATTAACCGACAATTTTGACAGTATTGTGTGTGCGATAGAAGAGTCAAAGGACTTAGCAAAGCTCACAGTCGACGAGCTTGCCGGTTCTCTTGAGGCACACGAGCAACGGAAGAAGAAGAAGGAGGAGGAAACACTCGAGCAAACACTTCAAACCAAGGCGTCAATCAAAGACGAAAAGGTACTCTATCATCAAAATTCTCGAAGTAGAGGGCGTGGCCGTGGAAGTCATGGAAATGGTCGCGGTGGTAGAGGCAGCAGTCATGAAGGGTACTATAAGGAGAAGGAACAGTCGAGCCAACCAAATTGGCGTGGAAGAGGACGTGGTCGAGGAAGAGGCGGCCGATCAAATTACTCCAACATCGAGTGCTACAAATGTCACAAATATGGTCACTATGCGAAGGATTGCAACTCCGAAAAATGTTATAATTGTGGTAAAGTGGGGCATTTTGCAAAAGATTGTTGAGCAGATATAAAGATAGAAGAGACAACAAACCTAGCCTTGGAAGACGAAACGAATGAAGGTGTTCTCTTGATGGCTCAAAATGAAGTCAACATTAACAGTGACACCTTGTGGTACCTCGACTCAAGAGCAAGCAACCATATGTGTGGTCACAAGTACCTATTTAAAGATATGCAAAAGATTGAAGATGGTCATGTGTCGTTTGGAGATGCATCAAAGGTGGAGGTCAAAGGCCGAGGTACGGTTTGCTACTTACAAAAGGATGGCTTAATTGGGTCATTCCAAGATGTTTATTATGTACCAGACCTCAAGACCAACATTTTGAGTATGGGGCAACTCACGGAGAAAGGTTACTCGATATTTCTGAAAGATCGGCTACTACACTTGAAGAATAAGCAAGGGCGCTTGGTTGCTCGAATTGAGATGGCAAGAAATCGGATGTACAAGCTGAATTTGAGAAGCATACGAGAAAAATGTTTGCAAGTCAACATAGAAGATAAGGCATCTCTGTGGCATCTCCGTTTTGGTCACCTACATCATGGTGGCCTAAAAGAGTTAGCGAAGAAGAATATGGTGCATGGGCTACCCAACATGGACTATGAGGGAAAATTTTGTGAAAAATGTGTCCTCAACAAGCATGTAAGAACATCGTTTCCAAATAAGGCTAAATATTGGGCTAAGCAACCTCTCGAATTGATTCATATCGATATATGTGGACCATTTACTCCAAAGTCCTTCAGCGGTAAAAGTTATTTCATTACCTTCATTGATGATTTCTTACGGAAAACTTGGGTTTATTTTCTGAAAGAAAAATCTGAGGTATTCGAGGTGTTCAAAAAGTTCAAAGTGATGGTCGAGAAGGCAACTGATAGACAGATCAAAGTTTTACGATCTGATAGAGGTGGTGAGTATACTTCGACGACTTTCATGGAGTATTGTGAGGAGCAAGGCATAAGGCGATTTCTAACCGCACTAGACACCCCTCAACAAAATGGTGTGGCCGAGAGGAAGAACCGGACCATTCTCGACATGGTTCGATCAATGCTTAAGAGCAAAAAGATGCCAAAGGAATTATGGGCGAAAGTTGTGCAATGCGCCATCTATGTGCAAAACCGATGTCCACATGTGAAGTTAGATGATCAAACACCACAAGAGGTGTGGAACGGACAAAAGCCGACAATCTCTCATCTCAAAGTGTTTGGTAGTGTGACTTATGCACACGTCCCAGATCAACGAAGAACGAAGCTTGAAGACAAAAGCAAAAGGTATTGGGTATGATGAGAAGACAAAAGGTTACAAGCTACTTGACCCAATAAGCAAGAAGGTGGTGGTGAGTCATGATATGCAAATAAATGAAGCAAGTGAGTGGGATTGAACAATTCTTCAGAGGTTATAATTGAAGAATCATCAGTCATTGCACCGACAAGTATAAATTCTGAAACTACCAATGATGAAGATGAACCACAACAACCTAAAATACGAAGTCTGCAAGATTTGTATGATTCGAAAAATGAGGTACACCTTGTATGTCTTTTGGCAGATGTAGAAAATATCAGCTTTGAAGAGGCGGTGCGAGACAAGAAGTGGCAAACTGCCATGGATGAGGAGATTAAAGCGATTGATCGCAACAACACATGGGAGCTAACAGAATTGCCAGAGGGAAGTAAGCCCATTGGTGTGAAGTGGGTATTCAAGAAAAAGATTAATGCTCAAGGCAAGATAGAGAGGTACAAGGCGCGACTCATTGCGAAGGGATACAAACAAAAGGAGGAAATCGACTATGATGAAGTGTTTGCTCCAGTTGTAAGAATGGAGACAATTCGATTGTTCATTTCCCTAGCGGCTCAATTTAAATGGCCGATATTTCAAATGGATGTCAAGTTGACATTCTTAAATGGTGTGCTTGAAGAAGAAGTCTACATCGAACAACCACCCGGGTACATGAAAATCGGAGAAGAGAAGAAGGTGCTAAAATTAAAGAAGGCACTTTGCAGGTTGAAGCAAGCACCGCGGGCATGGAATACTTGTATCGATACATACTTCAAGGAGAACCAGTTCAAGCAATGTCCTTACGAGCATGCTCTTTACGCAAAGAACAATGGAGGTAACATGATATTTGTTGCCCTTTATGTTGATGATCTCATTTTTATGGGTAACAATAATGAGATGATAGAAGAGTTTAAGGGCACAATGAGACGAGAATTTGAGATGACAGATTTGGGATTGATGAATTTTTTTTCTTGGCTTGGAGGTTAGACAAAAAGAGACAAGTATTTTTGTATCATAGGAGACATATACAAAAGAGATTTTGAAGAAGTACAAGATGGCAAACTGCAACCCAGTATCACTACCAATGGAACCAGGTGCAAAACTCTCAAAGTTCGATGGAGGAGAACGTGTTGATGCAAGTAGATACCAAAGTTTGGTAGGAAGCCTTCGTTATCTCACATGCACAAGGCCGGATCTTTCATTAAGTGTCGGCATCATAAGTTGATTCATGGAGGAACCGGTTTACTCACATTGGAAGGCGTTGAAACGAGTCCTACGATACATCCAAGGTACTGTGTCACTCGGATTGTTCTACTTAAAAGTAGAAGATTTCAAGTTTGTGGGTTACTTTGACAGCGATTGGTGTGGAGACATAGATGATCGGAAAAGCACATTGGGATACATATTCTTTATGGGCAACACAGCATTTTCTTGGCTTTCAAAGAAGCAACCGATCGTGATACTATCGACATGTGAAGCTGAATATGTGGCAGCATCTTGGTGTGTATGTCATGCGATATGGCTTATAAACTTGTTAAGCAAGATGGAGCTAAAGCAACTAGGTGCAACCGTGATTCAAGTTGACAAATCAACAATTGAGTTGGCAAAGAACCCAGTGAACCATGAAAGAAGCAAACACATTGACGTTCGTTTTCACTTTATCCGCGATCATGTAAAGGAAGGAAGTGTGGAATTGGTGCATGTGGCAAGTCAGGATCAAGTTGCGAATATCTTCACAAAACCGCTACCGAAAGTACTTTTCGACAAATACAAGAAGATGATTGGCATGATGGATGGTAGAAACATTTAAGTTTATGGGAGAGTTTTGTTGAATAAACTTTAAATGTTAATTTATGGGTTTTAAAATTAGAAGTTATTAGAAAATAGTAGAATGGGAGTTTGGATAGGTGAAAGGCCAAAAGTTGTGAGTGGGATTTTAATTATGTTGTTAGTGGAGTTTTAAGGCCATAATGAAGATTTTTTCTAGAAGAGCTTCCTAAAGCCTATAAATAGGATGTTCTCTCAGTTGTAAGATACACCACAGAAAGAAATACAATTTAGAGAGTTTTACAAGAAGAAAGTGTTTTCTTTAGAGAAAATCCAAGTGTGAGTGGTTGTTGGTTTTACAGAATACACTTTGTACTCTTAGCCAAGCACAACAATGATTCCACAATAATCAAGCAATCTGCACTCGAAGTACAAATGGATACTAATCTCCTCCTCCTCCCACAAAGACTACACTTAGAACTTACAACCATGATGTCGCGCTTATACCATATTGTTTTAAATTACTAAAATGTTATTTTAGTTTATTTGATTTTGACCTTATACCATGTTGTTTTAAATTCCTAAAATGTTTTTAGTTTATTTGGTACTCTATTTTAAAATTTATGTAATTATAATTTTTTTTATTATTATTTTATATTAAAAATTATAAAATAAAAAATGTATGTCACTTCGATCTTGAACTTTACTGTCTTTTAATTTTAAAAAATATATATATATTTAATAAATATATAGACAAGTACAAAACAATGATGAGACATAAATTTTATTTCGATTAGGGATTTAGATAGATTTTTACTTTAACAACAAAACAGGCACAATCATATATGTGCACTATCATCATCCCTTTTTGTGCTCTAAGGATACACAATTCCTTAATCCTATTTAGCAAATAACTCATTTACATATGACAAGGGAAAAAATGACAATATTCATAAAATATTTGCTTACCACTTTTTGAGGCCTAAGAGCTCCTTGATAGAGGAAGAAAGAAAACAAAACTACTAATTAACTGATATAAAATATTAATAATAAAAATGTCCAATATACATATCCTAAAGCAACATACTTACAAGTAGATTATCTGTTATTCAGTTTTCACTTTAAATATGTCAAAGATAATGAAATTTAATGTTTTTAAAATTATATAACTTGTAATGTTAATCTCTCCTAATCAAAATATAATTGAAACAAATATATAATGCTGAAATGTAATGGAACAGCCAGTAAAAAGAATCTAAAAGAAATAAAAGGTGTAAATTAAGAAACAACATAAAAGTGCAGGCTTATGGAACAGCTTACCAATGGAGTTCTTCCTGTCTGGTTGCAGCTATTCAGTTTCGCTTGAAACGGTGATTCAGAGGTAAGACTCTAAAAACAATTTGTTTTCCACTTCCTGCTCTTGGAACAGCTATTCAGTTTCACTTCATTTTCGAATTTAGCAAGGTTGCATTCAATAAGGTTCTCTGTCTGAAGTTTGCTTTGAAACAATTTTGCAGAACACAGTAAATTTAGAAAACACAAATGATAGAGAACAAACCAGAACAGAATAAACAGGAAAAAAAACGGTTGATGTTTAGTTTTTTATTTTTTTTAATTTGTTCAATCAAATAACAAATTTTAAACACAACGGTAAAAACACTACAACATAAAATGCAGAAAATAACCCTTTTTTTGGTTTTTAAATACGTTCTAGCCAAAAGACAAATTCAGAAAAACGAAGGTAAATAAGAAAATGACTGATAAATTTCTGAGGCAAAGGTTTGAATTCAATGAAAAGAGAAATTGTCTTTGTTTTTCTTAATGGTTTCTTTTGTGTCAACAAACAGTGATCGTAACCTACATATAGACTTTGCAAGAATTTTTATGATGAGGAAAAGGGAGGGAAAATTCTTTGCCTTAACAGAGCGAGAATGTGTTAAGAAAAGAAAAGGATGAATTCTTTTTCTTCATTGAAGGACACTGAATGAACCTAAAAGAAAAATTCTTTGATTCATTGAGAAGATATTAATAAAAATTTAAGATCATCCGATGTTTTTTTTTTTTTATCGATAATAAAAAATAAATAAATATGAATCACTTTACATGATCACAACTCTTATACATTATCACAACCTTATCATTTCCTACTAGACATACTCCCATATATGATTATATAGAACTCTTCTATCTTAACTCATAGAAATTCACCGGAGACTAGCAATCATACGACTTAACATAATACATCATAAAATCATCCTCATGTAAACCAGCAGATCTAGATACAGTAATCAGAAAAGGAAAAATGTACAAACTGGAAGATGCTTAATTACTTTGAATTAGCAAAGATGCATTTGGATGAACAGATTATTATTTAAACATGTATTCAATAACATACTTCTTTGTGATGTGATTAATCTTAAAACTTTTTAAATAAATTTTAATAAAAACACTTAAGTAAAGATCAAAGCTATTAATCAGTTTCATAATCTTAAATGAGATCCACATAAACTTCTGTAAATGCCCTCAAGCTCAAATTACAAACTGATTAACAATTGATTGTCCAGTAGTTAGAGAGTATTCAAATTTTATAGTTTTCTTTAGTCCAATCAAGTTTTGTAAAGGAGAAAACTAGTCACATAATATTTGATTATGCATTATAGTCTTCAAAGGAATGGCGAATGATCTATGTGAATTTGATTATGGTTGCATCATAATATAAATTATTCATCATAAATTTAAAATATAATTTGTTTAAAACAAATTATATTTTATGAATAAACTGACATTTCTCTTGTGTTTTGCAGCGATTAAATCGGAATCAGCATGAGCTATTGGTACAACTGAGAAAATATATTGCAGATTAACCAATTTTAACGTCTATTTAGTCCATGATCCTCATTTTCTAAAATAATTATTATAATTTTAAAAAATTTAAAATAGTGTTTTTTTATTGAAACTCATACACGTGTTAGAATTTATATTTCAAATCGCTACATTTAAAATTTGAAATTAATTTTATATATTTAACTTCAAGTTTTCAAGAAAAAGTATTTTCTAATTTTTTCAATTTAGAATTATTTTTTTTAAATTGGGCCAAAATTAAATGGTCCATCAGATTGAAATAGGACTGGATCAAACAATCATTCTTCTTCCTCTGCCCCATTATTCTTCTTCCTGCACCCATCACTTTTTGAAACTACAAAATTACCCTTCATATTTTATTTCAAAATGCATGGCAGCGTGTGAGTTGCAGGTGGGACCATGGAGGTATAATTTTAGTTAAAATTGTGAGAATAACAAACAACTAACTAGAACTTATCAAATACATTTCTCACTATGAATAAGGGAATTGAACTTGAATGTTTTGGTTTGAAGTCATTGAAACTTTGAACTAGAACAGTAGTGTTCACCATGAATCAGGTAAAACTTGTTGTGCCTCTAAAAGACAGCATTGTCGTGATTCGTGTTTCTTTGAACCATGAATAACTGAATCCTCAATCAGCAAAACAAAAAGAATTTTTGCATTTACTTTCAGCTCGACTAGATTGATAAAATCATTGACTATGTTCACCTCGACTTCCAGCTCGTTTTGATTGATAAAATCGTTAACTATGTTCATCTCGACTTCCAACTCGGCTAAATTAATAAAATTGTTGACTATGTTTAGCTCGACTTCTATCTTAGTTTGATTGATAAAATTAATGACTATGTCTAGCCTCAACCCCAACTCAGTCGAAACATTAAAAACTAACCTTATCAAGCGATATTTATTGACCTTATTATGCAACATCTACAAAAACCAACCTTATCATGTGGTATCTACAAAAACCAACCTCATCAGCTAGTATCTACAAAAATTTACCTCATCTGGTGATTCCTACAATAACCAACTTTATCGGGCGATATTTATAAAAACCAATTTTATCGAGCGATATCTACAAAAGTTGACCTTATCAGGCGATATCTACAAAAACCAACCTTATCAAGCGACATCTACAAAAACCAACCTTATCAAGTGGTATCTACCAAAAATCAATCTTATCAAGCGGTATCTACAAAAACCAACTTTACAAGATGGTCACCCTTATTAGGTGATATCTACAAAGACTGACCTTATCGAACAAAACCAACCTAGCTCTGTGACATTTGCTTAAAGTCTAATCATGTGTAACACAAGTAAGTTCATTTTTTTTAACTTAGTCAATTGTCGAATCTTAGTCTGTATGGTAATTTAAACATGGACAATTGATAAAATGTTGAGAGCAAAAATGACCATAAATCGATTATGTCACATTGGGTGATCTAATATTTTCATGAACGACCATAAATCGATTAAGCACAACTTACATCGTAATTTATTTATGGCTCTTTGGTGGATAAACCTCTTTGCCTACTCAACTTGAGGTTGTGAGACTCTATATTGGTAGTTGATATCATCTCCTATTAAGAGGGACTGTAACTTATCTAAAGTTAGTTATATGGTCTATTAATAATTAATATAGAGATTCAATAAAACTACCTAATATCTTAGCCAAAAATAAAATGATACTTACTTGTGATAGTTGAAATCAGTTGAGAAAAATACAAATTTTAAATATTACATAATATTAGTTAAGATTCAAAACATAACAGATAACTAATTAAGATTTACAAAATACGAAATAAGAAAATTGAACTTGAATTCTCTTATTTGAAATTATTTAAACTTTGAACGAGAAGACTTCTAATTAAGGATATTTATTTCTTTGAAGTTTCTTGAAACTTCTTTTAATTAAGAGAAAATAATGTTACGATATCACTACGCAAGTTGCAAAATTAACTATAGGTTATTAAATTAGTTTTACAACTTAATTTATATTTTTGTAATTTGTTCAAAAGAATCATGAGAGAAGTCATCAATTATATTCTCCAAATAAATCATTACTGCAATACTTAATTTTTTTAAATAATTTTGTTATAAATAAAGTTTTATCTTTAAGAGGAGACTATATGAGATTCAAACCTAATTAGCCCAAGGCTCTTTACACTTATGCAAAAACATCGAAAAGTCACAATCCATTGTGTTTGTTTTTCCATTCCTTTTTTTTTCAGAGAAAACATGAGTACTATATACGTTGTCTCACACAATTCTGAGTTTAAAATATGTATTCTTGACACAGTAACAACAAACAATACCTATTATTCCTTGTATAAATTTATTCTTACAAAAGGATAAAACCTTGTTTAGTCAAATTGTTTATATAGCACTACAATTTCAAGTTCATGAGCAATTCAACATTTAGATACCAATTCAATCATATATACCAATTCAACTTTCTAATCAAAATCACAAAAAAAAAAAAAAAAAAATCAACCAATTATCAGTATCCAATCAATTCTTTTATTCTCATTTTTTTTATCAGGTAAAGTTTAACATTTCAAAAAAAATACAAAAGGTGCTGAAAAAAAAAACGGCTATATCATATCTTAGTCAGATTTTCTAGTACCAAAGACTGCATGCACTAGTCAGCAATACAGGGTATTTCATACCATCCTTCTCTGTTTGCTCTGTAGGAGGTCCCTAGATAAGAAATTTTTTGGTGGAGCCTCGTTTCGAGCTCCTTAATCCATATGTTTCACGTCACTGTTCCTTCTGTACTCCTTCTCCATCAAACAAGAACAACCATCCCAGCCTACCATGCTAAGATTCAAGTTAAAAATAAATGAGAATAATAATTTGAATTTCTCCTTACATTTACTACACATAAAAAAAAAATCATAATATATAAATGGGTGCAAATTTCATCATATAAACTAGTTTTATAAAGTTGAGTTAGGATTGAAGTCATTTCTTAATATTATTGATCGGTACCGGACGAGACATGTCACTCAATCTCATCGACGAGTTAAAGACACATTTAAAGCAATTATAATTATAATAAATAACAAATAAGACAGTTACAAAGACTTCTTGAAAATTAGGAACACATTCCACCGAATAACGTTACGAGAAATCAAGGAATCTTCCTAAAAATAAGCTAACATTGATATATGATAGATTTGGTCTATTATAACAGAGGGTCCATGACCAAACACTATAAATAAACCCTCTACAGAAGAGTGAGGTACGCTTTGATTCAGTTTTTAAAATATACTCTGAATACTAAATACTTATTTGATCGTCGGAGTACCTTACCTTTTACAGGTCAACCCCGATCGAGTACTAGTGAATTGAGTAAGAAAACTTAGAGTGTTGAAGAGCAAGAGAATGACCGAATGACTGACCCCTCAACAATTGCATAATCAGTTCCAGATACTATCTAGACTCACTTTGTTTAGAGGAGTGAAGTACGATTCAGTTTTTAATACATATTTCGAATACTAAATACTTATTTGACCATCGGAGTACCTTACCTTTTACAGGTCAACCCCGATCAAGTACCAAAGAATTGAGTAAGAAAACTTAGAGTGTTGAAGAGCAAGAAAATGACCGAACAACCGACCCCTCAACAATTGCATAATCAGTTCCAGATACTATTTAGGTTCACTTTATCTATATAAATACAATTATCAAATATTTATTATGTACTTCTCAATTAAAAAATAGGCTCACTTTGTCTATATAAATACAATTATCAAACATTTATTATGTACTTCTCAATTAAAATATACGATATAGACCAATGTAAGTAAAAAAAAAAAAAACTATTTGTTCTTTACTTGTTATTCAAGATCACGATTTCAACTGAGGTAGAACAAAAATTTATTTAACACAACCTTCTAAATGAACTTGAAATAAAGTAATTAAATTAATCTTGAGTCTTTCTAAAGTTCTTCAATAAAGGACTTCAAATACTAAACTAGGTAAGGGAAGTGTTAACGTACTCACACAAAACCTGATTCAGAAACAAATAGTAACAACCTGGACTAATAAATACTAATCCAATTGGTTCAGATTTCATATGCAAAACTTATACCCATCTCATGCAAAACACACAAAGAGAACTTTGAGATATAAAGAAAAACAAAATTTACTCTTAAACAAAAAAATTTGATTAAATTGTCTCAATCTTTATTTAGGCTATCACATCTCTTGAAAAAAAAAGTGTCAACGGTATTTGGATTATGCAATAATTTCATAAGAACTAATAATATATGTATATGTGGGACCTGTGTTGAAATTAGGATAAGAAAAATGAATATAATAAGATTATATGGAAAGTAGTAACGTTGGCAACTCTTGTTTAAAAAGATGTGAGCACATGAAGTTTGGAATATAATTACACCTAATTTTAAAACATTAACACTACGTATAGGTTTTATGTGCAGCATAAGATACGAGAAAGTGGAAACATGGCAAATGGCACGACCTAGGGTAGTCTCTATCGAATATTAATTTAATATTCAATAATTGGTCCTTTTTGACATGCAAAAATAAACAAAACTTTGATCATAGATGATGATAGACCATGATTGAAGAATCGTAAGAAAAAGTTATAAGAGAAAGATAAAAAAATAATAATAAATTGACTGAGTATTATACATCCTAACTATAAATTAGAGGAGAAAATAAGCAAGCGAACTAAATTATATAATATATATATATAGTTATTACTAAATAAATTTTGTAACTAGATATATAATAATTGTTTTAATAAATGTAGAAAGACTTTATAAGAGAATAAGACAATACAAGAAAAAAAGTTTTAACTAGGATCATCTAGCAAAGTTAATATAATTTAAGAATTAATTTAATTAATGGAGATTTTTTTTAATCTTTGTTGAGTTTTAACAGTTATTCTAAAACTTTAGCAAATTAATGGAGATTTTTTAATTTTTCGTTAAATTTGAAAGATTTATTTTAAAACCTAAGTACAGTAATGGAATTTTTTTTAATTTGTTAGATTTGAAAGGTTTATTCCAAAACCTCAACAAAATAACTGAAGTTTTTTTAACTTTCATTAAATTCCAAAGGTTTATTCTAAAATCTTAACAAAGTAAAGTTCTAAAGGTTTATTCTACAACCTCAACAAATTAACGGAAGTCATTTTAACCTTTGTTAAGTTTCAGAGGTTTATTCTAAAATTTCAACAAAATAATGGAGGTTTTTTTTTATCTTCCAAAAATTTGTGGTAGAACCTCAATAAAATACTCGAGATTTTTCAAACTTCAATAAATAAATAAATAAAATAAAATTTATTTATAAATAAAAAATTAAAAACTATATAGTTTTAATATATTTTATAACTAAATTTTATAAAATTTTTGAAAGTGTAACTTTACATTACTAATAAGTTTTATAAAGTTTCAAAAATTTATTTTAAAAACTTAGCAAAATAACCTTGGATAATAAGTATTTCAACAACTAATCTTGGATAATAAGTATTTCAAGAATATTTGCATATTTCTTATGATTGATGATAGTTGATTTATATAATTCCTAGTGTTTTTTGTTACGAGCTCATACTTCAAAAAAATCTGACTTATTTTATTTTAGCTTTTAATGTACGTATATTTTATGTACAATTTTAGTTTTAGTTATAATTGTTAATATTTAATTCTCATAATTTTGAAATATTTTAAATTAAGGTCTTTATTTTAAATTGCATCTAATAATTAATTCATTGTGAAAGTGAGAAGTAATAAAGTTAATTTCTCCTCAATATGTTCTTGCAATCTTTAGTCAAGAATACACATGGCTTTGAAGCTCACATCTGACAGATAATACAATTATTTAAGATATATAAAGCAGTGATAAACACTAGTTGTTGTCAAGCTAGGTAACAATGGCTTGTGATTCAAGTTGGGGCAGTAAGGTGATGGAAGAAGCAATTGGAGTAAGAAGAAGATAATGTCTTATTTAGTGTTTTTTTTTTCCTTAAATATAATAGATATAAGTGTGGCTGAATTGTGATTCCTTACTAGGACTGCTGTCGACGACTATTAAGCCTGTGCTAGAGAGTAGTGTGTCTACGGTGGAAGAGAGAAGTCAGGAGGATCATTAGATATGGTAGAAAATGGAGTTGAAGGTTATTTCAAACAAGTCATTTTATGAAAATTTTAAAACTCACAGTATTTACGGAGGTTCTTAAATCTATGATAAATGACTTAATAGAGATTTTAACCCTGGATAATGTAAAAATAAAGTTCATTAAAACTATTTTTTTTAAGTGATTAAATATTTTTAAAATATAGATTTTATAGGGTTGGAATGTAAATAGCACTTTGAGATTTTGATCAAAGAAAGACCAAAAAAGAAGTTTAAAGATCTATATAAAGAATTTGAATTTTGATTAAAAAGTATAATTGTAAATTGTATTTTTTGTGGAAGTAAAAAACTTGCGAAATGATAACTTATATAGACTCAAATAAATCAAGAAATTAAATTATTCTCTCCTATCCATCACATTTTTTATTCGCAAAAATTAAATTTAAAATATTATTTTTATTTAAGAAGACTGAACTATAGATTAACAATTTGTTAGTAATATATTTCATTTTCTTAAAATCATAAAACTACTACTAATATTTTTAAATTAATCCACTAGCATTGTTATGCATATCGAAAAAAGTTGACTCAATAATAAGATAATATTTTGAATAAATTATATTGTTTATAATACTCACATATTTTCTCATTTTATGACATATTGTATTTTTATATTTAATAACATATAAAAGATATATATTAAATAAATTCATTAATATTTCTAGCATAATGTCTGATTTTATTCTAAAAGTCTCCCTTCTATATGTATACGTATACGTATATAGATACATATAGTATACTAATATATAAAAACCATATCCTTTTAATAAAAAAATTTGGTATACACAATACTTTTATAATTTTACCTTAATCTTGTAATAATTATTTCTTTTATTATGATAATTGTATTTTTTTAATTCTGGTAATTGGTTTTTATTATAGTAGAAAATTATGAACACATAAACGCAACAAAAACATGTGTTTCTATTAGTATTTATAACTAATGTTTGTTCAGGTGAAAGTAAAGGAAGAGGTGAAAAAAAATTAGCTATAGAGGGGACGTTGAATAAAACTAAAAATCTTTTTTAGTGTTTTTATTACAAAATGGTAGTTAGTAAGTAGTTTAAGGCAAAAGTCCAACCTATTAGGATTTTTATTAGGTGCTAAAAATAGCTAACTATAAAACATGTTCATATCCATATCTAAGATGATTACTTTTGTGAAAACAACATATTAAATAAAACATAAGTGTTTTGTATGTAATATTATGCGATTTTTGTTAATAAGGTGCATACAAGACCTAAGTGTTTATTCGGTTCTTATTTTTTTGTTCTTAAAGTATATTTTTATTTTCTTTAAGAAATTATGTTCTTAATGAAATTGCATTTTTCAGCTTGAATGAATTGTCTAATAATTGTTTGCTTATGATTTTTTGTATGAATATTTTTTAATTGCTTTTTGACATGAGGGGCTTTAATGAAAATATATTTATACCATGTAGAGTGAAAAAAATTTAGTTGAAAGAGTGAAAATAAAAAATAAAAAATGAGCATTAGATAGAAGCACTAGACGGTCAATAAAACTCAAGAAAAAAAGCATAACATAGTTTTGTTAGTTTTAGATTAATTTTGTGAACTTGATTTTAATTGGAACCAAGACCCACCCATTTGTAAAGTTTCGGAACTCTAAATAAAGTGTAGTTGTAGAAGAAAAGATATGTATCGTCAAGCATTTAAGTGTGTAATAGTTTAGTTTAGTTTTTTAGTTTTTCATTAATCATTATTATCATTTCTAATTCTATGAAAGTTTTTTATTCATCTTCATTTTCTCATGTTTCTTGTTCTCTCTATATTGCTTTACATTTTACACTTTATCACTGAATTAAACATTATGTTTGACGATGTTATGGTTTAGTGTTTTCCTCTTCGAATTCATTTTGGAATTTTTTTTTCTATTACAAATAGTTTTTTAAGAACATACAAATAGATTGGTTATGTTTTATTTATTAATAAGGAATCCAAATAAGAGTTTTTTACATTCAAATTGAAGATTACTAAACTATGATTTTGTTTCTTGTTTCATGTTCATAGATTAAATTTTGCTTTTCATTTATGTTATTCCTTTTAATTCTTTTCGTTTACAATTTTGCAATTTATGCATTTAATTCATGTTAGATTCATGTTAAATCAATTGCAATTTACATTTTCACTCTATTTTATGTTTTAATTAGTTTTTTATTTTAATTTTCTTTCTTTTTTCCATTTTTTATTTATTTAAGAAAAATATGGAACTGTGAAAATATAATATAATAAATTTGACCTAAATTAGTCTTATATTATATTAAAGAAAATTTAGTTTTTTTTAAACGATGCAATTATAACAGCATAAATTACTGTTATTTAAATTATCCGTTGAGTGTTTTTTCAAATGGTGTCATTGGTTGGTCCATTTAGGGCATGGTGGTTAATAGAGAGAAAAAGTCATTTTCATTATCAATATCTAATAACAATATATTTAACTAGAAGATTGATTGAAGGAAATAAAATAACACTTGAATAAAGAAAAACATATGTAAAAAGATTACACAGAAGACCGAACTGAAATGGTAATCACAGAAAGGCTTTTAAAGTCTAAAAGTTGTACTCAAGAGGTAGAAGCAACCAAAAGTTCAAGTATCCATCAAAAATATTAGCTTCCTGTTTCAGTAGTTTTTGTGTTGTTGTAAACTGCTAAGAGGCTGTTTTCAATTTTTTTAAAATTTTAATTTATTTAGCAAAATTTCAAATTGCATAACTTCAAGTAATTAAATATTTAACTTCTTAAAAAAATTATTTTTCATTTTTTTATTATAATACAAAATAGATTTCCTTAATTCAAATTTTAAACCATTTATATATTTATAATATGAAAATGATTGTAATATTTTTTTTGTTAAATTAATTCAATTTAAGATTTTACTTCATCAATCCGTTGGAAACAATTATGGTGGACATCAACATGAAATCAAAACAACAAAAAATTTTAGAAAAAAAAAAGACAGAAAATCATTCTACATATAAAATTATTCATTTTAATAATTTTTATATTACAAGTAATTAGATGCAATGAATTTAGACTAAAAATAAAAACCAATTTTATATTATAATATAAGAATGAAAGAAATATTTAACTCTTAAAAATTCATGTTTTATTTGATAGAAGCTGTAAAAATATAATTTTTTTTGGAAAGTTGTATTTTGATTTCAAGTTTTAGGTAATGCCAAGCCAAGTAATGTTTTAATGTCTTTGATATTCACACTTTGTATTCATGCTTAACAGCTCACACTCTGCAGATGCCACATTGAATAACCAACACACAACAAATTTTAGCCAAATAGAGTCCAACCACTCCAGTATATACATTTTTTCTTCTTCTTTTTTTAGTTGTACTTTGTTTACGTTTTATAAATTTATTTTAATTTTAAAAGATTATAATTTTGCTCGAACCGCCGTTAAATATTAAATACATTTTTTTAATATAGTTTAGAGGCAGTTAAAATCGACTTTAATAATAATTATTTCGATAATTATATTAAATCGATATTACGATATCGGCAAAGTTAAAAATTGAATTTTTTAGTAGTGTCAAATCCTTTCATATACTCTTTTTTTTAATGTAAAATACAAATATATCATACTTAAATAGCTTATTAATTGTTCTTATATTTTCAAAAAAAAAAAATTTTTAATGCCAAATTTGAAATCAACCAAGTACCCAATCCTAAAGATTTACGCTTTCATTAGGGTCAACATCATGTTGATGATTCTGTGAGCTGGGGAACAGCTTATAATAAATAAATAAAATTATATATTTTTCCGTTTTGAGGGCTATTTTCAGTTTCATCTCTTAAAATTAAATTTGCACATCACGTTACGTTTTCCATCCTTTTGGAGAAAAACCTCAGTTTCCATTCCCTTTCAACTCTCTCAATTTGTCACTTTACCAAAATGAGTATTAATTATTTTCGTCTCTGTTTCCAAATAACAAAAATTGTAAAATTCCATCCTATATACATTTTTAGACTAATTATTTTGAATGGAAATAAACTTATAAATAGTATTTGTTTTAAAATAGAAAAAACTTTGCTACATTACTAATCTGAATCTTCCATGTTCTTCTGGAAAATAAATTATTCCTCAACATTATCCTTTTCTCTTTCTAATTAATACCATCATTCCTTTTTTATGACATTTGTTTCTTCTTATGCATATACATACACTAACATTATTTATTTGTATTCATTATTTATTAAGGTATGGTTTCAAAGTGATCTGGGAATTTAATTTTCATTAACAATTATTTTCTTATACAAGGATCTTAGTTTCAAAATCTACTACTCTTCATTCATAATTTTTAATGAAACATTCAATCTGTTTAAAAATAAATATTTTGAAAAAAAAAATATCGATGAGACAAATTATAATTGAATCGTGATAGACTTTTAATTAGATAATTATTGAATAGGGGATTTGGTTGTATCAATTGTCACGATAATATAGACAAAATAAGTTAAATCACAATACTCCTTAAAGTATTTATGTATTTCAGTGAATTAACCAACTTTTCCATCCAAAAAAATCAAGTTGACATAAAAGAAAACATATTTTAATAATTAAATATCAGATTTTGATTATATCAATTCTCGTGTTGGTTTAAACGAAATTATTAAAACCATAATCAAATCAAATTAAAATGGTTCATCCAAAATAACGAAGTTGGTAGATAAAAGAAAAGAAAACGATGTTAACTGAAACCAAAATAACTAGTGGTATTAGCATGTTTTCAGTTTTTAAGTATGATATTAAACATTTACATATTTATAGTAATAAATTAAAAATGGTTTAATATAACCTTTAAATAATTCTTATAAAAATTAATAAACTCATTAATTGAATTTAAAATAAATGGTTGAACAAGAATTTCCAACTCATGAATATATTGTAATAAAACTGATAATCAGATATTAGCATTGCGTGTACAGAAGGAGTAGCAGCATGCAGATGAATAAACTAATTCAAAATTTGAATAAATATTTAAGTGCATTAAATATGGTGAATAAAAATTTTGTTCGCTTGTATTAATTTTGTTAAATTTAAACATATTTATTCATCTCTTAAACTTTAACATAACATGTGAAAGAAGGAAACGTAGTAACACGGAGTGCTTATTCATATTACACTCTTTCATTTCACCACAAACAAACAGTCCACTCATCGTCCATTAATTTCACACAAACACACAGTCCGAGCAAAGCAAGAAGCAAACAGAAGAACCTGATTCCACCACCACACTCATCTCTCTCTCTCTCTCTTTTCTTCTCCTTCTCATCAACTCTTCAACCATGTGTGTGTGCGTCTCTCTCTCTCAACACGCTCTGGTTTAAATAATAACGCGTCTAGTTTCTCTTCCATTCTCACACCTTCCCATGAAGACGCATAACACCGCCATATAACAACAACAAAACCTTTCGCTACAAACGCCAACACAAACCCTTCACTTTTGCTTTCAGTTTCTTTCTCATTCATCACTCAAACAATGGCCAACTGGGCAACCCTAGTTCAGAACTGCGTTTCCAAGAAGCAAAACAAACAACTCACAAGACTCTACCTTCTCACCTTCACCACCTTTCTCTGCACCCTCTTCTACCTCCTCGGCCTCTGGCACCACTCTCCGCCCTCACTAGCCGCCATTTCAGCCGCCACACACCTCGCTGGCCGCCGCAACTGCCCCGACCCAACTTCCAATTTCCTATCCACCATTTCCAATTCAACTTTGGATTTTTCATCCACCCATTTCTCTCCCGATCCCGAGGAGGGCGCACGTGAGTTCCACGCGCCTCCGTGTGATGCGACGCTGGCAGAGTACACTCCCTGCGAGGACGTGAACCGGTCGCTGAAGTTCCCCCGCGAGGACCTGATCTACCGCGAGCGGCACTGCCCCGTAGAGGCGGAGGTGATACGGTGCCGAATTCCCGCACCGTTCGGCTATCGCGTGCCTCTGCGGTGGCCGGAGAGCCGCGACGCCGCGTGGTTCGCGAACGTGCCGCACAAGGAGCTGACCGTGGAGAAGAAGAACCAGAACTGGGTCCGGTTCGAGGGTGACCGGTTCAGGTTTCCAGGGGGTGGGACCATGTTTCCACGTGGCGCAAGCGCGTACATCGATGACATCGGAAAACTCATTAATCTAAAAGATGGGTCCATCCGAACCGCCTTAGACACTGGCTGTGGGGTACGTGCTTTCTTGAATCGGTTCGGTTTTAAGAGTTTCATTCTTTCAGACAACCTGTTTTCTTGTTTAATTTTACAGTAAAATGTCTTTTCAGATCTTTAATTTTCGATTAAAAATTATCATATATTTTTTTATTCAGTATACGAATTGCAGTGAATTTTTTATTGAAATTTGAGAAACCTGAATCACATTTTGTACTTTGTTTTATTTTGTTTTTTCTGTTGAAGCTCTATGTTTTTTGGTTTAAGGTGAACCGGGCGGTTCACCACCTTTTCATGGATTTTTTTTACTCTTATTTTATGTTATTTTTCTGTTGAGGCTTTATGTTTATTTTGGGTTGAGGTGAACCGGGTTGTTCACCTCTTTTTCATTGGTGGTTTAACAACTATTGAATAATGGCCCTTGACCAATTGGGTATTTTCGGAAAAGATCAACTCTTTTTCTGGTATTGGGAACAGTGTGAAATTTTGTCTTATTTGGAATGTTTCGAAAAGAGAAAGAGGATGAATCGGGATTGTAAAATCACATATACGCTACGTATTCTTTCCTTTGATGCTTTTAGAAAATGCTTTTTTTTAAGGGATGGAATATTTTATTTGAGAGATCATGTGGGTGAAATTAAAAAAAAAAGGATAGAAAATTAATCAAAAAATAAATCCCGCAAATTTTGATTGGACATGTTCTTCCAACTTTTTAAAATATATTTTTAATATTTTCTCCGTTTGACTCTCTTTTTTAAACGTTTAATAATTTATAATTTTTATATTTGTGAATGCCATGTATCTAGGGGATGATTGTGATTGAGTTTGATGTCTTATCTTCTACGTGTGACGAAATTTTGTTTGGAAACATATAATCTAAAAGAACTAAGTAGATGAGAATGGAAGTTAATAGATAAGCATTTGAGTGATGTGAAAATTGGAACTATGAATTTGTCCAGTTGTGGATGGAGGAAAGTGAATGGGAATCACATAGAACTAGTTTGCAAAACAATCTACTTAATTCTTCAGATCGAAGTAAAGTGCCGTCTTGACTAAGAAAAAGTACTACGCACTTGGTGAAACATACATTTTTTTCTTTCTTGTCTTAATCATTTGGATTTAATTACTGAATATGTTTTTCAATTCAATATTGGTGCTAATCATGGTGATAATGTTCTTGGAATTTATGCTGTTCGTTGAAGAATTAGTGGAAAGGACAATCTTGATTATGGAGTTAGATGTTGATCCCTAACCAACAATCACAATTATGCTTCCCTCACCTGATTTACAACTTACTAAATCAAACTTCATTATTAGAAGAAGACATTTTGTTGGACCCCTCGAGCTTATTTCTCATGGTTTTCAAACATGTTTCATTAGGACCATTATTTTGGTAATCACACATATACTAGCATTATTTTATGGTACATTGAAATGCTTTTCTATTTAAAATTTGAAACACATTATAAACCTACTACTATTGACATGTAATTACCAGAAGAAGCTCGTTTTTGTATGTGACATTGTTCACTTGGTCTAATTTAATGATTTGTTTATACCACTATCAGGTTGCAAGTTGGGGAGCATATCTTCTGTCACGTGACATTTTAGCAGTGTCATTTGCACCAAGAGATACACATGAAGCTCAAGTTCAATTTGCTCTTGAACGAGGGGTTCCTGCATTGATTGGAGTTCTTGCCTCAATTAGGCTTCCTTACCCTTCAAGGGTCTTTGACATGGCCCACTGCTCACGTTGCCTCATTCCCTGGGGCCAGAATGGTGCATATACATACATGCCTCAAAACTTGTGTGAATATATTTGTGCACATTTTTAGGAAGCTATTTTTGTGTGGACTAATTTTGTTTCTGGTTTGCAATGGTGATTGGCAGAGGGAATTTATTTGACAGAAGTTGATCGAGTGCTGCGTCCTGGTGGTTACTGGATTCTTTCAGGGCCGCCAATAAACTGGGAGAGCCACTGGAAAGGTTGGGAGAGGACTCGTGAGAGTCTCAAAGAGGAACAGGACACAATTGAGAAAGTGGCAAAAAGCCTATGCTGGAAAAAATTGGTGCAAAAGGGTGACCTTGCCATATGGCAGAAGCCCACCAATCATATACATTGCAAAATAACAAGAAGAGTCTTCAAGAATAGACCCTTTTGTGCGGCAAAGGATCCAGACACAGCATGGTAACGGCAGTACCAATCTTAACAGATACCATAATCAAAATTCATCATTTTAAATGTATATAATTGGTGGCAGATTTAGGATGAGAATAGACCCTTATGGCTGAAAATTGAGGGACCTAAAATACATCTAACAAGAAGATAATTCTCAGATGATGAAAGATTGACTTACAATTGTCATTGTTAGTTCCGTGTGCTATTGATTTTGCTTCTGAGCCAATAGCTTTTTCATTTTCTCTTTTCTAAGGATAAAAAGCACATTATGCTTGCTGCCAATGAGAGTTTAGTAGTGATACCAAAACCACTTGGATGATAAAGCTTTCAAAGTGACTAGTCAGTAGTCAGTAGTCAGTGCCACCATAATCTAGCCACCCAAGCTCGTGTTGCTTTTTCCATCTTGTTTCTCACTCCGTTCCTTTAGCTTCCTGAATCTAATTGATCAGCCCAAAAGAGAAGATTCTGTCTGGACTCCTAATGTTAAATATTTTATTTACATGCTTTATGCAACCTTTTCACTTTTAACATTTTTTTTTGGTTGTCAGGTACACAAAAATGGAGACCTGCTTGACACCACTGCCCGAGGTGAATGACGTGAGTGAAGTTAGTGGTGGCGAATTGTCAAATTGGCCTGAGAGATTGACGTCAGTGCCACCAAGGATTATTAGTGGAAGCTTGAAGGGAATTACGGTTGACATGTTTAAAGAAAACACAGAGTTATGGAAGAAGAGAGTAGCATACTACAAGACCCTTGACTATCAGCTAGCAGAGCGTGGCAGATACCGTAATCTGCTTGATATGAATGCTTACTTGGGAGGCTTTGCAGCTGCACTGATTGATGATCCTGTGTGGGTCATGAACACTGTCCCTGTTGAGGCTGAGGTCAACACACTTGGTGCCATTTATGAACGTGGATTGATTGGAACCTACCAAAACTGGTATGTCTTTCTTCCATTTGCTAAACGGTAAATTAGTTGATGGACTCATTCTAGGAAAAGTAGAACATAGTTGGGTAGAAAGTAGCTTTCTGATTGAGTGATTAGATTAGAACCATATCTCACTTTAACAATTTTAAATTTCTTTATTATGGATAGGTACAAGTGGGATTTATATAACCAGCTGAATTTCTGTTTATCTCTGCTAAATGCTTAAACACAACTCAAGTGCTACCAACTTTTGTCCTTTAGTATAGACAAGACACTGTTCTACAAATACACTTGTTTTCAATCTATTACCATCAATGATTTAGAATTGATAGGGAAGTTGAGGTTTATTACTAACTAACTACTTTTGTTTACAGGTGTGAAGCTATGTCCACATACCCAAGAACTTATGACTTCATACACGGTGACTCAGTTTTTAGCCTATACCAAAACAGGTAATTGTCAATTTGGTCAGCTGAAAAGTATTACAGGGACGGCATCTTCTGGTTTCAATGTCAATTTTGAGAATTGACAAACAGTGATTCGATACTTTTAAAGTTGACTAAGTACTATTTCAATAGTTTGTTCAATGACTTGAAAACTGACAAATAACTGCTTCAATAGTGGTTGAATAATTTTAAAATAGAGCAAGAAATTATTTGAACTAATTGTGTTATGAAACTAATTTGTGACAGGTGTAAAATGGAGGACATTCTTCTTGAGATGGATAGAATTTTGCGGCCACAAGGCAGTGTGATCCTGCGTGATGATGTGGATGTGTTGTTGAAGGTGAAGAATTTTGCAGATGCAATGCAATGGGATTCCAGAATTTCAGACCATGAAAAGGGGCCTCACCAGAGAGAAAAGATATTTGTTGCTGTTAAGCAATACTGGACTGCTCCACCCCCTGAACAAAACTCAACATAGAAAAGCTCTAAATTCATCTTCTTTCTGGCTCAAGATATGTGTAATTTTTTCAGAATTCTATTCTTTTCCAACCCCGGCTTCTCTGGGTGGTGCAAAGTGAATTTTTTCTTTATAGCAATTATGATTTCTTATGCTTTTCACTTTTGGGTAACTTATATCCTGTAATACTTCAAAGCTATCAATCAAATGAGAGATTAACTAATGCTGAATAATGTGTGCAAAGGAACCAATTCTGATTTTTTTTCTCAGAATAATATTTTTTTTTAAATTATCCAAATGGATTGAGTCCGTACCAAATATCATTTTAGAATTTTAATCTCTTATTTGTGGGAATGTACATCTGAATTTATTATAATATAAAAGAGACGGATATCAAAAGTTTACAATTTTATAAGAATTTAAATATTATTATTATTAAAATGTAAAAAGAAATTTAAACAGATTAAAATCATTTTTTAGAATATGAAACGTATATTTAATCTTGTCTGGCAACTGCTTAACGGTTACGTAAGTGACATTATCGAGCTTGCTCATAACGCGTTTTATTTTCCGCGTGCAATTTTGTTTACTTACTGTTACTTAATAAATTAATATGTATTTAACAAATTTAATAACGCAAAAGTTATTCTTTTAAATAATGTTATTAAACTTGATGCCAGCTTTAGCTTTTTCTTTTATTAAAAGATTGAAACAGCTAATATCGATTAAAGTATCTTTGTCCAAAAATATAATTTAATTCTTTTAGTGAAACTTCCATTTTGACTAAAACTAAAATTCATTATATCCATTTCTTTTAATTGTGATCAAATTTAAGAATTAATTAAGATTTAACATATCTATTTATGAAAGATGTAATAGATTAAGAAGGTTAAGAACACCTTTCTCTGATTAATTAATATATATATATATATATATATATATATATTTGTACTGATGTTAATCATAGAAATGTGTATGTATCATGGAATCTCACTTATATGGGTTTTTCCTTTTCACATAATTTATTTGCATGTATGTTAAAATGGCACCTAAGAGCTTTCGGTTATTGTATTTTTCAGCTAAAATGATTTTTAATTATTAAAAATTAAATAAATAAATTAAAATTTTGTGTAAAATAATAGCAAAACAAGAAATCTTGTTAATTTTAATGATTGGACGTTTGGTCCATTACAATTTTATTAATACTCAATCAATTTATTTTTTGTTGCTATCATCTTACTTTTATTTTTGTTGCTATCAAGACTAGGGAGTATAAATTTAATTTCATATATTCATTGATCAAGGGGTTGGGTAGGAGATTTATTCCCCAAATCTTCACAATTAATTACTTCCTCCTATTTTAAATTTTTTATTATATTATTCATCTATTGTTATTTATTATATGAATTTGAATTTTGTCATGTAATTCTGATTATTGATCCTAGTTTGGTGTTACTTAATCCTGATTATGTAGTTTTCTGCATTTTTGTACTTAAACCATTTTTATTTTATTTTAGTTGTTTTCTACAACTATTATTATTATTATTATCATTAATTTAAAATACTTGGTAAAGTCTTTATTGGTCATAAGTGGCTCTCGACCTTTCTTTTATATATATATATATATATATATATATATATATATATATATATATATATATATATATATATATATATATATATTTCTGGTATTTAAATTTATTTATGTTAAAAAAACATAGAAACTATTTATGAACATATTATTCAGTCCTTGTAAATAAATTAAATTAATATAATTATATATAAGTACTTATTAAAACTATATATTTAATAGTTTATGAGAAATTATATTCTTAGTTGTAGTTGTAAACAAAATGACTATTCTCGATACTAGTAATTAAACTTAGCTTGTAAAAATAATACTTCGAAGCCAAATATAATTATTTTAAGGAAATTTAACTTTTAAATAATCTGAGTTGAAAACTAGAAAAAGGAGAAGGATTTATTAAACAAATTAAAAATAATTAATAGTTAAAATTTTATTAGCTAAATTTAGAATATTATTTTATAATTTTTTATTAATAATAAAAAGTATTTTAGATATCAATGATTTTCTTTATAAAATAATATTTAACTTAATCAATATAATAGCTAATTAATTTTTATTTTTAAATTAATTATTATTAAATTTTTTTTACTAACATCCACTAAACTTAATACAGTCTTCAAAAACATATATACTAATGGATTAACATCCTGAATTTAGAATTCATTTCATGTGAACAGAAATCTTATGCTTTTAATCAGTTAACATCAAATTTATTTATTTTTTTTTTGTCTTTTTAACAACATTAAATGTCTATATTTTCATATAATAAAAGTCATATTTTTGCTATTGTTTCTTTATAATGTGGGCTTTATATGTTAGACTCTATATGTAGAATGATGGCACTTCCTATATTAAAGTCTAGCTCTATTTAAAATAAATTTATTAACTGCTTGGTAAAAAAATATTAATTTGACAAATTATAAGAAAATTAGAGAAATACCATAGATTTAATTTTATTAAAATTGTATTTCAACAGCTTCTATCGAATAATTTTAATAATACAATAATATGTATTAATAATTTATTTTAAAATAATATATATATATATATATATATATAAACTATCATAGCATCACTATGGAATATATATATATATATATATATATATATATATATATATAATTAGTTGTTAAATGGTTATTTTTTTATTATCATCTCTTAAGATATCTTATGTTTATCGTTATATTGATACATTGTATATGTCGAGTTCAAAATTTGAAAATTAAAGTCATATTAAGATTTGGAAAAAAAAAAATATAAGAATTTTTTCAATATTAAATCATAGTAAAAGTCATTATGTAGGGAAAGTGCATGATAAAATAGATTTACAAATCTGTATTTCTAGTCATAAATGTGAGTCATTTTCAAGATAAACAATTTATTTGGATTAAATGAACACACACTACAAGAAAATCATTTATTAGAAACTAATTTTAGAGAAAAAAATAATTAGTTGTTATAGTGATTAAATTAAAAACAATTTTGGAAACTAAAAAAATTTTTGGTTTTTGAATTAGTTTCTGTTAAATGGTTTCTAAATTAGTTTCTATTATCGTTAAATGGTTTCTTAATGAGTATCTAGTTAGCTACCAAGATTTTTACTACCAAATTTAAAATTTAAATAATTGATAGTTAAAATTTTGGTTGCTAATTAAATGCTAATTTAAAAGTCATTTAACAATAATAGAAACTAATTTAAAAATCAAAATCTCTAATTTGATCACTATAGCAACTAATTATTTTTTATCTTTAAAATTAATTTCTAATAATGATTTTCTTTTACTCAAAAGCTATCAAAATTTGTAATCCGAACCCTAATGATATCAAGAGTCACGACTGCATGTGAAACGACACAATGGACACGTACCACTATGCACAAACCATTGGATAATGCAATCGTAATGACAAATATGAGAACAAGGTAACCTTGCTCCATCATCACCACAATTGAACTTTTCACGACATATGAAACAAATCCTTAACTTTTCAAGTGTTGTGGCTCCCGCAGGCAAAGATTGTTGTCCACCCTGATAAGCCAAGTTTCGCACGTACTCTTTTGACTGAACATGTTCATCATCAAGGA
Source organism: Phaseolus lunatus (assembly GCA_013389735.1). NCBI lineage: Eukaryota > Viridiplantae > Streptophyta > Magnoliopsida > Fabales > Fabaceae > Phaseolus > Phaseolus lunatus. The sequence goes on from CM023864.1 coordinate 6,782,894, forward strand.
AGCCTGTGGTATTCACTATATTGTAAAAATAACGGCCCTTGAATAACGCAGCAAACACATAATAGTAATCTTTTTCAACCCCACAGTGCTGCAACATTGAGTCACGTAACATTGCAGACAAATTTGTCACCATGTCACAGTCATGGCACTTCAGAAAAGTTGGTGACAAACCTGCTTTCGCAAGGAACGTCTCTAAGAAATCTTGGCGAAAAGATGGATGTGAAAATAATTAAGTCACGATAAATAACTGAGTTAGGCCTATAATGTCTAACTGCATCCATTGGGTCTGAAGTCTCTATAACTATAGTTATATTGACTTTATCATTGCATGAAGTGTAGATTCCAGCATAAGAGAAGGTTGATTGTTGAAATGCTGTTGTCATGTTGAAGATGAGGAGGTTGATAAAGAATACTTTTGCGTGTTTGCACAAAGGAATAGAAGGAAGACAGTAGGAAAGAGGGTTATGGTTTGCTGGTTGAATGAAATTGTAAACAATGCATATATATATATATATATATATATATATATATATATATATATATATATATATATATATATATATATATATATATATAGTGTTGTGAACAGTGAGGTTTTTATGTTTCGTGCAGGAAGGGGAGCTTGAGATTTTGTTTTCTTGGTAATAATTGAAACTTTTCAACAGTTAAAACTTTCTAAGTTGAAAAAGTTATCATTTTTCAATGGGAAGAGAGATGTTCACTTTTGTGTACGTATTTCTTAAATATATTTAAAAGAAATTGTTGTGTTTTTTTATGAATATTATATTTATAAGTTTATAATAATTATAATTTTATTGAATTGATATATGAGTTAAAATTACAAATTTTGATAATATATATTTCTATGCACACATCTTATAAAAAAGAAAGCACTGATTCAAAGTCTTAGATTTTGTAATAATAAATTTTTTCTTTAGTATGAGACCAACCAAAAATTATGTATACGAAGTAAATTTTTTAATGAATTTATTTATTAAATTATAACAATAATTAAGTAAATTTATATTATATAAGTATAAAACATAATTTACATTGAAGGGGAGTCTTCTTAATTATTTGCAAAACACATCATCCATAATTTTTTAGTTTTAAAAAAATCATATTTCAGGGTCAAATAATATAGAAGGGTTTGTTTGTTAGGAGAGAAGAGTAGAAGGGGGTGGAAAGATGGTTAGTAGCAGATGTGTAGATATGTTACCAAGAAGGAAAGGTGCCATGATGAAATTCAAAAGTGGAATAATGTAAAATGTATTAGGGTTTTTAGTGGTTGTAGTTTAAAATATTTATCTTCATTAACTATAATAATATATTATATTTGCAAGTTGTATTAGAGGAGTTATGTGAAGGTATTGTTTTGATGGATAAGTAGATAGTGTTAGGATGTGTTGTATAAGAGTTTGAATATCCCTAAAATATTTTTTATTATTTTATTTTTTTTCTTGCTAATAAAAAAATACAAAATTATGATCTTGTATTGATCACATGTCTTGTTTATAAATGCAATATTTGTGTGTTACTTCATACATAAAGAAATTATTTGTGTTTTTGTACTTTTTTAAACAACTCATAATATCATATGAAAATTTTTTTTTAGTATCATCAATTCTCCCCTCAAATTAATGGAGCATTACATTCTAGAATGTCATCTAATGATTGGTCTAATGATTCAAAAACATATTTGTTAGTGTTTTGGTTTCTTTTATTAGGTGGTGGTTTTTCTTTCTTTTTCTGTTGGAGTAAGTTGTTAGGTGAGGTGAGATGTATTTTATTTTTTATAATTTGTCTAAGGGTTGGATCACCTCTCATATAGTTCTAATTATTCATTTTTTCTTGCTAATAAAAAAAATCATTTTAAGAGTAAATCCATGTCAATAGTACACTCTTATCACCCAAATTTAATTTATAATATTTTAATAATTTATTTATATATTTTCTTCAATTTTCTAAGTGTTACAATATTTGAGAAAATGCACATCAACCTGCATACCATAATATACAATTGTAGCCAAAGCATATCCAAGAAGCTTGATATTATGCTCCAAATGTATTAGTTGTGACATATGTTGTGACACATAATTTTATAACCATAATATTAAAAATTTGTGTAATTGTTATTTTTAAAGAAATAAATTATTTAATTATTTTGAAATAAAAAAAATTCAATTATTAATTTTATTGAATAAATAATTTTTTTTATTTGATAAATGTATAAAATATTGAATTATTTGATTGGTTATGATAAAAACCAACGGTGGATACAAAATCAATGAACTATTGATACCAAGCACGGGTCTGATTGAGACTAAAGCGATCTTTTTAGGAGACATACATATTTTGGATGAAATGGATCTCAAAATCCCATAAATTAATGCATATAAATGGTCTCATTTAGCTAACCATTCAAAAATGCACTTTGGACATTTATCACAAATTTTAAAATTTTATCAAAATATGCTCACTCTATTTGAACACTCACCACCAACAAGACGAGCCTTATATCACTTAAAAGAATCATAAGATTTTCTTTTAAGTCGAAAAACCTATACACAATATATAATATTATCATTTTCTTTTTTCAGCAAGAAAGATATAATATTATCATTAAAATATCGTAACAATAATTATCACGTTTTATTTTTGATAATAACATCATATTTATCTTCCTCGACGGATTCCCAATTCAAGTTAAATAAGATTGATTTTGGGTAAAAGTAAAAACTCAATTTCTTTGTACAACTCATGAACCTAAAACATGCATATAATTTATTGGAAAGAAGGTAGAAGTTAAAGAAAGAAAGAAAAGAGGTTACCTGTTGCAAAGTTTAAAGTGATGTTCCTACTCTTTTCCTTAGCAGAATAGTAACGAATTTCACAAAGGAAAAAATGAAGTTGTAAAGAGAAAAATAATAAGAAGAAGAAGAAGAAGAAGAATAAGAAGAAGAAGAAGAAGAAGAAGAAGAAGAGAAGAAGAAGAAGAAGAAGAAGAAGAAGAAGAAGAAGAAGAAGAAGAAGAAGAAGAAGAAGAAGAAGAAGAAGAAGAAGAAGAAGAAGAAGAAGAAGAAGAAGAAGAAGAAGAAGAAGAAGAAGAAGAAGAAGAAGAAGAAGAAGAAGAAGAAGAAGAAGAAGAAGAAGAAGAAAGAAGAAGAAGAAGAAGAAGAAGAGAAGAAGAAGAAGAAGAAGAAGAAGAAGAAGAAGAGAAGAAGAAGAAGAAGAAGAAGAAGAAGAAGAAGAAGAAGAAGAAGAAGAAGAAGAAGAAGAAGAAGAAGAAGAAGAAGAAGAAGAAGAAGAAGAAGAAGAAGAAGAAGAAGAAGAAGAAGAAGAAGAAGAAGAAGAAGAAGAAGAAGAAGAAGAAGAAGAAGAAGAAGAAGAAGAAGAAAGAAGAAGAAGAAGAAGAAGAAGAAGAAGAAGAAGAAGAAGAAGAAGAAGAAGAAGAAGAAGAAGAAGAAGAAGAAGAAGAAGAAGAAGAAGAAGAAGAAGAAGAAGAAGAAGAAGAAGAAGAAGAAGAAGAAGAAGAGAAGAAGAAGAAGAAGAAGAAGAAGAAGAAAGAAGAAGAAGAAGAAGAAGAGAAGAAGAAGAAGAAGAAGAAGAAGAAGAAGAAGAAGAAGAAGAAGAAGAAGAAGAAGAAGAAGAAGAAGAAGAAGAAGAAGAAGAAGAAAAGAAGAAGAAGAAGAAGAAGAAGAAGAAGAAGAAGAAGAAAGAAGAAGAAGAAGAAGAAGAAGAAGAAGAAGAAGAAGAATCCTAAGAAGAAGAATAAGAAGAATAAGAAGAAGAGAATATAAAAGAAGAATAATAAGATAAATAAGATAATAATAATAAGAAGAATAATAATAATAAGAATAAGAAGAATAAGAAGAAGAATAAGAAGAATAAGAAGAATAATAATAATAATAATATAATAATAATAATAATAATAAATAAGAATAATAATAATAATAATAATAATAATAATAATAATAATAATAATAATAATAATAATAATAATAATAATAATAATAATAATAATAATAATAATAATAATAATAATAATAATAATAATAATAATAATAATAATAATAATAATAATAATAATAATAATAATAATAATAATAATAATAATAATAATAATAATAATAATAATAATAATAATAATAATAATAATAATAATAATAATAATAATAATAATAATAATAATAATAACGGGAGATAAGAGAAGGCTCATTCTCCCTGCACCCAACACATTTCCACGGATACCCAATCATGATTTTTGAAAATACCAAAATGTTTTTAATGAAATTGAAAAAAAAACACTTAGTTTTTGGATTTAGAAATCCATAAATCAAAAAATACATTTCTGGATGTCTAAATTTGGAACACACTTGACTATTCTAAATATGTATATTCGAAATTCAAAAGTCAATTCTAGATATGTATATCCGGAATACAAACTCACTTCCGAATAATCATATCCGTAACGCATTTCTTTATTATGACTTCTAGATGTTTGTATTCGTAAGGTTAAAATCAGGCTTCTGGATATTTGTATCCATGACCACTCTAGCTCAAACAAAATGTGAAAAAATAGCTTAAATGTCTTCTTACCTCACAACAATGTCAATTGATAGACCATACAGTGCAAACAGTCCATCCACCACCACACTAAAACCACCTCCTCCTTTATAGCTCAAACCACCACCAAAGAAGAAAATCAAGTTTCTTCTGCCCCTACTCCATTTTTTCAAAATAAAGAAGATAAGGGTATGATGGAATTTTAAAAAGTTCGTCGGGTGGAGTAAGTAATTGCCTATAAGAGAATGAAAGAAGAGAGAATCTTGTTTTGAGAAAGAAAGAACTAAGTTGTTTTTCAAAGGCTATTAGCAACCCCTTCCTTGCTATTCTCACTTCTCTCTCGTTTTTTTAGTGACAAATTCTTCTATACCAATTTGAACCTGTACTTTATTATTTTCAATTTTTTTTAAATTATCTTCTATTTCTATTCTGGATTTCAAAATTTAAAATTTAAAAATCCAGAATTTAAAAACTCAAATTTGAAAATCAAAATTTTATTTTAAAAAGGTAAAATAAAAAAAAAGTCCGGAACACAAAATTCTTGAAATATATTTTAATAAAGAATTTCTAAAATTCAGAACTGTGTTTAAAAAATTTAATTCAAAAAATTTATTCCAAAAAGAATTCGAGAAGTATTTCCTTATTGACACTTTCCTTTTATTTATGATTATTTTTATAATTTTACAAGAGTATTTTTGTCATTTCCCTTACATAATTGGGTGCGGATTCATGTGGATATGATGCAGGAAGAATTTGCCTTTTAATTCCATTTATCTTTCCGTTCAGCAACAATTAAAAAGCCATACTATTTTATGCTTTCTACACTCCTCCCAATTTACTATTTCATCTTAAACATTTATACAAAATATTGATTTAAGACAATAACTAATTATAATATTTTTTATACTGCTATAATTATTAGTATTCTTATCTTTTATCTTAACAATTTAAATCTATTTATAAATACATATATTTTATGTACTAAATTTAAAATATACAATTTGAGATATTTCATATTTTCTGGAGTCAAATATAAAAAAAATCATAATTATTAATTATTAAGGATAAAAATTCAAATAACTTGATTATATATTGCAACTATTTCTAATATATCTTAATTTAGTTGAGTTTTTTTCTTTGTTTTTCATTTTTTATGTCAAAATTTAATGAAATTAATTTACAAAACATTTTTAAATAATATTGATACAGTTAAATGATATTAATTATTCATGAAAGAATATAAATATTTTTATATATGAAGTAGGGAATTTTTTTTAGTAAGATTTATTTTTTGATTTATTGTACTTATAACTGATTTTAGTTTTGTTTTTGCGTACTATATAATATAAATAAATGCATATGCAACGGAACAACGGAACAAAATTATTGAGGACAATTATATACATATACCATCATTTATATAAATAATTTTCCAAGTATTAAATGGTCTATAAACCAGAGATGCTGAACTATATCACATCAGATCCTGCTTCTTTCCTTCCACACGCTTTCTCCATCTCACTCTTCCAACTTGTTTCTAGCAGCACTTCTTCGTCAAAGCCACAAGAAACAAACGAAGTTACTTTACTTCTCTGTAAACTCTTCACTCTCTTTATTCCACCACAGAACAAAAACCTGAGAAAGAAAAAAAAAAGCAGCTCATTTAGCAAGCAAAACAACCCATCACGATTCCAACGTAAAGCACCGACTTTTACCGCCGAAATCCGAGACCCAGATGAAGTTCTGACCCGATCCGTCATTTTCCTCAAATGGGTCACTCCAATTCTTCGTCGCCGTCCAAGCGCGGCCACGCGCGGAAGTGGCAGCTCTTGGACCTCGTCTCCGGCGTGTTTTTCTTCCTTGTGCTGCTCTTCTTCGTAATGGTCTTCACCCCGCTCGGCGACTCCCTCGCCGCCTCCGGCCGCCAGACGCTGCTACTCTCCGGCGCCGACTCCCGGCATCGCCACCAGCTAGTGGAGGCGGTAGAGACAGCTGGGCGCGGCGTGGAGGCGTGCCCCGCTGATATGGCGGACTACATGCCGTGCGAGGATCCGAGGCTGAACAGCCAGCTGAGTAGAGAGATGAACTACTACAGGGAGAGGCATTGTCCCAGGCCGGAAGACTCGCCACTCTGCTTGATTCCGCCGCCGAGCGGGTACCGGGTGCCGGTGCCGTGGCCGGAGAGCTTGCACAAGGTGTGTATGTGTGTTGTGTTTTTGTGCTGAGGCTACTTTGGAGAGTTGATGAATATTTGTCTTGTTTGTGTTTTGTTAATGAATTTAGGGTCCATGGGGATAAACAACTTAATTATGGACTTATTGAATAAGGTTTTGATAGATTTTTCAAGGAATACTTTTAAGAAAAGAAGCTAAGCTTCTTCCATTAGATCAAATTAGTTTATACTTAAGCTGGATTGTAGAAGTTCTCTTATAGCTTCTCCCAAGTTAATTTTAATCGAGCAATCCACTGATTGACCCCTAACTAACTAATTAAGTCCCTCAATCAACAGACCTATCATTTTCATAAGCTCTCAAGGGAGTCTTTCAGTAGGGTTGTGAGTTGTAAACTCCCTTGCATGTGTTAATTCCTATAGATAAAAAGAAAACACTTGATTAAATATTTGTCACAAAATTAGTCCAAGCAACTTATGAATAATCCATTCTTAACCGACTCACCCTTACATTGATTTTTTAATAATTATTTAGAAGTCATTTATAGAGTAATTGTGAATGTACACACTAATTGTGTATCAAGATGATTTTATTTTTAATTCCAGTGTTTAGTTATTGGGTATGTTGACTATTGTTGACTTAGAGGAAAAAGGAGCTTGTTTTGTGGATTTAAGGTTTAGAATGGGACGGGGTTTTGGTGGGGGGTTTCAATCGGTAGTGTTTAAGGTCCTTTTTGTGTTTTGGGAAGAAACTTGCATTTTCAGCTGCTTTTGGATCTGGGACCTTGTTGCCAGTATGATTATTGTAGTTGATGCGTCTTGGTGGTTGAAATAATCAAGTAATTGTTCTGTTTGTTGTGGAAAAGTTCATATTTTAAGGGTCCAGACCAAGATCACTTCATGATTACATGTTAGTACGTTGTTTTTGAAGGAATCTGCCCTGATGGGTGTCTCTATTTAGAGTTCTTGTTCATCTAAATGGGCCCCTCTTGATGGCTGTCTCTAAATTTAGAGTTCTTATGGGTCTAAATTGTGGTTACTAAGCCCACATCGTATTTATTTCTAGAATCCCATGGGACAAAGAAAATTCCCTTCAGAATAGAAATTCAAATACTTTGGAAGAGGTCTCTTTGGTGATGGTGTCACTTTATCTTAATCATGATGTAAGGCTGGTGGCCAAATTAGAATTTGGTATATAGTGTGATGAAATTGAGAACAAGTTGTACGGGAAAAAGGACAGAAAAGAGAAAAAAGTGGTTAAATTAGATTCCTGTGAGTGATCAATTTACTTCTATCCAATACTTTGTTAAATAGCCGATCTACAGCCAATTGTTCTAGAGTAAATTTGTAACTCCTGATAGAGCCAAAATATGTTAAGTAGTTGTGTTGTGTATATGGACACCTGATCAATTGAGGTTCCCCTGGTAGCTTTCTATAATAGAAGCTTCTCATTTTAAAAATAATTTTTAAGAGGATGTGTGATGCCCATAATAGTTTTCTTTCTATATTTTCCACTTTTTATCTTTCACATATAACGAGGGACGTCTACAAGATGTCTTATACTGTAGTTTAGAATGACAATGGAATTTATCACTCATGATTTGTCTATCCATAACATTGATAATATATTCTGTGCAGATATGGCACAGCAACATGCCATACAACAAGATTGCTGACAGGAAAGGTCACCAGGGATGGATGAAACTAGAAGGTCAACACTTTATATTCCCTGGTGGTGGTACAATGTTTCCAGATGGAGCAGAGCAATATATTGAAAAACTTGGTCAGTACATTCCAATAAGTGGAGGTGTTCTGAGGACTGCACTTGACATGGGGTGTGGGGTAAGAGCTGTTATACTGTTTTCCTTTGAGAACTCCCCAGAATTTTTTGTGTTTAACATGCAAACATATCCCATTTCTTTACAGGTTGCTAGTTTTGGAGGATTTTTGCTATCTCACAATATTTTAACCATGTCTTTTGCTCCAAGAGATTCTCATAAAGCTCAAATACAATTTGCCTTGGAAAGAGGAATACCAGCTTTTGTTGCTATGCTTGGTACTAGAAGACTCCCATTCCCTGCATTTGGATTTGACTTAGTTCATTGCTCTAGGTGTTTGATCCCATTTACGGCCTACAGTAAGTCCTTCATTGCAGCTCGCTTGTATGTCTTCCGATCATCTACATGCTTCTCACTTCCCTAATGCTGCAAATCTGCCTTGCAGATGCCTCTTATTTCATTGAAGTGGACAGATTGCTGCGCCCTGGTGGATATTTAGTTATCTCCGGTCCCCCTGTTCAGTGGCCTAAACAAGATAAAGAATGGTCTGATCTGCAGGCTGTGGCAAGAGCATTGTGTTATGAACTGATTGCTGTAGATGGTAACACTGTGATCTGGAAGAAGCTTGCAGGAGAGACATGTCTTCCTAATGAAAATGAATTTGGTCTTGAGTTATGTGATGAATCAGATGACCCAAGTCAAGCTTGGTAATTTCCAGCAGACTATTGCTAGTTTAAGTTATTTTTCGTCTTATTTTCAATGTTTCACATTTTGTCTTGTCTAGCATCAGTATATGTTGCCATTGTTAAAAGATCTTATTGATTACTTCAAATTCAAACTTAAGTTGATTGTTTTATAGGTACTTCAAATTGAAGAAGTGTGTCAGTAGAACATCTGTAAAAGGAGATTATGCTATTGGGGTAATTCCCAAGTGGCCTGAGAGGTTAACTACAACACCTCCAAGATCCACACTCCTGAAAAATGGTGTTGATTTGTACGAGGCTGACACTAAAAGATGGGTAAGGAGGGTGGCACACTATAAGAATCATCTAAAAATCAAGTTGGGCTCTGGATCTGTACGCAATGTCATGGACATGAATGCATTATTTGGGGGTTTTGCTGCAGCCGCAAAATCTGATCCTGTTTGGGTGATGAATGTAGTTCCTGCTCAAAAGCCACCCACTCTTGATGTTATCTTTGACAGAGGCCTTATTGGAGTCTATCATGATTGGTGAGCTCTGATCTTTTCGTGTTTCTTCTGTTAAAAGGGATTATCCAGAATCTTTAGTGCTCTGATCTTTTGGCACTTGTCTTGGAAAATAAACCGTTTTTTAACTGATAATATGATTTGAAAATAGGATATGTTGTGAGAAATTTTGTTGTTTGCAATGATTATTCACATGGTATTCAGCTGTTTTATTTTCTTTGCAAGTTGCTTCCGTTTTGTACTCCAATTTTTGACTTGTTTGTGATGCTTGGCGCTCGGTCGAATCTTACTAATCTCTGCTGTATTATGGATCTGTCTGAGTGCGCACAGATATGATTGTATAAGAGATTCAGAGTGTGTCAAGCTAATTTTGTTCTCATTTAAGATATTTTTTGGATCTAAATTTGATGTTAAACTGCTCAATTAAACATAAGCTTTATTCAAATAAAACTTCAGTGGTAAGATATTGTGATTGTAGCGAGTCTTGTATGGTAAAGAAGTGAAAGTCTTCTATATATCATTATAAAATAAAAACTTAAGAACATAAGCTCTCTAACTTCGAATTTTAATCTGGATCCTGCTTCTGATCTGTAGTCTAGTTTTTTATTTAATATATTTAAATATGATTTTTGAATTTATAATGGATGAATTTTCTTGGATCTAAGTTTTGTGGTTATGTTTCCAGGTGTGAGCCATTTTCAACATACCCTCGTAGCTATGATCTAATCCACGTAGCCAGCATTGAATCCCTTATAAAAGATCCAGCTTCTGGTAAAAACAGGTATTTCATTTTTATCTTCTTGTATGAAGTCACACCACTTCCATATTGATTTAGGATGTATTTTTTTATATATAAAGGGACTGTACAAGATCTTAGTGAATATATATCGAATTCCTAAATGAAAACTCATGGTCATTGCATATAGATATTTGTTGGCAAAGAGAACAAACAAGGCAAGCGGGATAGAAAGAAACATTGCTACGTGAACTAAGTTATACGTATGAACATTTTAGATGCGTATAGAAGCATATATCTTCACTGCTTGATTTGCCTTAGAACTAGTGGTTGTATTGCAATATTCAAGAGAAGCAATTATATCCACTTGAATTTCTTATGTCTAATAGTGTTATCATTCTCTCTGCATTATGTCTCTCGGCTTCTTTGACACATTACTTTAATATGATTATTTTCCCCCAAGAATATGAATGTTTATATTGAATGCATTCCTGTGCTGACATAAGTACTAATGAAATTTTGGCTTATAAAAAGGGGTTCAGTTGTGCAAGTTGCCCATATATATAGCCAGTTACCTTTTACTAAGAGTCTGTTTGGACACGAAGCTAAAAGTATTGTTAGTTTTTGAAAGTTTCTTAACTGAAAAAAGCTCTATATTTCTAGTAAAGAAGGTCTTGTAAACACTTAAAGCTTGTATCCAAAGAGACCCTAAATTCTTTACTGTGATGTCAAATGTTGTGCATAATAAACAATGAGCTCACCTGGATGGCTTCAAACCTTCATTGCAGATGTACTCTTGTTGATTTGATGGTGGAAATTGATCGAATATTGCGTCCTGAGGGAACTGTGGTAGTAAGAGATGCCCCTGAAGTAATCGACAAAGTAGCTCGCATTGCCGGAGCAGTGAGGTGGAAGGCTACCATTTATGATAAAGAACCCGAATCACACGGCAGAGAAAAGATTCTAGTTGCTACCAAGACTTTGTGGAAGCTCTAAGTCACATTCCATTGGCACACACAGCTGTGGAATTCAGGTAACTTCCCTTTTTCCATCCTGTGGGGGTGAAGGTGTCAAAGATATCCTCTCTATGCATCAACGGGATGGGGTTTTCTGACTCTCAATATTCTCATACAAAGAACATAGTGAGGTTAAGACCCTTGTGAAGTTTTTACGTGGAAAAGGCAATAGTGTTGATTATATTTTCTATCAACTTTAAGGATGTGAGATGTAATTCAAAACTTCTTTTTATGGAAAAGAAATTATCATTGATTTTAATTCAGCTACATTTCACCCTTTCTGCTCCCTTTTATTTGTTCTTTACTGTGAATTTTTGTCATCGAATATAAATCCGAGGGATTTAACAGTTAATAATTTGCACTTATTTTTACCATTCATGTCTTGTCACCAACTCTTTTTATGGGAAAGGAAGTTTATCAGAAGTAAAAGAGAATACAACAGTCACAGGAGGTATCATTCTAGAACAAAGAATGGAGCAATCTAATGTGAAGAAGTTCAGTTACATGTCAAATAGAAATCACACATGCTTCCTAGTTATAAGAAAAAAAAGGTTATAATATTGTTCCAAAACAAAGTACACTCAACCTCTCACCAAAGGCTGAAATAACAATCATGGTTTGCAATTTATTAATTTCCAGAAACATACAGTATCAGAGCACATGAACAGAACATACTATTCTATATTCCATGTTCTGTATCTCCGCAGCTTCAGCAGCTTTCTACTGTTCCACTCCTTTGTTTGAAAATTTTAGACCACTGAAAAGTTTGTGTCAGGAAGTCATATCGAACAGTGACACTAAGAAACCTAGTTAATATGCTCAATTAAAACTAAAAGATAAAAAATAAAACTTTATACTTGAGCATTGTGTTGTGATACAGAGCACCCAGAAGCATAATGAAGCCAAGTTTTTTATATTTAAGAAACAAAAAGAGTTTTTTTTTTTTATCCTAAGTAATTTGTTTTATATTTTTGATTTATTGTATTATCAATTTAATATTATTATAGTATAACTTACCCATAAATTTTACTATTTCAGTTGGTTCATAAATTAGTTATTTCTTCTAAGTATTTAACACAAGTATGTACTTAGAACTGAAACTGTTGATATATGTTAGTATGAAAGAAGTTCAAACAAATTAATTAATCAATATTAGAAATTCTAATTCAGTATATTAAACTAAAATTAACTGAAATGGCTTTAAAATGCTTCAGGTTTTAATTATTTCTAAGCACATTTTGCGCTTAAAAAGTCTCGTTTATAATATGAAATACAGTTCAAAAATCATACAAAACGCACTTATTTGCAAGTCTGTGTACTTGTTTAAAACATGCACCAAATAAGTTTATTATGGTAAAGCAAAAGATAGAGAGAGACCTAGACAGACAGATGAATCTGAAAGATTAATTTCAAAAACACATTTCTCCGTTTAAACACTTTTAAAATAAAAATAAAAAAACAAATTTTCAAAACTAAAATAAATTTATAAACAATAATTTTATAAATTTTTTAATTTTTACAAGGGATTATTTTTCAGAAAATATTTATAGAAAACTTATTTAAACATATTCTAAAATTGTGTTAAAACAAATACCCCCTAGAAGAATTAGAGAAGCAACTCTATGTAATTGCCAGGGTGTAGATTGTTATGGATAAACATACTGATCCCTACAAACTCAATTTAAATAAATTGAGTTAATTCTTTTTAATGATCAAATAAATTCAATTTAATTCAAATTGATTCAATACCTTAATAGTTAGGTGATCAGTTATTTATGTTAAATTCCAGATTTAATGACTTAATCAAGCATGCTATAAAGTGATAAATTTGATGAGATTGGATCCCTGTACACCTCAAACATGTTTGGTAAAGTTTGTTTGGAGAAGTTTCTTACAAACAAATTTAAAATAAAAAATAATTTTTTTATAAACTATTATTAATTATATTAAAATAAATTAATTAAAATTTATGCAAACTATATAAAAAAATTATTGTAAATAAAAACTCATAACTTTTTATATTAGTCAAAACAAATAGGGCAAATACCATTTAATGGCTCAAGTTGCAAGGATCGTTTTTGTACTGTGAAATAAATTGAAAATAATAATTAAATTAAATATATATATATATATATATATATATATATATATATATATATATATATATAAATAGAGGGGTAAGAATAGTAATTTGGGGCCCTGATTTTAGTAAAAGCTAGGTGGCTCTTTGAGTTGTGGGCTGAAATTAAAATAGCATGAAAACAAAAAAGAGTGTCAAATGAAGGGATGCTATTAGTAAGCTGAATTTCATTAAGCAATTTTTTCACTCATTCTTCTCCAACTTTTCTTCCTCTTTCGTTTCATAAATTTCCACTACTTACAAGGATAATGCAGAACATCATTATGCTCTATGCAATATTTTCTCCTTTCCTCCATTTTCATCTTTCTTTTAAAATGGAGTGCATGCATATGCTTTAGGTTTTAGAAGGATTAGAAAATTTTAGGTTTTAAGCTTGATTTTATGATGTTAAATGGTTAGGATTTCAATATTTAAGGTGATCAAAAGATTTCTTGAATGCTTTAACTTCATTATCTTCTTCAACTTTAGTTCTTTAGTTATGAAGACATTTAAGGTAAATAAAGTGAATTTCAATTTCAATTTAGATTGTAAATGAATAGTTTAAAGTTAAGTAAGTTTTGTTCTAAATTTCAATTTAGATTACAAATGAATAGTTTACTTTGCGCTTTACTACTAAATTTGCACATACAAAATTTGTGAATCAAATCGATAATTTTAATAATTTAGTTAAGTTTGAGATATTTTACCTTTAATTGATGAGTTTTAGCACTATCGTGGTTTTTAGAAAAGAATTGATAGTGATAATTTTTTATTTTGGTAAAATATTTATATCGATGGAAATTATAATATACTAATAAATAAAATTACATACTAATGAAATTTAATTATTCGATTTTATGAAGAAAAAAAAGTATTGTAATAACACTGTATATATATATATATTTCAAAAATAATTTTACTTTACTAAAAATATTAGAATATATCCAAAATACAATTAAAAATACTTGTAATTTATTATTATTATTATTGAATCTATTTATTTTAAAATTCAAATTTTATTTGATATTAACTATTGAAATGATAGGCTGAATAAATTTATCATGTTATGTTAACAGTGAAGTATTAGAAATATTTAAATAAATAAATTGATCAATTAATTATGTTAAATATAAATTTTACCTATAACTTTAAAAGTACTTGTGATTTTAATTATAATATCAATAAAATTATATATATATATATATATATATATATATATATATGTGTGTGTGTGATATCGAACATATATTTTTAAAAAATAATACAAGTATATATAAGAATATATTAACATAATGTAGTTTTATTTAGACAATCAATTTTATAATCTTCCCAAACATACCATTCAAATGAGTTTGAAGTTGGGCCATTGATATATGCAATGTGAAACACAACATTTGACTTATACTGTTTTAAAAAATGAAGAACATTTGACTTATCAAAGCCTAGATCATCGTTTCAGCAATGTCGGTATTGTTTTTGTTGATCACGACACCGTGATTTTTGGTATCTCTCTGCCTAACAAACTGGGTCTAAGATTCACAATCTCCTTATGGCATTTTTTTTCATCACATAAAAAATATTATAAAATTAATAATTATACTAAAAATTTAAAGAAAAAAAAATCTAAAAAGTACTTTCATTAAGACAATAATAAAAGACTGAATCTAAAAAATTCAATCAAATTAATCATCTTTAACATTTGGAATTATATGATATTAATCTATGTCAGTACTATTATTTTCTTAAAAATAATATATTATTTAAGAAAAACCTTAATTAAAATAATTATAAAATTATTCAAAAGACCCCTTAATTATTAATAAATGGAATGCGTACGAATTTACTAAAATACTTAGATAAAAAAAATTAAACAAGAATATTAACGAGAGTAAATAAAGTTGTTAATAAAGATCTTAAGCGAGACAAAAGGACCTAAAGATGGGTAGAGTATTATGAGATATAGAAAGTATTATTATATCTACAAAACAGTTATATGAAATAAATGTTTAACTAATGCATTGAATCAAAATTCAGATTGGAAAAACCTGATAATTTGGTCAAAATTTCCAATACACTCCGCTAAGTTAAAGCAAAGTTTTTATCCTTAAAAACCACTACAATGTATAATTCAATTTAGCTAATTCTAACTGTTTAATGTTTTTACCTTTTAGTTTTCATTATATAAGAACATCCATTAATTAATAGCATGGTATCGTTCAGTCAAATTTTGTCCAGAGATATTTACTTAAATCATATGGTTTACTATTCTTCCTAAGAATTCAACTTTTAAGAAACTGAATTCTGATATCTATTTTTAAAAATAGATCAAAATTTGATTATCCATATAATCGAATTTTGATATAAATTTTTAATTGTTTTAATAGAATTCAAATTAAAACAAATTTTATAAATTTAAAATGTAATAATAAAATAGTTAATATTTTACAATAATAGAAATATTTAAATTTATTTTTTAATAAATTAAAAATATATATATAAATATTTAATATTGAAATTTTGCTAAAGTTATATGAAATAATATATACATATTTAAATATGTTATTTGTAATAACTAATTGATATGAAAATATACTTTTAAGTATGATAAATATTTAAAATAAATATATTTAATTTTGACTAATAACTAATAACATTTGTAAAATTTATGTAGTTAAAGTAAAATAATAATAATAAGCATTTAAAATAAAGATAAAAGGGAATAAAAATGTTTTGAAATGAAAAATAAATAATGTATTAATTAAAACTATTAACATTTTATACACTTATTAAATATTTTAATGATTTGAATAAATTTATTAAGTTGATTATGTAATGTATGAAATAATATGTAAAATTAACCTGTGATGCGATATATTACAGCTATTTATTTTTTAAGTGCTATAATATGGTTGGAAAATAAGAATTTTTGTGTAATGAAACTTTGTTATTGAAGTTTAATAAAATTTAAGTTGTAAACTGGTGAGAAAATTATTTGATAATAAACATAGAAAATTCAAGTTAATATTGTAAATATATATTTATTTTTTTGAATATCTTAGCCATTATCTTTTTGACATTGAAATAAATGAAATTAAAAGTGATAAGAAGAACTCACAAACTCAAATTATAAATTAGGAGTCAACTGTGAATATAAAGTAGATAAATAAATTCGTAAATTTATTAATAATGAAAAGAAATATTAATTATTTAATTAATATTAAATAATTTATTTTAATAGTTTATATAAGTTTTTAAAAAATTAATTTTTTCACAGTTACAGTTTTTTCTTGAAATTAAAAAAACTATGTTTTTAAAGAATTGAAAAACTATAATTCGATTTTGTGATAAACAAATTCTAACCTATTTTTTAGTGATAGTAAATCAAAATGAAAGTAAGAATTTGATCCTCTGAATATTACGAATATTACGCTATTTAAGATTTTTTTTTTGACATTGCTACTTTGGAAACAAAATCCGTCCAGCAACCCATTAGGTCAATAGAAAATTTCATTTGTATGTCTTTTCTAAGACATTAGAGCTGTAACATTCCAAATAAGTTCCATAATATTTACAAAATAATTTAAATATATTATATTTAAAATAAATAATTTAAAAATAAAATATAAATATTGTGTCCTTAATTTTCTAAGAGTATTTGATTGATTATCAAAACACCATCACAACAAATCATACAATAACACAAATAATATACATAGTAAACTAACTATCAGAAATAAATAAATCTTATTGAAAAATTATTAAATAAAAACTATTTTAAAAATAAAAAATAATTAATTATTTTATATTAACTAAACTAGATATTATTTTAAATATATTATATTCTAAATAAATAAATAAATTAAAAAAATATAAATATAAGAAAGCTCTTTCATATGTTTTTTATGTCATTATTCTTGTAACATTATTTGCTTTATTAACAAAATACGGTTACAACAAATCAAACAATAACACAAATATTACACAAGATAAACTAACTGAAGTAAATCAATGTAGAAAATAACTAACTATTTCTATAATTCTATCAACAATATTAATCTCATTTTCTTAACTCAACATTATTAATATAAATACAAATAACTTCCAAAGGATCATTAACACACTTCCAAAGGGATTGCATTAATACATGTATGATCTAATGACTTGTTTGACTATTCAGTGTCTTCTCAGACTCTAATAACAATCTAGACTATAAGCAGGTAGCTTTTGAAAATTCTTAACTATTATTTTAAATATTTAAAAAAATTATTGGTATCTAAAATAATTTTTATTATTAATAAAATTTATAAAATAATTTCTAAATTAATATTTAATTAATTACTAAAATTTTATGATAATAATTTTTTTTTTTAAATTCCAATTTCCAAAAAAGAGAGTAAAATGACGGTTTAAACAAGTTTTTTCATGTTTCTTTTTAAAATTTTAATCATTTGATTGTTTAAAACTACTAATTTTAGAGTTGTTTTTTTTTCAAATTTGGTCTTCCATTGCTGATTTTTAAAAAGATTGAAACTTAAAATTTGAAAATTCCCAAGAAGTGAAAATAAAAAAGTGATTTTTAACCCTAAAAATTTGATTTTGGCTAACCCTATTCCTGGCTAGTATCTATAAAATTATGGGGGGGAGAAAGTGGTTCTGCTGTTTATAGTAGTGTAAAACATGAGTAGTGTGGGTAGGCAGAGGGTTACTTGAACACAAAGGCAGGCCACAACAGTTGTGGATGTGCTGGAACACGAAATTGCCATTCATAAATGCAAACAAATAGCCATACCTAACCCACACTACCTTAATGGTCCTTCACTCTCCTACTAGATAAGGTAGACCTCATTCATCTCAAAAAATCCACAACCCTTTCTCTCTCTTTCTCTCTCTTTCTCTCTCTAGTCCAAAGAAGGTGAAGACATAAGGGTGAAGAAGGTGTCCTCATCTAGGGCTGAAAATTGAGTGTGAAAGGTCATGTGGGGTTGTGGGTCTTCCAACTTTATATATATATGCTCCTATATTTCAGTGCCACCATGACAATGACTCATTCTTAATTCTGGCTTTGAATTTTACAACCGCCACACCTTCTCATAGCCTCATTATTCCACCCTTCACCTGTTCACTCACCCATCTTCTTCTTCTTCTTCTTCTTCTTTCATACCATCCTCATTATATATGCTCTGTGCATGCATCTTCCTTCTTTATGCCCCTTTTCATCTTGACTTTCAATCACCTTTTCGATTATTTTTTTAAAACTTTGTAGCTTTTCATATTTCATGCTCATGTCTCAAATATAAACTAAAGTATCTCATTTTATAGTAATTTTATAGTAATTAAGTAGAGAGTCATACTTAAAAACAATTAGGCAATTTAATTATGAAAATTAATCAGTAATATAGTAATCATAATGTATAATATATAGTAATTATAATTAATTGATTGATTAATAATATAAAAGTTATTTTGCACTTTTATTGGATAAACTATTTTTTCTTTAATTCTTGTGGGATCTAATACCTTAATAGATGAATTTGTTGGGCATATGGAAATAACTGCAGCGACACGACATCTAGTTGGAGTAGTGTAGTGGTCGTGAAAATTGTTGCAATATCAAAATCATAATTAGATATTAGAAAACAATAAAGCACCAAAATCTCATGCAAAATAATCCCTTGATGATCTCGTTAATCACGTTTTTAAAGTTCTCATTACAAAATGTGGTGACTTTTTGTAAATAAATGTAACTTTCGATGAGGAATAGGTGATATCGTCTATATAAGAAAAAATGTTATACGATGATGGTTTTTAAGCGGGCATTGTTATAATGTGATTGAAACAATAATTTCTAACTTTGAGCTATTGTTAAAATATTTCAACAATAACAACAGTAGTTTTTGGGTAAAATTGTCATTAATTTTTTTGTTTAGAAATGACGACGATTTCTTTATTATAATCGTAATAATTTTTGTTTTCCTATTCTTCCATGTTAGAAATAATTCAAATTAATAGTGCCTATAAATAGACAATTCTTTGTATTGTTTAAATGCAAGAAATCAATAACAGAACAGTCTCTTTCTTCTCATATTTCTCTCTGTGAGTTCCATCTTTTGTGTGTCTGCTCTAACATCTGGTATCCAGAGCTAGGTTTTCTTCTTCGATCCAAAGGTGCTTTCTGTTTGATTGTCAATGGGGCAAACTAGTGCAAACTTCATTGCTAATTTTCCTATTCTTGATGGAAAGAATTGGGACCGATGGAGTATCCAAATGAAAGCAATTATGGGGTATCAAGAAATCAGCGAAATTGTGGAGAATGGCTACACAGATCTGGTTGAAAGAGCAACAGAAGCACAGAGAGCCACACATAAGGAAAATAAGAAGAAAGATTGCAAAGCCATGGTCCTTCTTCATCAATGTGTTGATGATGCGCATTTTGAGAAGATTGCGGCAGCAAAATCCTCCTATGAGGCATGGCAGATTCTTGAGAAATGTAATAAAGGGGCTGAACAGTTGAAGAAAGTTCGATTGCAGACATTGAGGCGTCAATATGAATTGATGCAAATGGAGTCACATGAAAGAATCGCTCAATTCTTCAATCAAATAATAAGTCACACGAACGCGATGAAGGCTTGCGGTGAAAAGATCTCTGATCAGTCAATGGTGGAAAAAATTCTTAGAACCCTAACCCCCAATTTCGATCATATCGTTGTGGCGATTGAGGAATCGAAAAAGATTGAAGACCTGAAAGTGGAGGACCTTCAAGGTTCCCTCGAAGCGCATGAGCAGAGGCTCATGGAGAGATCCACAGAGAAGCCTGTTGATCAGGCATTGGTGGCCCAGACTTCAAAGAAAGGGGGCTATAATGGTAGAGGTGGATACAAAGGTCGTGGTAAGGGAAAGGACTACAGAGGAGGGAATCCAAAAAATATCCAATATCAAGAACGTGAGAAGATTGATCATGCTGAAAGTTCCTCAAGAAAAGGGGGGAACAATCACTGGCGTGGTGGCAAGAAGAAGG
Source organism: Phaseolus lunatus (assembly GCA_013389735.1). Taxonomy (NCBI): domain Eukaryota; kingdom Viridiplantae; phylum Streptophyta; class Magnoliopsida; order Fabales; family Fabaceae; genus Phaseolus; species Phaseolus lunatus. Next base: position 6,803,501 of record CM023864.1, read on the forward strand.
TTGACAGAAAACGTATTAAGTGCTTTAATTGTGGGAAAGTTGGTCACTTTTCCAATGAGTGTCAAGCACCTCCAGATCAGAATGAACATAGAGGCAACCATTATGATGAAGCACACATAGCTAAAGAAGACAGTGAGGTAATTTCTGAGGAAAAACCTCTTCTTCTCATGATGATAACAAACCATGATTCCAGCTGTGATGATAAGTGGTATATAGATTCTGGTTGTTCCAATCATATGACTGGAAATCGAAATTGGTTAGTGAATTTTGATGAAACCAGAAAAAGCAATATTAGATTTGCAGATGATAGAGTCATACAGGCAGAAGGGACTGGTGATGTTTTAATCAGTGGCAGAAATGGCAAGAAAGTCATACTTTCTGATGTACTCTATGTTCCTACCATGAATAACAATTTGATTAGCCTTGGACAATTGCTGGAAAAAGGGTTTTCAATGAATATGAATCAAGGATTTCTGGAAATTTTTTATGCTGCAAATAAGATGGTTTTAAAGGCTCCTATGGCACAGAACAAAACCTTTCAAGTGAATCTGAAAACTGTTGAATCACAATGTTTCTCTGTTTCAATGCTTGCTAATGATTCTTGGCTATGTCATATGCGGTTAGGACATCTAAATTTTAGAGACTTGAGTTTGCTTAGATCTAAAGAACTAGTTCATGGCTTGCCTTCAATTTAGATTCCAAGCAAAGTCTGTGACAGCTGCCAAGTGAGCAAACAACCCAGAACTGCATTCAATTCATATACTCCCTCTAGAGCTAAAGAGCTTCTGCAAGTGATCTACTCTGATGTTTGTGGACCCTTTGATGTCCCATCATTGGGAGAAAACAAATTTTTTGTGACTTTTGTTAATGAACTGAGCAGGAAAATCTGGATATATTTGCTGAAATTAAAGAGTGAGGTGTTCCAAATTTTTCAAAACTTCAAGAGCCTAGTTGAAAAGCAGTCAGGGAAATGCATTAAGGTACTCAGAACAGATGGTGGAGGAGAATTTACTTCTGGGGAACTTGAAACTTTCTGCATAGAACAAGGTATACTGCATGAGGTGACTGCACCTTACACACCTCAACATAATGGGATAGCAGAGAGAAGAAACAGAACCATTCTAAATATGGTGAGAAGCATGTTAAAAGGTAAAAATCTTCCACATAATTTTTGGGGAGAGGCAGCAACCACTGCTGTCTATATCCTCAACAGATGTCCTACAAAGAGTTTACATTCTCAAGTTCCTGAAGAAGTCTGGTCTGTTCTGAAACCTTCAGTGAAGCATCTCAATAAAGCACTTTATGGGTTAAAACAAGCTCCAAGAGCTTGGAACAAGAGGATAGACTCCTTCTTATCAGGGTGTGGCTTTCAGAAATGTTTAGTTGAGCATGGTGTCTATGTTAAATCACTAAATCATAGTGATATCCTGTTTCTTTGCCTTTATGTAGATGATCTCTTAATCACGGGTAGTACCACAGCAGGAATTGATAAGCTGAAGCAAGATTTAAAAGGTGAGTTTGAGATGTCAGATATGGGAACATTGTCCTATTTTCTTGGTCTACAGTTTGTGCAAACTGATCAAGGCCTATTCATGCACCAGAAGTACATTCTTGAGATTTTGAAGAAGTTCCACATTTTAAACTGCAATGCTTCAGAAACTCCTGCAGAGGCAAATACCAAATTGGACAACTGCAAAAATGAACCTGCTGATGATGCTACTATGTATAGACAAATGGTGGGGAGTTTGAGGTTTATTTGTCATACTAGACCTGAAATTTCCTTTAGTGTTGGTGTGGTTAGCAAGTTTATGAGTGATCCAAGGCACTCACATCTAGTGGCAGCAAAAAGAATCTTGAGATACTTGCAAGGAACACTGACTTTTGGCATCATTTTTCCACAACAAGAAGAAAAGGTTGAACTACACCTTGTAGCCTATTCAGACTCAGATTGGTGTGGAGATTTATTGGATAGAAGGAGTACAATGGGATATGTTTTCACAATTGCTGGGGCACCTATATCTTGGTGTTCAAAAAAACAAACTGTGGTAGCTCTTTCCACATGCGAAGCAGAATATATAGCCGCCTGTTCTGCTGCCTGCCAAGCATTGTGGCTATCATCACTGATTCAAGAATTGAAGGTTGAAACTGGAAGTGTTGTTGAACTATTTGTGGACAATAAATCAGCAATCGATCTTGCAAAAAACCCAGTTCCACATGGCCGTAGCAAGCATATTGAAACCAAGTTTCACTTCCTTCGAGATCAAGTGTTCTTCATGACCATTTGTTCTTCTTAAAATATGAGGTAAAAAGGTGGGGGGAGCTATGGATGATATGGGTCAAGGATGACTCATATAGAGCTATGGGTTCCTTTTAGGTGCATGAAAGGTATGGAGAGTGATAGGTTAGGCCAAATCACTTGGAGGAAGGTGAAGATGAAGATCAAAGTGTCTAACCAAGAGAGACTAGACAAAGAGTAGAAGCTAGCATAATTTTGACAACATTTACTCATATAAATTGATCTTAAAAAAACACGAGCCAAAGCACCCTATTTATAGGAGATGGTGCCTTGGAGAGTAAGGAACAAGGGTAGGATGGGGAATACATAAAAGAGGGGGCTGCTAGGGTGTTGACTAAAGGTCAATGCAGCCCCTTAGCATGCTTCTAGAAGGTAGGGCTACATTCCTACCCTAAAAGGCCTAGGTACAAGCTAAATTGTTAAATACACCCCCGATTGTGCTAAATGAACCCTACTCTACTGAAATTATAAATAAACTAAAATTAATTTATGCTCAGCTCCCATGGCTTGGGCTTTACTCCTTGTAGTCCTCTGAAGGGTCTTTGAATATGTAGAGAAAAGTTTCTCTGCCATCAGTAGCAGAGTCCCACTCTTCTTGAATCATCTTTGCCATGGACCTAGTTGTTGGGCCTGAGCTTAGGCCTCTTCCATCAACTTCCTTCGAGATCAAGTGTCCAAGGGAAGGATTAAGCTCACATATTGCAAAACTGAGTTGCAGTTAGCTGATATAATGACTAAAGCACTGAAGGGTGAGAGGTTTAAAGAACTAAGAAAGCTGATTGGAGTTGTGAGGTTGTAGTTTGGAATTTTTAAACATATATGAAGGCAGTTTTCTATCTTGATCAGTAGTTTTAATTTTCTGTCATGAACAGTTGTATTTTGGATTATGGTGGGGTGTTAGAAATAATCCAAATTAATGGTGCCTATAAATAGACAATTCTTTGTATTGTTTAAATGCAAGAAATCAATAACAGAACAGTCTCTCTCTTCTCATATTTCTCTATGTGAGTTCCATCTTTTGTGTGTCTGCTCTAACATTCCAACGTCGTGTTGATTCTTCATTTTTCTCTTCTGTGTTGTTGCTCGTCTTCTCCATTCCCTTCTCAACTCTTGCCATTGTTGTGCTCTTCCATTACCCTTGCAATTCTTGTGTTTATGATTTATCAAATTTGTATATAATTTAGAAACTATTTATCAATAATAGAAACTAATTTAGATATCAATAATTTTTGTAGTTTCTAAAATAGTATCTAATTTTGTCAATGTAGTAACTAATTATTTTTTGTCTCTAAAAGTGGTTTCTATTTAATGATTTTCTTATAGTGCATTTAATGATTTTCTTGTAGTGTTGGTAGTTAATTAAATATAAATATAGAAACTATTTATTAATAATAAAAAATAATTTAAATATCAATAATTTTTTTAATCTCTAAAATAATATCTAATTTAATTAATATAGGAACTAATTATTTTTTTTTCTAAAATTTATTTATATTTAATAATTTCTTTTGTGGTGTTAGTAATAAGGATGAGATGTATTTTCTAAAAGCAAAGTTATAACATCATTGTATTTTATTGTCACCTAAGAAACAGAATGTCTTATGTCAAAGGGAGAAGCAATAAATAGGAGTAATGATACATACCACTCATTTTAATCAAACTTCAGCAAAATCTATCTATAAGATTTTATTTTTTATTTAACTTATAATAAAGGTGTTGAATGATTAGGAGTGTGCCCATTTTATTTTTTAACATAAATTTTTCGTATTTAATGAGTTCACAAATAAAAATTTGTGCAAAAATTTATACATTCTTTTGGTATTAATAACCTGTCTAAACTTTTCCAATGTCGTCATATATTGAAATCTATTCCTTTTTTTTTTTCCTAATTAGTGAGCAATTCAATAAATTTATACGAAAAAACCATTAAATTAAAATTAATTTTAAAAATAAAAAATAATTAATTATTATATTGACTAAATTAAATACTAGAGATTAAAAAATTATTAATATTGGTATGTAAATTAATTTTTATTATTAATAAATAGTTTCTAAATTTGTATCTAATTAAGTATCAAGATTTTAACTAATTTTTTTATTTTCTAAAATAATATCTAATTTATTCACTTTAACAATTAATTAATTTTTATTTTTTAAATTAATTTTTATTTAATTATTTTTTAATAGTTACGTTATATCCATAAAAAAAAAAATCTACACGTTGTTAATTGTGATATTTTTATCTCATTGTTCCTCATAAAATTTTCCTTTCAACTATTTCCTAATTTTTACACGAAAAAATCAGTAATTTTGATATATCCTATAGTAGCTCTGAAAAATGCATATTAAAAAATTTATCTACACAACCTGGTATAATCTTGAGCACAATTTTATTAAAAAACATGATTGAAGATCTAATTGTATTATAGCATGCTACACTTTTTTTTATAGAAAAAAGGTGTTTTTATTTCTTTAATCACTTAGATAGTGATTAACAAAACCATATGATATATTTTATTATTAAATGTTCAGAGAGCTTGTATATGGCTGATGTAGTTGAATGCTTTCTTTTTATGGTTTTCCAATGGGTACGTAACTATAAGAGGCAAGATTTTCAATTTTGGAGAAATTATTTGTCATCAATTGAATAAAACCACGTAGTTATTTATGAGATGTCACAGTTGCAGTTATGTCCGTTTGCTGCAACCTATGATATATATTTCATGCCAGAAGTAGAATTTCAACATGGGCAATGACTTTTTTTCCCTTACCATTTGCTTATTCTTGAAAGAGAATAAATGCACTTTTGTTTTTGAATGATTCAGAGCACCAACTGTTGCAGGTCATTTTAAAGAGAAATAAATATTCAAAACACAATAACCATGAAGCATTAATTTGCATATTGTCTGAAAAACTGAAACAACTACACACAAATCATGAACTGCCAGTTATGATGATGAAAACCTCTGCTGATGTTTAAATGCATATTATACTGCATAAAATTAGAATTTTAATTTGAAAAGTAGTGTGTATGAGTTTTAATGTTAATTTATGTTTCATGAATTATTAAGGTGAAACTCCAATTTTACTTAAATAAAAGTCACCTAATTAAGTGTTAATGGTTGAATATTATATCGATTAAAGATAAAAGTTAATTTAAAATAATATATAAGTAAAGATAAATTTTCACATTTTTACATTTCAAGCATATTTATGAAAATAAACGAGGTTTTAATTCATTTCATAATAAAAATATTAAAGTTTATCTTAATTATTTCGATATGTTGAATAATTTTATATTAATTAAGAGTTGAGGTCAAAAATAATTTAAAAATATATATTTTTTTAAATATATTGAAATATATTTTGAAAATAAAATTTTAAATTCTAAAATAGAAATGCGATGATTGATCATGTGTTATTATCACGATACTTTCAATGTTTTAATATCCAAAATTAATATTTTATCAGTAAAAGACTACAACTGATTTTATAATGCTATGCATTAGTATTTCTGCTTTATTTTGTCCCCAAAATAAACAAAAAAAAATATATATATATATATATATATATATATTAATAATGGATTAACATTTTGAGTATTGTTTAATGAAAAAATGTTTAAATGCAATTATGTTAACAAATATTGTTCAATGGCTTGTTGAATTGTTTTGTAAGAAAATTAAAGAAAGAACTAAAAGGAAAAAAAAAACAAAGAAACGAAAGAAGTCTCTAACATATTGATTATTGGCAATAATGATGAAGAATAGACCCACAGCAAGGAATGTTGTATGCATGTTGATTTAAATAGCTATGATGATAAATACAGTTCTTATTCATTTGCCAGGCAGCAAGCAGAGCATGTGCAATTTTTAATGCAAGTTGCAGGTGCACTCCATATAAGGCAGAACAAGTAAGTGATGAAGAACATGGGTCTAAGCAAATAAGATAATTTGGTGAGCAATAATCTCTCTCCCAAATGCTTATTCACTTCAATTATGGCTTATTTTCCTCCTTTCACTCCACTTTAAGCCCAACTAGATTCATGTGTTTAGTGAATGACAATAAACATGTTACATTTACAAGCTATTTAAAGCCCCTTCTTCACCTTCAATACAATCATACCACATTTAGAAATGTGCCTCCATACCATGCTTAAGGAGACATTACAAATATAAAGTCGAACACTTTAAATTTCAAATGACTTGGACTTAATGTCAAACACTTCATTATACCTTTTGAGTCTTCAATATATATAACAAAATAATATTTTGGATATTGCTTTCAAAAAAATATATTTCAATCTTAATTAGGTTTACTTTATTTAATAAGTTTATTTTTAAAGTCTAATATTAAATCTAGACAGTACTTATAGTTGGCTTGACAATTGACTATTTTTCTTCGATTGCACTTTCTTTTTCTTTTTTTCGTATTCGATCTCTAACTATTGGTCAGAAGATTATCTAATGATTAAGTGTTCAGTATTTGAATGTAGTTAATATATTAAAAAACATATTTATTATTGTATAACATGCTTATTTATGGAGTCTCTAATAGTTTTTCTCATTGATGGACCGTATTTAACGTGTATCATAACTTATATAAAATTACCTGATTTGTAGTGTATTTTCTTAATTTACCTTGGTACATTAATTTTAGCCGGTTGGACGGCTTCGAATACTCAAAATGATGTTGTTCGTTTGATTTTAAGTGGTATACAAATATTTTTTAATCAATTGATATTATGAAAGACAATCATCGAGATATTATATTTTTAATAATTTTTTTTATAATGATATACCAATTTATAATGAAAAGGCAATTCAGGAAAAAAAATATATTTAAACAAAAGAGATTTAAATGATATTAATTGAATTTATTAATTAACGTAAAAGTTATTTATTTATATTTATATTTCAGTTTAGAAGAAGTATATTCGCAGTTTAATTTAATCCAAGTTCAGTTAACCTCGAATATTTTATTATATTAAAAAAAGTTATATGTTTATTCATAAAAATTGAGGTGGCTTAAGATGCCAATCAAGAAATCAGTATCAAAATCTGGTTAAGTAGAAGTTAAGATGCTAAACCTAAACCTTTTTTCCATTTGATCAAACTAATGAGATTTTTTTTTTCAATAATAAGATCATCTAGCGGAGACTCATATAATTTACTAACACTTAATGTATCAAATGATTTATGGCAATTCATTCTTAGTTTTCTATATCAATGTAGTCCTCTACATAAACAGGTACCTCGACAGTTAAGAAATTTTCATAATAAAAACATTATAATTCTATGAAACACAAATTGGTTCTGATTGAGGTATCTTAATATCAGATGTCTCTTCAAAATGTCTAAACTAATCGAGAAAATGGTTAACCGTTGACTCAAAAAGTTATATAGAAAGTTCATAGTTTGAGAGAAATATAATTTTATAGTAAACGAAAATATTTTGTTCTAAACCTATTTATAATATTTTTAAAAAAAACATTTCCTTTATTTATTTAATTTAAATTTTATAAGTGCATTATTAATTACTTTAAAAAGTTCGTCGTTTGCAGTGTGTTAAGATACTAATTATTAACATTTTCCTTACTCAGGGAGCGAACATTAAATGTTTTTTTTTTTTTTTTGTGTTTTTTCTAAGTTCTATTTCTTGTAAAGGAAGGAAGTCGTTTTTTTTTAATCAGCAAAAAATTAAGATATTAAAGGAGATACTTTAGGATTTAATCAGCAAAAAATTAAGATATTAAAGGAGATACTATATAAAAAAACTTATTTATCAGGATGTCAAAAATAATCTGTGTGTAAAATGATAATATTATTAACTACGTCCTTTAATGTTTGTGTGTCAAAAATAGTTTTCCTATAAAATGATAATATTATTAACTACATCCTTTAATCTTTGTGTTACTCTACTCCCTGTCTCTCATAATATTTTTCTTTTGAAATATTGTATACTTTTTTAAAAATATTAATTATATAATTTATTATGACATAATGAATTTCTCTGAAAAAAATATATTTACTAATGCTAAATATATTTCTACTTTCGCATGTATTTTGGGGTATATGGTTTTCACGTAATAATGTGAGGTTTAATAATAAAACCATATCCATGGATCAGTTGCTCGTTATGATAAAGAATGAAGTTGTGTTAAAATTATTAATTAAAAATTATTTTTATAGATAAAAAATAATTAGTTATTATATTAACTAAATTAATATTATTTTAAAGATTAAAATAAATTATTAATATATAAAGTATTTTTTATTATTATTAAATAATTTTTAAATTAGTATATAATTATTAATTAACTACCAACTAATTAGATTTTAGTTTAAAGTTGGTAGTTACAATTTTGGTACCTCATTAAATACTAATTTAAATATTAGTTTAGATATCATTAATTTATTTAACTTCTAAAATAATATCTAATTTAGGTAATATAATGGTTAATTATTTTTTGACTTTAAAATTAATTTTATTTTTTATAGTGTGTGCTATTTTTTTTAAAGATATATGAGAAATTGCATATAGGATTTCAGAATAAGTAACGGTGTTTTCGTTTATACAACTACATTTTTTTACTTATTTAGGTTATAATTATTTAATTGAGACAATTGTTTTTGAATAATTATAGTTTATTCTACAAAATTTTAAGAATAGTTGCTTAAAATGTAATAGACATCACTTTTTTTAACTCTTGTCATTTATATTTAAACCATGATTATTTAGTTTATTCATTCATATTACATTTGTATTATTATTATTATTATTATTATTATTATATAATTATTATGTACGTTGTTAACCAAAATGTTAGGGATGGAAGAAGTTAGAAATTAGTTACAGATATGATATATATTGATAATATGCATGAACCAAATTAAATGAAGCTCTAAGTGCAACAATAGAGATATATCATATAGTGTGTACCACGTACTTTCACCAAAAACAGGAACAATCATTGATTCTATAACACGCAATTAAAAATCGTTCTTCATAATGTGAATCAAAAATCTAATGTTGGGTACTTGAAAATCACAATTCATACATGCCATATTTCAAAACTGTATATTACATATATTGAATAATATTAGAAACTAGAAATAAAATGCATTCATTTCACCATAATCATTGAAGTACTCTTTATTTTAAGAAGGCCTATTTATTTTTAATTTTATTTTGTTACCAATAAAGTTCAATTTATTTTTTATTAGCTGACAATTTTTTTTAATTATATCATAAAACATAATTATGTTTCTATTAATGTGTGCCTACACTATAATTTTAATTAAGGGAAAAAGTGAATAAATCATTACAAAAACTTCACTACATTAAATGTATAAAAAATTAACCATAAGATTAACTAACGGTGTTATTTCAATTTACTTAAGTTCAATATGTAGTTTTTAAATATTTAGACAAAGAAAAATTGTTACTCATAATATATGTATCCAACTAAACAAACTAAAAAATATTTTCCAAAGTTATTTAATATTTATTTTTAAAAACATTACTATTAATAGTATAATATTCCTTTATCAGTTCTGTGGATTGCTTAGAGAGAAAAAAAAGTCGGTTATAAGTAATCTCAAACTCATCCAACTCGATCGAACTTAATTGTATTCTCAAGGGTTAAATTTATTTAGTACTAAGTTGTTTGGTTGAGAAATAAATATAGAAACGATGCGAAGAACGGGTATAACAGATAAGGGTTTTTATTATAAAATTTTCTTTTATCCCTTTTCTAAACTTTGAAACAAAAAAAGTTATTACACTTCTTCAATCCTCTTCTTGATTCACCTTCAATCCTTTCTCTCATCATGATTTCATTTTTTTCATTGAACCATACATATAACGTTTTACGCACAAAAGAATTGTAAGCTGAAGCTTATATGGGGAGAATTAGGTTTAGGATTAGAAACTTAACCAATTCAAGAGCACTTATTGTGTGTACTTCAAAGTTATCTCCTTTGAGTTTTTCCTCCATGTATCACAAAAAAAAAAAAAAAAAAAAATTAAGGTAAGAGGGTAAACCAATTCATTATTTTAGGAAAATCTAAGTTTAGTTGTAATGGTATGGTAATGTTATTTTTTTTAAGATGGGTAGTCTTATTTTACATATATCTTTTGTTATTTTTTTTATTTTTTTTTCAAAGTGACAATGACTAAATCTTAATAAATCGTGATAGCAAGATTATTCTGTCACTTACAATATATTTTTTGGTATGAGTTTCTGAATTATGTATGTTCTAATACAGGATTTATAAATATGTAGATAGTTGAAAAAAAAAATGATAGTTTTAATTAAATGTCTTACATTGGTTGTTTTTATTTAAGACTTAAAATTATACGATGTTATATAACTAACGACTATGAATTGAATGAATATTGTTGTGAATAGTTTTTTATATTTACATTCTAAAGTTTGTAGTTAAAATTTTGATAACTAATTATATACTAATTTAAAAATTATTTATTAATAATAGAAACTAATTTAGATATTAATAATTTTTTTAATCTCTAAAATAGTATTTGATTTAATTAATATAACAATTAATTATTTTTTATATAAAATTGATTTCTATTTAATAATTTTATTGTAACATTTAATGACTCAAATGGTATTTTTGATAATATTAATCAATTTTGTAATTACATATATGGATTAATTTTTTAGTAATGTTTTAGAACTAATTTTTTAATGTTTAAATTTCATTTTGATTCGAAAAAATAACTTGGACTTTCATATAAGTCAACACATTTGTAATTTTATCACATTTTTTTATCAAACACTTCACATCATTTAAAAAAAAATGTTTCACGTCTATATGATGTGGAATACCAAAAAAAAAATCATTAGATAACAACTAAATTTAGAAACAAAAAATAATTAACTATTATATTAATTAAATTATAATCTCTAAAATATTAGCAGCTAAAATCTTGTTAGCTAATTTAGATACTCAATTTATAAACTATTTTATAAAGTTTTATTAATAATAAAAACTACTTTAAATACTAATAATTTTTTTCTAGTTTAAAAATGATATTTATTTTAATCAAATAGTAATTAATTATTTTAGTCTTTAAAATTAGTTTTTATTTAATATTTTTCTTGTAAAAGAAATAATATAAAAGTGTGGAATGTTTAAAGAAATGTCACACTATTTGAATAAAATTACATTGAGTCAACAATTATGATAGTTAATCTTTCTTTTTCAAAAGGGTTGAGAGAGTTGCAAAATCCTAATCTTACAAAAGTGTTGTGTTCTAGAAAAAACAAACACTCTCAATAAGTGAAGCATCTCTACAATTTGATTCGTTAGAGGAGCATAATTCAATTAAAACAGCTTCTTCTGCAACCATTTTGCTAAGGGCTTGGCTAACTCTAAAATCTTTTTTTTATAGAAGTATATGCAAAAACTTCTCTAATAAGAGTGGTAAGAAAAATAATAATAAAGGAAGATTTCATAATTTTGATATACTAAAAAATAAACTAAACATGAAATAATTAAGCAAGGAAACTCCAAATATTTTATAATACTACCGATTAGATAATATGAAAGTCTGAAGAGAACTAATTATAGTACAAATCTCCCCATCAATAAAAATAATTGTTCTCAATGTTATTGCTATGTAAGGATCTAAATCACAAATTTTGGCTATAACTATTACTCTCTTCAAACTCAATAATACAAAAAAAAAATTAAACTAAAATATACAAGTAAACTTTAACTACTGTTACCTCATTAATTATCTCAATCTTAAAATTATCCTCAACAAATTAAGTTTTTTTCATTTCAAATTAATCTTTCTTATTCTTATTATCAAGTTCTAATAAAAGTCACTCACAAAATGTTTTTTAATTATAAAAATTAAATGATATTAATTAACCTTTTTTAATCGTCATAAAAGTCGTCGATTTTATTTATAAATGAGTCTAGAGATAATATTATATTTTTATAATATAGTACATAAATCATAACTTATTAACTACTAAAAAATCAGAATTAAATGTAATGATCTATCCAAATATTTATATATTCCTAATTAAAATGTAAATAATAAAGACTAGTGAATTTAAATAAACAAGGTATTACACCATACATTACTGTTAAAATTGTATAGTTTAAGTTCTACCTCATTTAAATAATGAAATTCACTCTCCTATTTAAGCTTATTTATTTGGTTAAAACAAATAAATTTGACCGAATATTTAATTTAGTGAGTCACTAGAATAGTTTTATCAATAGCTTAACTCATTTATACTATAATTAATAAATAAATAACTAAAACTAGGTAAAAGTAGTAACCTTAGGTTAAAAACTTTAGAAAAAAAGTAAATAACTAATTAGGCCATTCAACGTCATTTTAATCCCTCAAATGATCAAAATTAAAAGAAAAAGTAGTTGAAATAGTAATTTCTCACGCATTTTAGTAATTTTCACAAATTTGCTTGAAACTATAAAGCTAATACATTTTAATTTTTGGAACTAAAATGGTAATAGTTTCACTCTCAATGATTTATTTGAAATTTTCTTAATTTTACGGAGTTTTATAACAATGACACACGTTTTAAAGATTAAAATGATAATTTAATTATTTTTTAAAATTATTTGTTATACTAACTATAAATTAAAATGACAATAATAAACATGGTTATATGATATTTTATATAAATTTAAATTTTATGTTGTTAATTATGTTTGAGATAATTATAATATTTGTTTTTTTTTGTTAAAACTATTTAGATATTATAGTTAACAACACTATTAAATAAGCATTATATGATAATCATGTAAGGACCGAGAAAAATAGTCAATGATACAATTAAAATGACATTTGAATATTTTATTATTAAAGTGAAAAAGCTATATAAATAGAAATTTAGTTATTCAGATTTCATTTTAAAATAATCATCATCTTTCTAAAAGTTTTTTTTTTTTTATTTTCCTCTCTTTTCTCTTTAAGATTCTGCCTCATTGGTCATCTGTTTAACGATTGGAGTCTACCATTAGACTCCTGGCAACGAGATCTACAAGACTGTCCGATCAAAATCTTTAACAGAATAAGTTTACTTTTGTTTCCTTTTCCCTTTCCTTTTCCTTCTTTTTAAGATTATGATTTTCTTTTCCTTTTCCTTTTTAGTTTTGAATAAAGTAGTCGTTATTAGATAAATAATTATAAAATAAAAAATGGAAAATCATCGTAACATTTCAATTAACTTATAATTATCTCTTTTATACAATAAAAAATAATTGATGTACTTTCTTTTTTATAATATTGTACAATTTTATCAATGTTGAAAAAAAATAGCATTTCTTTTACTTCTATTAAAATCCACTTATCCATGTAAAAATAAATAAAAATACAACAACTCAAATATATATTAAATAACAAATTTTAAAATTAAGTTCATATTGTCTTTCCTAAAACTAGTCAGGGAAATTTTGAGAATAATTAATATAAAATTTAAAATATTTCTTCTTTTGAATTTTTGCACAATCTTGTTCTTTTAAATGATAGCATAAAATTTGTTCTACATGGAAAGAAATTAAAAATTATAAAATATTGATTGAATAGGAAAAAACAAATTCAAAGGCCGATGCTTGCATTTTGCTGGCACTCCATTTATATGAATAAATGAAAACATGTTTATACGATATTTGTATATAATTTTTATTTTAAGGGCAAAAATATTCGTGAAATATTTTGCAATGGTGAAAATAGATTGGAAAGCAAACCAATTTTTATTTGAATGAAAATTCTTTCGTCTCGTCTGAGAAAGAAGATAATTGTCTTACTGTTAATTTAATAAATGTTATGTTTTCACTCAAACTTATTTTTCAAAATTATATTTTAATTCATAACAGAGTTCAATCATAATTAAAAAAAAATTAACATCAAAATCAACTTATTATTTACCAAATCATAACAATTTACTATTTTTATACTTTCAGAATTAAATAAATCAATCAACATCTATTTACTCTACAACAAATCCTATAAAAAAAAAAATTGAAGTTTGTGACCACATTTTCACGTCCAAATCTTAACCTAAGTCTTTATTTGAAAAATAAAACTAATTTATCTTTTCTAATTAGAAATATACGTACTCACAATGAACATTAATTTTTAAAGAAAATAAAAATAACTTAACCTTCATCACAAAATCTTAATAAATTTAACCATATCTTTATGGCTTTGAATTAATATAAAATCTAAACTAATTGAAACTCATCATGAAATCTCAAGTACCACATGCAAACACATCTATCCAAACAAACAATACAATTCAAAATTGACTTTAAAAGAAAAATGAGTAAAAATAAATTTACTCTAATCAAAATTATGATTAAACATGTTTACTCTACTCACTACCAAAAGTCTAAAGGTGAATTTAGAGAAAATACAAAGGAGAAAAAGATAAAAGTTTATAGAGAGATTATGGTCACCTTAATGAGACCTAGATAACTACTTTTTTCTATTTATGTATATTTTTTACTTTAATAATAAAATATTTAAGTGTCATTTTAATTATATCACTTCGACTTTAAAACTATTTTTTATGTCTTTACAATTAATTTTTAGTTTTAACCATCATAAATTTTAGTGTGTAATTAATTTTACAAAATAAAAACTATTTTAAAATAAATTATAACATTTTTTGAAACTTTATATTTTAACTTTCTATATTTTATATAATTTTATCTTAAACTCTACATTAAGATTACTTTTTATCTCTTTTAAGTAATATGCTATTTTATTATCATACTATAATCAAGACACTAATTTTAAAACTGATTTCTATTTAATGATTTCTTAGTAGTGTTGTCTCAATTTTTATGGGGAATTTTTGTATTGACTTGACATAAGTAATTTCTTATTTTTTAAATTAGTTATGTAGATGAAATGAGTATATACGTACCCACTCAATCTATATTCTCATACATGAAGTTATAAATTATAATAACATTTTGTTTCATTTATTTCAAAGAACATTTATTTTATTACACAATTCTTCTTTTTCTCTTAAATTTTTGACTTGTTCGATATTCACTAAATTTACTTAGATCTCCAAGGTATTCTTTCTCACAACAACCTCAATTAGACATTTTTTCTTTGTAATTTTTTTCAAAATATGTGTTGCATTTCAAGAAATATTAATTTCAATTTCATTAGATTAAATTGTTTCTTAAACAATATTTGATCATTTATGTTTCTTTCACTACAGAAAAATCATTAAATATCAACTAATTTAAAGACAAAAAAATAGTCATTATATTGACTAAGTTAAATACTATTTTATAAATTATAAATTTTTTGGTATCCATAATAGTTTTTATTATTAATAAAAAATTATAAAGTAGTTTCTAGATTGGTATCCCACATTTACTATCAAAGTTTTAGCTACTAACTACTTTATATTATAAATTAGTTAGTAACTAAAATTTTGGTAACTAATGTTAGATATCAATTTATAAACTATATAAATTTTTGTTAATAATAAAAAACACTTTAGATATGAATAATTTTTTAATTTATAAATTAATATTTAACTTAGTTACTATAATAACTGATTATTTTTGTGTCTAAATTAGTTAATATTTAATGATATTTTTGTAATATTTTATTTTTTTGTTAATTTTTTATCAATGAAAACGTGTGACTATCAATTTGAAGTGTTTAATGGTGTGAACTCTTAGTTTATTAGATAACCTACAAAAATTTATATATTTTGTTCTCTCTTATTCTTAATTCGTTCATCTAAAGAAGTATTATTCGTTACACCATTTTTCTTTCAACATTCAACTAATTTGATATCCATCAAGTTTACTCTCATTCTTTACTCACATTCTTAAAGTGTTTTTCTTCTCAACATTTTGTAAGAGAAGTCAATATTATAGTTATTGTATAATTGTTATTTAATATCCTATATTTTTTATAATTTTCTAAAAATTATTTAATTAATATTTAATGTGGATGAATACATTACATTATAAGAAAATCATTAAATAAAAATTAATTTTAAAGATCAAAGATAATTAGTTGCTATATTGACAAAATTAGATACTATTTTAGAGACTAAAAAAATTATTGATATCTAAATTAGTTTCTATTATTGATAAATAATTTATAAATTGGTATCTAATTAGATATCAAGGTTTTAGATACCAACTAGGTAGCTAATCAATTTAAAAAATCTTTATTAATAATAAAAATTAATTTAAATACTAATATTTTTTTAGTTTCTAAAATAGTATATAATTTTATCAATATAATAACTAATTATTTTTAATCTTTAAAATTAATTTTTATTTAATAATTTTGTATAGTAATAATACACGAACAAAACGAAAATAAAAAAAAAATTTCATACCTAACAAAATAGAGAAACGGATATTTTGAAACTTGCATCCGTCCTTTGTCATCCTTATTTATTGAAACTAAAGAGTGCAATTAAAATAATTAATGTTTAACTAAAATTTATTAAAAATTATATTGAATGAAAAGTAAAAAAAATATCCACAAAGAAATATTTTATCAATATAATTAAATTAAATTAATATAAAATATGATATATTTATCATTTAAATTTTATCAAATATTTTCATAGATTATTTTATGACATACCTATAATTGAATAATTTAATCCAATAAGCTTTAGTTACTAGGTAAGTATTGAACTTCTAATTAATTTTTCATTTCATCTAGCTTTTAATTTTTTTTTCGAAAGCTATTTAGTAAGTAAATAATTAATAATTGAAAGACACAAATGGTTAATTTAACTTGTTAAATTACATGTATTTGATTAAATTCACTTATTAAATTATATGTATTTGAACAAATATATTTTAAGGTGGCTAATAACTTTAAAATAACTTAAATAAACTTTAAGTATATGACATTTGACATAAATTTTAAATTGAGTTAATTTTTAAAAGTATATTTTGAGATAATTATATCTTATTTTGATTTGCTAACTTCCTTGAAAGGTAAAATATTAATTTAGTTAGTAGTAATTATATTCTCATATAATTAAAGTGATTTAATAATTTTTTACACAATTACTTTGAAGATACATCAAAAGCAGGGGCTCAGAAAATTAAAACATTATTAATTATTTTTATTTTATGTGAAAAATTCCCTTTTTCGACATATATTAAAGTAAATAACAAATTATTATGAGCATTTTAGTTAAGTTATCAGCTTTGGAAAAAACAATTAATGTTTATTTTTTTCCTTGAAGTACACTTACCCAATTATAGTTTAATTAGCATATTTAAAAATTAAATGCATTGAATGAATATTATCCATTCCAAAAGCAGCAAGGAAAGAGGGAGACAAAATTCATATAGAATTAAAAATCTTTCCTCTTCTGATTATTTTCATAATCAGGTTCATTGAAAATAGAGCATGAAAAGTGTTTTACATGGAAAAAAATGAAGTTTATGAAACATTAATTGAATGGTAAAAGAAACTAATTCACTGGGTGGTGCATACATTTTGGTGGTACAGCTTATAGGGTCATAATGCATGAAGAAAAGGACAAAAGAAAATGGACCCAAGTTTCTGATATTCACATTTTTAAAAGTTTAAACTTCCGTGATGATTTTGTTGCCATTTGAGTGAATTAAGCTAAATCAGTGAAATTATTGAGAGTCCCAATATCAGTTTATAGGAAACACTGAGAAGAGGGTGCCCCGTGCATCTTAGCAACACCATCATAAGTAAGCTTTTCATTTTCCTTCATATCCCCAAAAAGTTATTCAAAAGGTATATTGCAAATTTCACAGCTATTCACAGACTTTAAAAGGGTTAAAGTGGAAAGAGATATAGAGAGAGAGAGAGTTTGTGTGTGATCACAGTGTGAAGAGTCAACCAAACCCTTTTTGGATGCATGTATTTGTAAGGCTTTCAAGTGTCCACATGTTACCTTTTATCTGTGCTTTCTTCTCCAACTCTTTCTTCCCCTTCTCTCTCTCTCTTCTATTGTCTGTGCACAAATCTACAACCCTTCTGTTTAAATATTCATTTTCTTTTCCTTCTCTTTTACGCTTTACCATAGTCAAGCTAGCGGTTATCATGCAGGGAACAAGACAGCACACAATGAACTGAACACTAGGGTTCCATGCCATCCTTTCATTTATAAGGAAAAGGTGCCAAAGTAATAAACTTTTTTTATTGTTCTTATTACTAATTGGTAATTGGTAATAATATTATTCTTCTCTCACTAAATAATAACCGTGTGAAAAAATAAAAATAAAGACAGCATTTATTTGTTTATGTTTTGGGCTTTATCCTTCTGTCTACTTATCGCTCTCTCTATTATTATTATTATTATTATTTATTTATATTTTCCCTGGTTTCAAAAGGTTCTTTTTTTATTGCGCTCTCAGGTATATAAGGCAGATTCTGAGAGACCCTTTTCATCTTTTGTGGTGCTACATGGCTTGGAAATTCTGGGGTTGGACGAATCAATCGACGCAAGGATTAAAAGTTTCAGCGACAAGGCAGAGTCATTAGTGGCAGCTTGAGTTGTTCAAAGGGGTTTTGAGTATTAGCAGTTTCTGTGGGGTGTGCTTGTTTGATTGGTGGAAGAAAAGAGAGAAAGAGAAAAAGAGAAGCAAAAGTGGCTACTTTGATGAGTTTTGGGGGGTTTCTTGAGGCCAAACAAAGTGGTGGAGGCGGTAGGATCGTATCAGATATTCCTTACAGCAACGGTTCCAACCACAGCAACGATATAATGCCCTCTGGTGCAATCTCGCAGCCTCGTTTAGCCACTCCTACTTTGGCCAAATCCATGTTCAACTCTCCTGGCCTTTCTCTTGCACTTGTGAGAATCATTCCTACCCTTTTGCTTCTCTTCTTCTTGCTCACAAGGGTTTTTGTTTTGGATGAATATTTTTTTCTTACTTTGGTTTTCTTGTTTTGTTTGAAAAAAAAAAAAAAAAACGCAGCAAAGTGATGTCGATGGACAAGGGGATATGAACAGATTAATGCCCGAGAATTTTGAGCAAAATGGGTTGAGAAGGAGCCGGGAAGAGGAGCATGAAAGCAGATCTGGCAGTGATAACATGGACGGTGCTTCTGGTGATGATTTTGATGCCGCCGACAACCCTCCAAGAAAAAAACGCTATCACCGACACACTCCTCAGCAAATTCAAGAGCTTGAAGCGTATGATGATATTTCATTTAAAAAATCAATCTTTTTTTTAAGGTTCATGTCGAGTTTTTTTCTTGTTTTTTTTGGAGGGGTTGTTTAGATTTTTTGTTTGTGTTTTCTGGGTTTTAGGCTTTTCAAGGAGTGTCCTCATCCGGATGAGAAGCAAAGGCTTGAACTCAGCAGAAGGCTGAATTTGGAAACGAGGCAAGTAAAGTTTTGGTTCCAAAATCGAAGAACACAAATGAAGGTAGCACCAACACTATTCCTTTTTTTCATGTTATTTTCTCTTACAGTTTCCTGCTTTTGGGGGTTCTGAACCATGGATCGTTTGTGTTGTTTAGACACAATTGGAACGGCACGAGAACTCGCTGCTAAGGCAAGAGAATGACAAGCTTAGAGCGGAGAACATGTCTATGAGGGAAGCTATGAGAAATCCTATGTGCTCAAACTGTGGAGGTCCTGCAATGATTGGTGAGATTTCACTTGAAGAACAGCATCTCAGGATTGAGAATGCTAGATTGAAGGATGAACTAGACCGTGTTTGTGCACTCGCTGGCAAGTTTTTGGGTCGCCCCATTTCTTCTTTAACAAACTCAATTGGGCCTCCATTGCCAAACTCAAGCTTGGAGCTTGGGGTTGGGAGCAATGGTTTTGGAGGTTTGAGCACCGTGCCTTCAACATTGCCTGATTTTGGGGTGGGGATATCAAGCCCCTTAGCTATGATGTCACCTTCAACTAGACCAACAGCAACATCAACTGTGGTGACTCCTGGCCTTGACAGATCAGTGGAGAGGTCTATTGTTTTGGAACTTGCTTTGGCTGCAATGGATGAGTTGGTGAAGATGGCTCAGACCGGGGAGCCTCTTTGGATCAGGAGTTTGGAAGGGGGAAGAGAAATTCTCAACTATGAGGAGTACACAAGGACAATGACACCTTGCATTGGTTTGAGACCCAATGGTTTTGTCACCGAGGCCTCTAGACAAAATGGCATGGTCATCATAAACAGCTTGGCTCTTGTTGAAACATTAATGGACTCGGTATGCCTTTCAACTACCTTCACACTTTTTCTCAAACTTTTTCTCCCTCTAATTTAATACCTTTTATTATTCTTGGCTCCTTTGGTTTTGTTATTTTCTCATTTTATGTTGATATGTTTTTCTAGAGTAATGTTAACATGAATATCTCTATTCTTTTGGGGGTATCATTTCTAACATAAACAGTGTATTAAAAAGAGTACTATATAAGAAAAGAGATGCCAGTCCTTGTTAATTTTGAATGCTTGTGAAACTGATTTCCTTTCTGCTGTGACAGAATCGATGGTCAGAGATGTTCCCTTGTATGATTGCTAGAACCTCCACCGCTGAAGTTATATCTAATGGAATAAATGGAACTAGAAATGGTGCTCTTCAGCTTGTAAGTCTAAATTGTTTTCTTACACTACTTTTCCTTTAACAAAAATTTAATGGGAGGTATTTTTTAATCGCATAAAATTT
Organism: Phaseolus lunatus; assembly: GCA_013389735.1. Taxonomy (NCBI): domain Eukaryota; kingdom Viridiplantae; phylum Streptophyta; class Magnoliopsida; order Fabales; family Fabaceae; genus Phaseolus; species Phaseolus lunatus. Next base: position 6,824,469 of record CM023864.1, read on the forward strand.
GTTCTCAGATGCATGCGGAACTTCAAGTCCTTTCGCCCTTGGTTCCTGTTCGTGAGGTCAATTTTCTACGCTTTTGCAAGCAGCACGCAGAGGGCTTGTGGGCAGTGGTGGATGTGTCCATAGACACCATCCGAGAAACTTCTGGTCCACCCACTTTTGTGAACTGTAGGAGGCTTCCTTCTGGTTGCGTTGTGCAAGATATGCCAAATGGTTATTCTAAGGTAAGTTAATTACCAATATTCTTCTTTGTTAATGGCTGGTTTTATGTTCTCACTGCATTTTTAGCATCCCAATTTTCTCTTTTTTGAAGACAGTAAAAATGATTTACTAGTACATTCTGCCAAGCCTTGTGTCTTAATACTTTTCTCTCTCTCTATATATATATATATATATATATATATATATATATATATATATATATATAAGTGTATATATATATAGGCCACCTACTGAACCGTACTATCTCACCTGCTTTCATGTTTTCATCACATTTATTGTATTTCTTCCAAGTGGGTGCAAGTAACTGCACCATTGTAGCTTAATTGTGCATTATTTAAAGTGGGGGCAAAACACCAGGCTAAGGAATCATGGAGCTTTTGCTTTTCCAAGCTACATAGAAAGCTCCTAGTTCTATGTAACTCAGCTTGTTTAGTGATTACTCACTATAGAACCACTCTGTCAGTGATGATTCCAATATATATTTTTAGTCTCTCAAAGAATTTGCACCCTGAGATAGTATGCTTCCTTTTGTCTCAAATATATTCCAATCTTCAATTTTCAACAACTGATTTTGATCCCATAAACTAATTGAGTAATACACCATGTTGCACAAATCTAGGTTATCCCATTAATTTATTCATGGAAGTCTCTATCACTTAAATTTTTGTAGCACGAACACATTAATTAGATATCCCCCTTTGAGCAATTTGCGTTGCAATTTTTCACCTACTTTTTTATTCCATAAACAATTCATATGATGTTTCTATTCCACTCTTTTATGCTACATTTGTCATTCCCTAAGCATTATTTAATTTTCTAGACTATACGTGACCTGGCTCCAGCCCTATAGTCCATAGGTCTGTTACATAAAAATATTCAATGCGGACTCTTTGAGTCAAGATCAAAGACTGAACATTTTGTCTGTTTCTTGGGTGTTTGGGATGAGTTCATCACACTGTCGTAACAAATCTCGATGCCCCTTTACACTGCACGTAGTGGGAGCTACTCCAAATCCCGCGTGACTTTATCTAGTACCTTATATTTTATGTACTTCCTCCAAGCTCCACAGATACTTTGTCTCTCGTTGATATTCCAAGATTTGCTTTCCACATGCTTCTTCTTCTCATCACCATCTTCTTTAAGCCCCCCAATAATTTAGCATCCTAGCCCCTAATGACAGCTTAAACCAAAAACTTAAGACTAACTTAACTGTCATTTTTCTAATCAATCCCAAGTGTTAACAAAATAATTTGTCACATATTATTTGTACCTCTACTGTTCATCAATCGGTCCACTTTGTAGCATGAAAACTAAATTAGTTAATTGTAAGTTCATAAAACAAAAATAATGGTGGAATTATACACAGGTGACATGGGTGGAACATGCAGAATACGACGAAAGCCAAGTTCACCAGCTGTACAGACCCTTGTTGAGCTCAGGCACGGGGTTTGGAGCACAACGTTGGGTTGCCACCCTTCAACGCCAATGCGAGTGCTTAGCCATTCTAATGTCCTCAGCAGTCCCCTCTAGAGAGCATTCAGGTACATTTCTCTATATGATACACACACACACAAAATACAAACACCAAAGTTTTAATCTTGCACACATTCATGGATAATCCAAAATTAGATATTAGTAGTGACATCTACATGTACTTTTATCTTTCAATCTTGATCGTGTAAATACGATTTCATTTCTCATAGTGGTCACTTGATATCAGATTATGTTACGAATTTACTAATTTCTATGAATTGGGTGTTGCAGCAATAAGCTCAGGTGGAAGGAGGAGCATGCTGAAGCTAGCACAACGCATGACGAACAATTTCTGTGCTGGTGTTTGTGCCTCCACGGTGCACAAGTGGAACAAGCTGAACGCGGGGAACGTGGGGGAGGACGTGAGGGTGATGACAAGGAAGAGCGTGGACGACCCAGGCGAGCCGCCGGGTATTGTCCTCAGCGCGGCCACCTCAGTGTGGCTGCCGGTGTCGGCGCAAAGACTTTTCGACTTCCTGCGCGACGAGCGGCTCCGGAGTGAGTGGGACATTCTCTCGAACGGTGGACCCATGCAAGAGATGGCTCACATTGCCAAGGGACAAGACCATGCTAACTGTGTCTCCCTCCTGAGAGCCAGTGTACGTGTATATACATATACATACATTATACATAGAATGCACATTACCCTTATCATGAGTGAAGATAGGTTAGAGAAATAATTTGCATGATTATGTGAGGTGGTTTTGAATGTTGGGGAAGTGGTGGTGTGAGGGGTAGTGTTAGCATTGTGTGAAAAAAATGTGCAGACGAGAAAAGAGGAAACGTGAATGGGGAATTGTCGCGGAGTGTGAGGATAAAAAAGGTGAATTTGAGAAGGAGGAGGTTGGAAATTTTGGAAGCATCTATGAAGACAATTGGCACCAGAAATAGGGCAGCGTTTGTTTCAGCAAACTTTTATAAAAAGTCAAAATTCAGGACTTTTGTCAACTTTCTATTTTCCTCTCTTCTGACCTCATTATTTTGCCCTAATTTTAATTTAAAATTAGGGGGAAAGGGTGGTACCGGGGTTTGACTACCCCCCTCCCCACCGAACTTAACGAAAACGACAACACGTAAAGTTGGATTTTTATTTATTTTTATTTTTCTTGTTGCAGGCTATGAATGCCAACCAGAGCAGCATGTTGATTTTGCAGGAGACGTGCACCGACGCGTCGGGCTCGCTTGTGGTGTACGCGCCGGTGGACATTCCCGCCATGCACGTGGTGATGAACGGCGGCGACTCTGCCTACGTGGCGCTTCTTCCGTCGGGGTTCGCCATCGTCCCAGATGGATCCGTGGCCGGCGGAGAACAGCACGGAGGCGCGTCGCAGAAGAGGGCGAGTGGATGTCTTCTGACGGTGGCGTTCCAGATTCTCGTGAACAGTCTCCCGACGGCGAAGCTGACGGTGGAGTCGGTGGAGACGGTGAACAACCTCATCTCGTGCACCGTGCAGAAGATCAAAGCAGCGCTTCACAGCGAGAGTTGAATGTCACGGGCGCGCCTGCGACTTGTTTATTATTATTAGTTATATTATTGTTTCGGGGATTAGTTAAGATTTGTTGTAGTGAAAGTTGCGATAGGTGGCGCGTGTGAATGACGCGAGGGGTGGGGGTGTTGAGTCAAGAACGAACCGCGCGTGGGTGTTAAAACTCCTTGCAAGGTGGCGAGGGTCCGAGACTCGGTCGGGTCGGGTTAGGATCTTTAACACTAGGCAAGGGTGGTGGTTCGGGTATTGACTCGGGTCGACCCCTTGTCTGCTCTACTAGTAGCAGAAGAAGAAAAGAAAAGAAAAAAAGAAGGAAAAGGAACAAAATTGTGTTTCTGGTTTTCATTTTTATTTGTATTGACTTCAGAGTTTGCTAGAATTGGATCTAGTTGTTTGTTGCATATGATGAAATCAATAATTTGTTTTCATTTTTTCACAATTTTCTTCCTCTACTTTTTTCTTTTCTTAATATTACTATCTCCATTACTCCTTATTTTCTTTCAAACTTATTTCTCATAATCAAAATAAATATTTAATAATAATGACACTATCACTTTCAAAAAATTAGAGACACATGGTAATACGTATAATTACAATTTATAATTTTTTTATTATTTATTACACTTTTAACTTATCAAATTGGCTACTTTACTTTTCAAAATAGTAATTAGCATGACGCAAGTCTTTTTCTGAAATCAGTTGTGTGGAAAAAGGGACATTTGAACGTTGGTTCTTCCTCTGATTGACAAATGAAGGAACTTAAATCTATAAATATGAACACTATGACTTGTGTTCTCAAAATAGTAAATAATGGTGATGGGTTGTTGTTACACCACGCGCCGTTTGCTTATAGTCAGAATTTAACAATAAACAACACAATAAATAACTCTGGTAGTGGATAAGTATTTATCAACTCAGAAATTATATTTCTAACCAAAATTATAATTATGAAAAAAATGTAATGGGTTAGTAATGTTTTTACTTCTTTTCTTAATTTTTCAAAATAGTAATTTTGATCTTTAATTTTTGAAATACCTAATTTTTAGTCTTTAAAACTAACACATTTTTACACACAACTTACAGTTTGAGTATTTAAAAAAAAACACAAGGACCTAATTACTCTAAAAGTTGGAAATAAATTAAAAGTACAATTTAGACAATTTTGTATGCAAAAATATTATCCATATAAATAATATTAGGAAGAACAAAAATAATTTCAAGGTCCTTAATAAAGAATTCATAATCTACACCATAAGAAAATAATAATAAAATATGGCAGTTGATATGATTTCAAAATGTTTTTGAGTAATAACTAATTGTGAATATTATTGTCAAAAAAAATATTTTTGATTTTTTTTAATCAATCAAATATTTCAAATAATAATTAACTTATTGCCGCAATATACATTTCTCTATTTATTTTCATTTACCACACTTTTACTTTTTATTGTTTCTCAATTCTCTAAAACCAAATATTTCTAATTTCAATTTCTCTCTTCGCATATTTCTTTTATTATTTTCCAATTCATCCAGCACAATTTTAATCTGGTGAGTTATGACATTAAATATTATACATTCACACAGAATAAAATGGTCCATATACTTCTGCAGAAAAGTAATCTAATGTAGTCAACTACAGTTACAGCAATAAGAGAGAAATTAATATTTTGCACCTATAAATTAGAAAAGAAAGCAAGTTCTAAAAAACCTACTTTGAAGGCAATAGAAGTTGCAATTATACAATAGTAATTTTTTAATATGTTTCAAAAATCGATTAGTTCACAATCTTAGCACTTACAAACATATAAATTTTATATGAGCCAGAATTAAATTGTTGAGAAAAATGGATTTAAGTTTTATTTTTTATTTTGAAGCATGAGTGAAAAGGAATAGGTGATAGAATGGGGGTGGTTGGTGGTGAGCGTGTGATTGCATTAAATGAGGGAGCAGAAGGTGTTGGGAGAAGCGTTGCCATCATTTAATGCATTGGTTTTGGCATGGCATTCTACATAGTTACGTCACCACACCTTCATTACTGTGGAGATAAATTTCATCCTACATTATCTCTTTCCATTACACAGATTCAAATATCTCAGACACTTTCATTTTTTGTTTGAAAGAGACAATATTTGTTAAAGACTCTTGATTTTGATAATGCATGATAGGGTTTTTGAGGAAAAGGAAGTTTATGTGACTCATTTTCAAAAGAAAAACCTGGTCCATTTGGTATCCTGCAAAGTATTCTGCCCTAACTGAATTCTACTGTGAAAGCAATGTATGTTCATTGTGATTTGGATTATTGACAGCTTCACTGAGAAATATAATTACATATAAAAGGGTTTACATATTTCAAATAAATAGGGTTTGTAAGGTAAAGAACTGCAGAAGAATGTGAAGCAGGATCTATTGTCTCTGCAGCACCATGTTCTATGCAGCTAAAATCTGAGCCAATTTAGTGTGCTCTCTTTCTCAAACTGCTATGTATTAATTAATCAATTTGGATTTAGCTGTGGACAAAAATTGCTGCAGAGGATCTGATTTGAATCAACGTTTATTACTCACTATTGAACTTTTGAATATGGTTTGGCTATATAATTTTAGCCTGAATTAATTTTAAACATAGAAGCTAATAAAGTTGAATAAGTGTAAGCTGGTTTGTCTAAACTTTGGTCATAATTTATAATGTCAAAAAATAATACTGATTTTTTTAGGAGTGTCAAAGTGATTTTTAATTATTTGTTTATAACAAAAATTGACAGAAAATCGTCTAAAGTTTAATTATAGTGTGTAAATCATGCAATTTTGAGTACAATTATGTTATGTTTTTTTCTCATAGTGCCAAAAGTATGCATTGCACATAATTATGTTATAAGTGTGATATATATATATTATGTTGTATCTTTGTATATAATTATTATATGTTCTAAATTTAAGTATAATATATATACTGTATATAATTATGTTATATATATATAAATTTAATATTTTATTTAAAAAAATATAGTGCAATTTTACTCAAACTAACAACCTATTGATATGTAATTTGATATAAATATTAAAAGAAGAATACTCAATCACTCACTTTATCTATCTCATTAACCTTATTTTTATAATTCTCTATTTTTTTTAAAGAAATCACAAATATTCTTTATCAAATACAATTATATTAAAAAAGAACAATTATGCATATCATAAAATTCTGTTTTCGTATTGAAATGTGAAAAAAATCACATCAACAAAAATAATAATCTTAAACATGCTTTATGACTGTACATATAGTTATCAGAACAAATAAAAACTAAAGTATCAGAAGTAAAATTAATAATAACGTAGCACAAGTGGATTAATAACTTTTTGTTGATTTTATAGAAAATGATTTAAAATTGATAAAAACAAAAAATATTTTAGTTAACCTTATAATTTATAAATAGAAAAAACATTTCAGTCTATTTTTCTTATAAATGATATTGTTTTTAGGATATATTTTATTTAACTTTTCTCTATTCTAGACCTTGGATCTTATGCGAAACAAGTCTAAATCAAGTTTAATTTGATAGGTAGGATTTTCAATCAAAGTAAGCTTTGATTTCTACTTGATTTTTTTACTTTCTTCTCTTTTTCTGTGAAGTTTTGGATAAACCTACACCAACATGAATTTTGAGGGGAAAAAGAAGTATTATGTAAATCTAAGATTGTTTTGGGTGTTTGATTTCTAGGTTTAACTTTTAGTAGTGTAGTTTTTTGAGTTTATTTTTATTTATAAAAGGCTTCAATAAAAAGCAAGTAACTCTAAATACGGGAAGTTAATTTAAAATATTCAACCAAATAGTTGAAGTTCAAAGAAAATTTTGGGTCAAGAAAAACCTTAGTTAAACTAACTTATATGTTTTGTAAAAATCTCTGGACTTTGGATTGAGTTGTTTTAGTATATTTGTTTTTATTGTGGAAATGTTAATCTTGGTATGAACATTATTGTTCTTAAATTTATTCAAATATTAGAATAATTGGACCAAAATATGTGTTTATTTTGAGTTGAATTTAAGTTAAATATTTTTTATTATAAAAAAAGTTTAATTTTGATTTAATTGTATAATGTTTGTGATTTGTTGTCATTTGCAGATTTCATTCTAGGGATAGATTGATTGTTCAAGTGAAATTCAAGCGATAATTTAATATTACTATAAAGACTCATAATTCAAATGCTTAATTAGCCACTCAAGTGTTATATATTGTTTAATTGTTCAAATCCTTAAATGATAATTTGAATGAGAGTTATGAGTTTAATGTAATTATCTCTTTTATGGTAATTTGGTTGCTCAAATTTCTTAAAAAGTGACAAAGACATTTCTTTATTTATTGGAAGTATATCGCTCAAGGGCCATAAATCACTCTAGTGACGAAGCACAACTTTAAATAAATTTCTTATATCCCTTTGTATCACAACTCTGTTTTTGCCCATAAAAAAAATAAAAATCACAACTTGTGTTTTTTTTATATTTTTTTTAAATATATTTCTTGAGGTGAAAATGGTTGTATGAATTTTGTTATATTTACTTTAATGAGTGTAATAAAGTGTAATTAGAATGAAATTGAAATAAGATGATTGATATGGTTAATTTAGAAAGGTAATTATTAAATAAAAACTACAAAATAATTAATTGAGAAATTGACTAAATTAGATATTATTTCACATATTATAAATTTTTTTTTTTATCTAAATTAGTTTTTATTATTAATAAATAGTTTTTAAATTGATATCTAATTAGTTATCAAGGTTTTAATTACCAATTATTTAGATTCTAAAGTTGATAGTTAAAACCTTGATATTTAATTAGATACTAATTTATAAATTATTTATCAATAATAAAAATTAATTTAGATATTAATAATTTTTTAATTTTTAAAATAATATATAATTTAGTTAATATAATAATTAATTACTTTATATTTCTAAAATTGGTTTTTATTTAATAAATTATTTTAAACAAAAATATTAAAGTTTAACTAGTAGTCTAATTTATAATTTATGTAGATTAAGATTTTAAGTGATAAAATCTGATGAATGTTGATATATAAGACTTTGTGGAGTGCTTCTAGTGAACTATTGACTTTATATGATTTAGTGTTGATTTTGTGGTAGACTTTTGATTATGAACAAGATATGGTGAACTTACTTAATATTAGTCTTTAAATATATCTAAGTATTATAATTGTTTTATAATTTTATTGAAAAAAAGCATATAATGTAATTTACATCCTATGTATTTTTTAGTTTCAATATATTTTTAGTCTTTTATTTTATGCTTATAAATGTAAATATATACATAAATTTAATATATATATATATATATATTAAATAATACTGTAATAAATATAAAATGTTCCTCAACTATGAAGAAATATCATTATTTATTATCTAAAACCATATATACAACTCCTGTTATCTTTTTATGTGGGGATTTTTATTGATGTGAAGAATAGACATATCATCTGAAAAGTCATAATTGCAATCAGCAATAAAATAGTAAGAAAAATCCACATACTTATTGTTCTCTCAAAAAGTACAAGTCTTCCTATTAACATGGAAACTGAAAAAAATCTATATCTCATATTTATATTTAACATCAATTTTTTTTTTTTTCCTTTTTTTCATTTTACCTTTTTTCTTTTTTCTCTTTTCGCTGCAATCTACCATTTTACGATGTGGATTAATTTATCATTACCCATGTCAATAAGCCATTAATATGAATATAAACCAGCAACTTGAATCCGATTATTTACTCTAATTGCTTAACAATTTACCCCTATATTACACTCTCTTTTTTCTCATTTAGTTTTTGTTGGTTTATATCTTTCTACATATTATTCTAATACTTCTCTTAATAATTATTAAATTGAATTATATACGAAATACACAACATAACATAAAAAATGAGAATTTTTTATCTAATAGAAATATTAATAAAAACATTTGAACTTTTATCTATCAAAAATAAAAATTATTAATGATAAAATATATAGAAATTTAGCCCAAACGGGGGAGCATTTTACTGAAAGGTGTACATTATTCCTCCCTGAAGCATTGTTAATAACACAAGTTTAAGCAGAAATAATAGCAAAAGTTCCAAATAATTAATCTGGGGACCTAAATTTGATCTTTCATAATTAATTTAGCTAACTCAAAGCAGAGATAGGTCTAAGGGTGTGAAAAGGAAGGAATTAGAAGGATCGTAAAGAGACTTATAATTAAGAGTGAGTGATAAATTGGTACATCTATGTCTGCAGTTGTGAAGTAACATTCTTGTATAATTAATATGAATGTGAGAAGTTAGAAGTTATAATAGATACGTGAGATGAAGCTGCAGTGACGATGATTCCACACTAGTGATTTGAAGTTGGTACTGTGGAGAATAGTGTGAGGTTTGGAAGATTATAAAGTGATTTTGTAACTGGGAAAGTGACCATTGCTTAAAAAATCAGATGTCCTATCTTAGCTGATAATTACACTTCACATTTCCAAATAATGTGAATAAAAAGATATGGGGATCTTACCAGTCACCATGAATGTGTGGGTAAAAAAGCTCTTTTGGCCAATTCTGGTGTTCCAACTACTCAACTAGTCTATAACTTTCTTCTTCAATCAATTCTTCTGAATTCAAAAATATGCCATGTGTTACCACTTAACGCTCAATCAATGTCTTACACTTCATCCAAATTGCCAATATTATTGTAGACAATTCACCATGACCCTGTTCTACCCTCCCAATCACTCATATGTGGACCAACTTTTGTGGACCCCTTCCCAGCAAAACCCTAAATATGTGCTTTTTGGACTTTAAACAACCCATCACCTACACCTCATTTTATGTGTCAATCAAACACTATAATATTTCTATAATATTCAATCTCTTAAACAAGCTTTTCATTTCAAATTAACAGAAATTAATTATTCATAAAATCCACGGATATTTCGTATTAATTATAACTAATTAATATAAGTTTTACAATATGGAAGTATCTGCAAGGAGAATAATAGGAGTGAGTGTGAATGGTGAACCTCCAAATGAGTAGCAAGCCATTTTTGTTTTCCTCATTTATTGAAACTCAAGGTCCCACTTTTGAATTCACAACACAAAACCATAAACCAACCAATGAACACTGGCCCCAGCATTGCACATATTTTCTTTCAAGTAGCTAATAATTCTTGTATGCATGTTTCTCTCTCTTTGCCACCATGAGTCTCATGCATGCACGCATACACACACAAAAGTACACGTGAGTGAGGATCACAGGATTGAATCGATCTCTCAAATCCCAATACTACTTGAGTTGTTGTTGATGATGATGATGATGAAGGCAATAAAGTCAAGAAAATGAAAGGCTATCCGAAAGAGGGAATGGGTGTTGGCGGTTCTATATATAGTCTAGGACATTATCTTATGGTCCTGTTTTTTTTCTTACCATATTATAGTACACAAGTTACTCATCCTTTGTGAAAATCCTGGAGGGTTCAACCTTGTTTGTTGTATTTTGTTGCCTTTCACAGCCACCTTCGTTGGAACACATAATGTGGGTTCCATGGTTGTAATATTATTGTTGTTATTACTATTATTATAATTATTATATATTAAGACAACGATGGCAACGTTTGGAGGTATTAGATGGAATTGGACAACTACATCTGAGGGGTTATTGGAACCCACGCCCTATCTTTCTATCTATCTATCTTCCAATTTCAACCCATTTCTCTTTGAGAAAAATGTCAAAAGTGTGGCATGAAGTGACCTTGATGGGATTGTCCTACAACTACAACTTGAAAGCTTTACCAATTTATTGTGATGGCATGTTTAGGTGCTCCGTTGAATATTCTACCCACATCTCTAATAAATTAATTAATGCATAAAGAATTTTCCTTTCCTAACATTTCTTCATACATCTGAATGCATTAAACAAGATTCATATTATGTGTACGATTCATTTTATCTTCTAACCAATTTTTAGTCTTATGATTAAATTATTACTTTAATAAGGTTCTTGATTGAATATTATATGTGTGTTATCATAATACAGACTATAAAAATAGAAAGAATAGAATTATTGTGGATAGAATATGAATAAGATAAATCAAAATATATGTAATAATTGTCATTGGATAAAAATTAATATATCTTATTTATTAACATATAAAAAGGATCCATACGTAGTTGTAATAATTGACCTGACTTGGAATTTTTAGCAATTAAAATTATTTTAAACTGTTCATAGATTTTTTTAACAGAAAACATTATATACTTTTTTATTATGAAATTACCCATTAACTAAGAATATATTTATTATCTCTTCATCACAATATTGAATTTGATGTCTCCATGAACACTACAAGAAAATTATTGATTAGAAATCAATTTTAGAGGCAAAAAATAATTAGTTACTATAGTGACTAAATTAGAGACTATTTTGGAAACTACAAAAATTTTTGGTTTCTAAATTACTTTTTATTATCGTTAAATGATTTCTAAATTAATATCTAATTAGCTACCAATGTTTTAACTACCAATTATTTAGTTTCTAAATTTAGTAGCAAAAACTTTGTGTCACTTAAGTTGGTTTATATTCCTAATGTCAAAGTGACACAAAACATTTATTGCTAAGTTACGATGTAAGCATCCTTCAACTTTTTACCACTATACATAACGAGACAATAGTGAAGTTATGATACATCTATTAACATGAGGTCTAAGTTTATCATCATCACCCGAGACATAATATCACCTTGAGTATTTCTGTATCACCCATCAAGGATTATGCAACCATCCATTCAAGGAAAAACCTTATATACATATATACCAAGTCATATATATATATATATATATATATATATATATATATATATATATATATATATATATATATATATATATATATATATATATATAAGTGATCCATAAAGGATATACCACCCGGTAATCCCATAAAACCTTATGTCATGCATCTCAACGCATATATAATTAAATATAACCTCTTATATATTAAACCATCAACATAAACTAAAAACATATCAGAACGTATATAAACAACATCATCTTACAATATTTTTTTTATAAGTGGGTGATTAAAACATAGTATCGTAAACTCTTTTTACTTAAACGACCCATCATTATAAATAAGATAACACACATTTCGTTAAAATGACATACTTGTCATTTAAGCAAAATGTAACTCAAGAGCATAATTCTTCCAAGACTCTCCTCACTCTAGTGATGGTATTGTTTCTTAAGCGTACATTGCTTGAGCATCTATCACCTAAGCATTGTACCAACCACCACATTATTGAAAGAAATTCAACAAAATTTAGAAGAATCTTTCACTTTTATATGATGCTTGATTGATCAACCATCACACAACATTAGTAACCAAAAATGGAAGGAAAAGCAAACAAACACAACAAATGAGCGGCAAAGGACGTACCAGCAACAACGCAGAGAGGAGAAACCTTTCAAAACTAAAAAAAAAATGAATGCACAGGAAAAAAAGGTTGGAAGGATGATTAAAAAAACTTATAGACGACGATTGTTTCCTAAAATTGTCATCTATGGTAGCACGCTCAACAATAAATGACAATTCCCATATAATTGTTGCCTATGTCCTATCAAATAGACAATGATTCGACATATCACGGTTACTTATTCATTTCCGTTTAGTTTAAACGAAAATCTTTTTCCCAACCATCACCTATATGTTAACATTTTTTAGAAAAATAACACTGTATTTTTTTTTGACAATGTGTAACTTTAAAACAACATTTATAATTACTGTTAAACAGTCTTTTATGTTAAATAGTCTTTTTTACTAATAACATTATCTAAAGGGCACATGTATATAGTTGAACTCTCAGTGATATCATTTCAACGTTTGGATGTCTTATATCATTGATTAATAAAAAGATTATGAATGTCTTTTACGACTAAAAAAAATAATATTATTGTATTTGGTTATTGTTTGTGTGTTAATATTACTAACCAGTAAAATCTTTTGATATTATTTGGACAATCTTGTGTTTTCAAAATTAATATATTAAAATAATGATCTCGTTTTAAAATAGTTTATTTTTGGAGAAATTAATTAACATGTGGAATCTGGGCCAACGGATTCATGTATTGATTTTCAATCAATTTTTAGAAAAAGGGCGTAAATGGGTGTTTTAAGACGGTGATGTTGTTGTGCATTTACGAATCCTCAAAACTACATATTCACGTGGCTTAGCTATTAGCTTTGTTGTTTCCTTACACCTTCATATTAGGAGTGTTTATACAATCTCACATATTCAATTCAAACAAATTGCTTCAACTTGTTTTTTGATCGTATCAATTTCAATTTCACCAATCTTCTATGAATTGGATTAAGAGTTTTTTTTATATTTAACCACAATATTTAATCAAAATTATTAAATAATATTAATCATAAAAATAATATAATTATTATTCAATTTACATAATGATTATATTCATTATATATATATATATATATATATATATATATATATATACGTTTGAAATATTAAATTATTAAATAATCTAACAAAAAAATATATTTTCAAAACTTATGTCTAATCCAATCTGATGAAAATGAATTGAATTATACTGAATCTAATGAAAAAAATGTATAAACCTTACCTAATTTAATCCAATTGTTTTTAATTAGGTTGGATGTTAGATTTGTTCAAACCCACCTTGAGTCGTACACACCTCTATTTAGTATATACAAATTATTATATTAGTATTATTTTAACTTGTTAGAATATATTAGTATTATCTATGATAAAAAAAATCAATTTCAATAAACTATGACAAACAATGTTTTTGTTGTAATCGTTTTCTTATCATGTCTAATGTAGTATTTACAATCGATGGTTATTTATTTGAGTGAAAATATTGTCTTATAATTTCTGTTTATTGCATATAAAAATTTGAGTGCAATCTTAAAAGTTGTGATTTGAAGGTATAGTTTAATTAAGAAATATTTTTTTTTTCCGTTCATCCAAGGTATATTAAATTATTAATTTTTTCTTTTTACTACTGCTATGAATGTATGCAATTTTATTAGACAATAAATAATCTATATTGATTTTATCCTAAATTTTAGTTGTTAATTAAAACTATTACAAATAATTATTAGTTTTTAAAGAAGTCAGTTATTAGAATTGATATTTTAGTATAATAAACAATAAAGAAAATTTGAGGGTGACGACTACCCAGTGTATTGGATGTAGATGATAGTCTATGTGGGTATAAAAGATTTTTGAGATTAAATCACAACAGATTTTTTTTAAAGTAAATCTATTATAAAAAAAAATATTGGATTTCTGATAAAACTTTACTGACGAATTTATGTTTATTGGTAATTTTTTTTTATTGTTGATAAATTTTATTAATGAATGACATTTTCAACAAATTTACTTATGGATGACATACCTGTTTTCAAAAATCTTAATTTTTGTCTCTAAAATTTATTTTTATTTAATGATTTTTTTTTTAGTGTTTCTTTTATTTTCTAGATAAACTTTTGCTGTAGATCTCACCATTTTTCCAAAATTTTCCATGCTCCTTTTCATTATAACAAACATGAAGTGTTACTTATATTTGGTAGGAGGACACGGAGAAGAAATAGGCAGAAGAAAAATAAGATTTATTTAATTAAAAATATAATGAAAAATAATATAAAATTACATTTTTGTATTTTCAAATTATTTTTATGAATTTTATAAGTTCATGTTTGAAGAATTGGCATAGTTCATTTCAGTTTGTTTGGTAAAATATTTTAGATGGAAGGGTTTTATTTTGTTAAGTAAACTTTGGTCGATAAACTGATTCATTTAGCTAACTTATTTGGTCCGTCTCAAGGTTAACCCCATATTTCAATATTAATTAGTTTGTCATATTACTTTTCCATGTAGCAGACCTAATTAATGAGCATAAAAGTTTATCTCATACGCAGAAGCCACACACACACACACACTGAATGATTGAATTGACATTAGCATAATCTAAGTAAGTTATGTGTGTTGTTTTCAATTGAGCCTAGAATTCATGAGCTTGATTTTCCTTGTATATATGTGTACCCTTAGGAGGAGATGAGGCACATGGCTTTCTTGTGGCAGGTCAAATGCTAGGACCCCTATATTTCCCCCATTCTATAGGTACAAATAACACCATTCTCACTATACTCTACACAACACTACCAAAACAACATACAAACAAGTACACACCACTATTATTGCTTACACAAGTTCCTATCTTGCCTTTAAACCTTTCTTTTTTTCTCATCATGGGAATGTTTTTTCAATATGCCTTTCTCACTCAGCATTTGGATCAACTTGCAGACATAGGAAATAACCAAAGACATTGTGAATACATGGATTCTTCATATACTAATGTGCAAGTTAAACCCCCAATTTTATTCAAATTTTTATTTATTTTTAAAAACTACCATATTAGATATTATTATTAAACTTATATCTCAATTAAACTGATACTTCAAATTTCAACAATCATCTTTTATTATATAAAAAAATATTATTAAAAAAAAATATAAGTAAATAGGGAAATATTAGACTAAAACTCAAACAAAATAACTTAAAAAATCTTTTTTTTTTTACATCTTTGTTTTTATTTTATTATAAAACACTAA
Source organism: Phaseolus lunatus (assembly GCA_013389735.1). NCBI lineage: Eukaryota > Viridiplantae > Streptophyta > Magnoliopsida > Fabales > Fabaceae > Phaseolus > Phaseolus lunatus. The sequence goes on from CM023864.1 coordinate 6,840,395, forward strand.
AGTCATAATTTGAGTTTAAGTTGTCATTCAATTTGAATTTGTTAACTCTTTTAAAAGTTATTTCAAAAGATGATTTACTTCGTCAATAATACAAAATTTTTACAGTAACAAGATAAGATAATTATCATTTTTTAGAAAAAGATGTTTTTAAAAAAATAGAAGGAATACACCAAGGAAAGAACAAGAAATAGCCGAACTATAGTAGCCCACAACATATCCTTTTCATATAGCTAGCCCATAACCCATCATCTTATTTATGAGCCATGACCCACTAATTTGTTCTAACCCAATAGCCCATTATTCATGTTTATTACTTTTTATGTAACTTTTTAAAAACTAAGCACTACTAATTTCTACTAGTCATAATTCTTAGAGTTATTCAGAGACACTTCAACCACCCTCATTATTATTTTCACTGTCGTTATTGTCAGTTTCAGAATTTGTATCATCATAACTGTTATTCCTATCATCGATATCATGGTCAACATCACCTTCTTGTGGTGTAATTGACAGTATTAGCACACAATAAAAAGAATGGTCACACTTGTATGATAGTGGAGGTACCTATGTATCCTGAAATCATTGGCAAAAGAGCATCGACACGACATTCTATCAGAAGAACTAGCTAGACTAGCTATAATTTTAAGGTTTCTTGATATAAGAAGAACTGCATCAGATTGTTGCATTGAACCAAAGAATTATACAGACAAGACTCCAATTTGTAGGCCCAGACCAAACTAAGGATCTTGCATAGACAAACTTTATCCCAAGAAGGTCAAAAATATCAACATAAAAAAGGGGGTATATTGGTTTGGACAAAGTAAATTAGGTGTTTGGTAAGTAAACTTATTATAAGGCAGATGGAGGTTGCTGAATCTTGATCAATGAAAACAACTTAATTTGGATGAAACAATTATCAAATCATATATGTGAAGATGAATGGCCTATGATGGCTTCGTGCCTAACTTGCTATATTTATGCTTTGTTTGGATTAGGGAGAAGAACTAAGAGAGTGGATTTAAGATAATTTGAAGGGAAAGTGTGAATAAAGTTAGGGTGGTTGAATTAAGGTAAATAAAGTAGAAAGTATAGGAAAAATTTATAAAAGTTTGTGATAGATATGATTGAAATTTTATTTTTTTAATTTATAAGAATCTAAGTTTACATATTTATCCTTATATTTAAAAATTGTTAAAAAAATAATTTGATTGATTTTTTTTTGAATTATAATTGTTTTAAAATAAAATATTATTTTTGGTAATTGAAATATTATTTCAGGTATGTATTAAAATGGAAGAGGTGTATTATTATTAACTTCATCCTCACTGAACCTAAAAAATATTATTATTAACTCCATTACGTACCCTCGTTGTTTTCTTTGTTCTATTATTTCTCTATTTTTTTATAACATTATTCATTGCCATTGAAAAAGCAAAGACAGAAATGTAAAATTACATACTAATTCTAACTTTCTCTCCTATTCACGGCATTAGACTAAAGAAACAAAAGTTGTGATTTTTCAACTTTCTTTGCCTTCCTTTCTGCAACATTTTATAGATGCAAACAAAAACTTTCTCTGTTTTTCTTTCCAGGTGAACAGTACTCAACCGGATCCAAATAGTGCCTTAAAGTACAAGACATCACGATTTAAGAAAGACACTATTGTAAAAAGGTTTTTAATAATGATTAAAAAAAGCTAATTAAAAACAGGTATAGTTGTAAAATACATACATTATCAATATTCTAAAATGTCATTGTTTGAAACAATTTTAATGATAGTTAATAGGAAAACTATCATAGTAAGTGACTTCAATAACAATAAATTTAGAAAATTCATCATTTTTAAGAGAAAAATAAAATCAAAGATATAATGATGAATATTTGAAGTTATCATTAAAAATGTAAATAATAATGGTGTTGGTCAAAATCGTCATTAAAAGTATAGAAATAAAGATGGTTTAAACTAAAATTGTTGCTAAAATTATGGAAACAAAGACGGTCTATATAAAATCAAGACGGTCTATATAAAATCATCGTTGTTGTAAGTTTTATTTGTTTAGTTATGTGACATGTATAGAAAACTTTCAATCAATGCCACATATTTATGAAATATGTTGTTCTAAATAAACATTATAAATTTTAAAAAAACTAGAAAACAACAAAAGTTCAACGATCCTAGAATTAGTGAGTACTTCATTTTTATTTTCGGATGGGTTTTAAAGCAACCACAATTTTCCTTTTTTTTTTCAATTTTAACTTTTATTTACAATTTTTTGTGTGTTTTTTTTCTATAGTTAATACATGTATAGTTTTTAATTCATCTCAATTGCTGGTTTACTTTATCTTTAATATCTATTTTCGTAATTCTTGCTATTAGATACAATTTGTACAAGGTTTCTTAGTTCTTATTATTAGATGAAAGTCTTTGATCATTTTAATTATTGATTATTTGATCGTAAATTTTTTTATAAACACATATTGAAAAGTAATGGTTATGAGATTTAATAAAAATTAAAAGAAAATTTCTCTAATTTAATTAATTAATTTTTTTTATCCATATATATTTATATTCATCATGTGATTGTATATAATTGTTGTTGTTTGTGTTGTCCCTTTTCCTTTCTACTTTGAAAGGCAATTAGTACACATCCATGAAGTTTATCCATTCAGAACAACTAAAACATCCTTCAAAACATATAACCTCACATGGCTTGGGAATATATCCTTGTTTACATAAGATCACAACATAGTTCAGTCTTTAAAATAACAAATAAATTATAATGGATATTAAGTGACATATCATAGTTAAAGAACTGAACCAGTAGAATGTACAAATAACACTATAAGAAAATCATCAAATAGAAATCAATTTTAAAGACAAATTAGTTGTTATATTAACTAAACTAAAGGTCATTTTAAAGACTAAAAAAAATTTTAATTTCTAAATTAGTTTCTATTATTGTTGAATAATTTCTAAATTGATATCTAATTAGCTACCAAGGTTTTAACTACCAATTATTTAGATTCTAAATTTGGTTACAAAAACATTGGTAACTAATTAGATATCAATTTAGAAACTATTTAACAATAATAAAAATTAATTTAGAAACCAAAATTGTTGTAGTCTCTAAAATAGTATTTAATTTAGTCATTATAGCAACTAATTATTTTTCGTATTTAAAATTAGTTTTTACTTAGTAATTTTCTTGTAGTGTAAACTACATTTTAAATAAATTTCAATTCTTTATAGATAAATCCCCTATTTGTACTGTAGTCGTGCTTTAGTTATTTTACACATTTTGCTATAGCAAATTAAAAACAAATGAAGAAAGTTAGTATCATTCAATTTTATATAAAATTGGTATAATGGAGTAGACTTGTTATATCGGTAAACTTAAAATAGCAGATATTATGTTATCACTTTTCATTATAAAGATTGTGTTCAATACTAACATGTTTATTCATAAAATGATTACTTAATTTTATTTATGGTCTCTATTCTGTATTTAGGAAGACAATTCTCATTCATAATATTATGATAAATAACTTAAAAGTCTTGCATCCTTCGACAATTTAATATATTACAAAAACTAACATACACATCATCTATGTTATTAGATATAAAATCAGAGTACATTCACTACTTATAAAAGCTAACAGATAAATAAAATAAATAACTTTGTTAGTTTCTTCTAATATCAAGAGTAAACGTAGCTTGATATGCCTTTTATCAACACAAAAAATGGAAGATACACTTAAATAAAGCTTATCAACCTAAGCCAATTCAGAATTCTTTGTTGATCTGTTGGGTGGAAGATAAATAATATGCATTTTATTATTTAAAATCTCATTTCTCAAACTCTTTTTACAGTAAATAAAACCAATTTTAGAAAACATTAATTATTTCTTATCAACCTTAGCTTTTTTACTTTCATCTATTAAATACTGAAATACATTGAACTTGTATGTCTTGCTTATTCACTGATGCAACTTTTATACAGACATATTTTTATCACTTTGGAACACACAAATATTTTTTTATTCACATAGTGAACACTTTCATATTAATAATAAAAATAAAACATTTCAATTAATTATTATTATTGTTATTATTTTTGATTTTGTCTGTTATTATATTATATTAATGGATGTTGATAATTACAAATCATCATGAAAAATTGGTCATGAATATTGTTTTATTTTGAGTATTTGAGAAGTGCTCCTGATTTATAAGTCAATGTTTTTTATCAAACACACACCAATTTGATTTTGAATCATAGTATAATTAACTTCTTTTATTACACCTTACATTACCAAAAATTATTAAATAAAAATTAATTTTGGAGACAAAAATAATTACCAAATATATTCCTTCTTTTATTACACTTTATTACATACATTCCTCTTTTGAATGCAGAAATTAATTGAATCCTTATACTACACCTCTTTTTCAGGTATATTTTTTTTCTCATTCAATCTATAGCATTTAAATCTAAGTTTTTTTTTTTTTTAAATGGACAAAGTGCATTATCTTATATTTTATTGTACACTGGATTTCAGTAAACCAACTTTGGTTAAGAGGCAAAGTAGGACAAAATAAAACAAACCATGTTTTGGGTGTGCTTAAGATATCTGATTGTGTTTAGTTATTGTTTCCGATAATGGATTAAAGTTGGTAAGATGATTAATTAATAACGATAATGATAATGCAAATATGTTTATTTCAAGTGAACAACAAAATACATGTCAATTTGGTTGAAGACAAACAATCTTATATATGTCATAAGATTGCATCTAACTACAATTTGAAGAGTTATTTTATGTAAATTTAGCAAAGAAAATGTCTAAATACTTTTTTGTATATGAAACAGTTTTAAAGCAATCTATAAATATAGTGATATTAAATGTGTTTAATTAAACACTAGATATTATAACATATATATCTTTTTAATTAAAGTCATTTTTATCGATGATAAAGGACAATATGGGAATACAACAACGTTCAAATACTTTAAATGTAAAATTAGTAAAGACCAAAAGTACATATAAGAAACTTTCTCAGATTTGTAAAAGGTAAGTACTTCAAAATTACATTAACATATATTTCTGCTACTATTTAATTCTTTCATTATTTTTCAACCATATTTATTGTATATTTTATTGAGAAACTTAGAGCATACTAAAACAATCTAATGTGTGAATTAAATAAACCAAAATTCAATTGTTGAGAAAAATTACATTAAAGAATATTTGATAAATAAGTATGGAGACTACTAAAAAATATACTTATTTTATTAAATTGGTGTACTGATAAGATTTTGTTTTGAAATATTAATATTCATTAATAAAGTCAATAGTTAATCTTGGATGAAATTTTAATGGATATTTTTTAGCAAAATATTTCCTTTCAACTATACTTTTACCCATTTCTTATTAACAAGATAATACCTCTTTTTACATTTTCCATTAATTGAAATCAGTTCTCATCTTTTAAAATAAATTATTAATTTTTTAATTAAAAAAAATTAACTTTTTGTGTAAAGGAAAATTATTGATATCTCGATATATTTTAGAATAGTTTTTTTATATGTTTTTAAGTTAAATAAATGTTGCTTGTGAGTGCCAGATTATTCTATTCCATTATTTAATTCCTACTGTTCTATAGATAACAATGTATACCTTCTTTTAAAAGAAAAAGTTAGTTTGCTCATAAAAAAAATATTTTTTCTTACATTTTATTACTTGTTAGAGAAGGAAATATAAGAAAACATGTTAGGATTTATATGTTATTTGTTCATTAATTGGAAAAATACCATTGTTGCTCTTACATGGCAAAATGACATATAATTTACACACGGAAATAATTCATAAAAATTATGTAATTTAACATTCCTATTAGATGCTTACAATCCTGTTGAAAAATCAAATTCAAACTAAAACTAATAAAAAAAAAATTGTCAACTAAAATTGTGTTGCTTTTCAAACTTTTTGTCCTTGTATTGTCCTAAAATGTGGCATGATTCACAGTAGAAACACGTTAATTCCTCCAATTATTCCGTTTATACGTCATACCTTTCTTAGGACCCCTTTTCTGTTATTAAACCCAAAATCAAGGGTTTTTTCGTAACTGCAACTACCAACACCAACTTTTGTGTCAAAACTAGAAGATCGAAACGGTCCAATCTGCATCAACGACTGATCGACGGTCCAAATTCCATGTTTGACTGAGGTACAGACTTTGAAGCTGGAATGATTGGAATTGATGGAAGTTTGACCATAGAAAATTGAGAAATTGAATAGTTAATTGTTAAAAAAACCGAAAAATTCCACCTGGCACCCAATTTTGAGAAAGTGGGTTCATAAGATCTGTGTTGTTTGGCTCCATTTTCGCTTCCATTTTCTTGATCGTTTTGTATTTGCAGAAGCTGTTGTAGGAGAAGAGAGAGAAGGGCTTCTCTCTCTTTCTCTGTGTTTTTCTTTATTTTTTTGACAAAAAAAAAAACAAAAACTGGTGGGATTTGAGGGTGCTTAGGTTGTAGATTGAGTTGAGTTGTTGGGGTTGGAAGAATCTATTACTATGAATATGATGCGAAGGTTGAAAAGCATTGCTTCTGGGAGGACTTCCATTTCATCAGATCCTGTAAGCTTAACATCTTTTTGTTTTTATTCCCCTATCAAAAAGCTTTAATTTTTTTTTTTTTTAGGAGGAAGTTCGTTTTCCATTAGGTTGTTTGCAAAATTGAAAAAATAAATTTTGATCAAGAAACAAGAAATGAACATATTCATTGATTTGGATTGTCTGGAATTATACTTGTTGCGGGTAGCATTTTTTTCTTTATTTTTTCATAATATGGTTATGAATTTGATTTAGCACCCTGATGTGATTTATTACAGATGTGATTGATTTCCTTTTTGTCTATGTGGTTGTGATTTTAATATTTTTTTTTTTGTTTTTTTATATTGATTTTGAGATATAGCTTTATTTGGTTTAAGACGGTTTATGATCTGACCATTTGTGCGTCCTTTCTTGTTTTATTTATATATTTGTGTCTTGGATTCGATTAATTGTCAAGCTAATGAAGGCACTAGCTTTGCGTGAGTTTTACATGATTGTATTGGTTTTTTGTTGGTTTGTTGGCCATTGTCATGGTGGGAAATGTTGTTTACCTTGGTGTTCAATTTGGTTTTCCCATTTTTCTTGCCTGGTAAAAACACATGATATGTCCCGAATATGTTAGTTAACTCCAAACCATTTCTTTTCAGGGAGGTGATTTCACCACAAAAAGACCTAAGTTTGATCAAGGAACAGAAGAAAAGGTCAATGAGGAAACATATTCTAATGAGAAATGCGTAAAGGATCAGGAGCAGTATGGAGATGCATCGACAGAAAGTGGTCATTCCAATGTTGCTACAGCTAGATCTGAGAAGTCAGGTTATGATCAACTTCCAAAAGAATTAAATGAAATGAAAATTGGAGACGACAAAGGAAAAAACAATGAGAAGGTGCTTATTGTTATTCATTTTTTCTTGTTTTCTTAAATTTGATGTTTGTTAGTCATCACTGTCATAGTTCCCTAAAGGTAAAATCATTTATGAATATTTTGTATTCATTGCAAAGTTGTTTAGTTAGTTTTTGTAAAGCTGTTTCCTTTTTTTTAAATGCAATCATTGAGTTTGATAAATGATTTGCTTGTGCAGGATATGGAAGCAACCATTGTAAATGGCAATGGAACAGAAACAGGCCAAATAATTACAACTGCTATAGGTGGTCGAGATGGACAACCAAAGCGGGTATTATTTCCATGAGTTCCTTTCTTGATCTTTTCCTGCCCCATTTGTAAATCTTATATGATGGAGTTAGATTCTTAGAATCCCTTTTCTTAAATCTATTATTTATGTATTACCCTACCTGTTATATGTTATTAAGAGGGGAATAAGGTGAAAGAATATCACTTCTGTAGTTTTCATAAATGTTCTTAACTTGAATATTGAAACTGGTTTGTTTATTGTAAAATTTCACTAGTTGGTATTGTGAACAAACTTTCCTACTATGTTTGTAACTGTTACCTTAAAGTGCTTTATATTTACTATGGGACGAAAACATATTTGGTTTAGGTAGAATATTCATTTTACTTTGCTGTCACAAATATATAATTACTTGTGTTAATGACTTGCTATGAAATACTTCTGCATTGGTTAACTTTATTTTTGCCTGGTTCAGACAATCTCATACATGGCAGAACGGGTAGTTGGCACTGGTTCTTTTGGTGTTGTTTATCAGGTAGTCATATTTGATTTGCAATATTTCTTTATTTGTATTTGTCAAGTTACTTTTTTTCCTTATCCACTTTGCCTTGAATATACTGTAGGCCAAGTGCATTGAAACTGGCGAAGCAGTTGCCATAAAAAAAGTGTTACAAGACAAGAGATATAAGAATAGGGAACTACAGGTTATGCGTATACTTGACCATGCTAATGTTCTCAGACTAAAGCACTGTTTCTATTCAGCTGCCGAGAAAGATGAGTTGTACCTTAACCTAGTTTTGGAGTATGTACCTGAAACGGTCTACAGAGTTTCCAAGCACTATATCAGAATGCACCAACATATGCCTATCATTTATGTGCAACTGTATTTGTACCAGGTAATTGTGAATTTATTAATTGGCCTTTTTCATTCAATTTTGGTTATGAATTTCCTTGATCGTGCTTATAGTATTCAGTTATTTGCTTTGAGCTTATTACTTTTGTGCTGTTATTGAATGATCATGCTAAAACTCTTGTAGATATGTCGGGGTTTAAATTATTTGCATCACGTGATTGGAGTCTGTCATCGGGACATCAAACCCCAGAATCTATTGGTAAGAACTTTTTTTTCCTTAAAATTTCTTGTTTGTTAACTGTATTCTATATATTTATTTACTGCAAGCACAATAAAAAATCTTTATAATTATCAGGCTTAATACCATTAATTGAATCACTTGATAAAAAATTTGCATGCTAAACCTCATTTAAATTTTTCCCGGGGCAGACCGATTGTAAATTATAGATCTCCTATGCCATTTCTTGGAAGAATAGCTAGGGTCTGAGTAAACTGTGCCTCACGCTGTTTAATTTGTTGTTTTCATTGATACTGTGGAAGGACTGAGTTGATTTGCCTTTGTAGGTTTTAATAATGGTTTTCTGATAATGATTATTTTGACACTGTACACTGCTTGATTTCTTCTTTAGAATACCATAGTGTATTAAACTGACGCTTGATTGCATGACACAGGTTAATACCCAGAATCATCAGTTAAAGATATGTGATTTTGGGAGTGCAAAGATGTTGGTATGTTTCTTTTCTTTTTCCTTATAAATTTGAAAGTCATACAATAGTTTGTGCTTGAGCTTTTGATATTATCGTGCTTTAGGTGCCCGGCGAACCCAACATATCATACATATGCTCACGGTATTACAGAGCTCCAGAGCTTATATTTGGTGCAACAGAGTACACAACTGCTATTGATATTTGGTCCGCTGGTTGTGTTATGGCTGAGCTTCTTCTAGGACATGTAAGAATTTATATTAATTCTCGCTCCATCTCATATGTAGAGGAAATTTCAATTTGTTTTGTAAAAATTACATTTCCATGAAGTTCACTAAGTGAGAATTCTTTGGGTGATACTTGCAACTAAATACTGCTCTGTTATATTTTGATGGATACTTGTTTATCTGAAAACCTTCTCTTGTTTTTTCCTTTGGTACTCAAATACTGCAAGAAGTAACATACAATGAACTTAATAGCAGTTGTCCAATGTGTTTCTCTTAGAAGATATCTCCATCCCAGCAACTTTCTTATCTGCGATTGTATTTTGCTTTGCAGCCAATGTTTCCTGGAGAGAGTGGGGTTGATCAGTTGGTTGAGATCATTAAGGTAAAAGTTCTCATGTTGGTTATCCTTTTGCTTGAATATATGTTTCTTTCTTAAGAGTTGCATCCTCTTGGCTTTCGTTCTTCAATCTGAGTGTAATTATGTGTACCGTAGATTCTGGGAACACCGACCAGAGAAGAAATAAAGTGCATGAATCCAAATTACACCGAATTTAAGTTTCCTCAGATAAAAGCTCACCCTTGGCATAAGGTTAGCAGTTCTTTACTTCTTTGAGCCCCCACTTGCCCCTGGAGTATGCAATTCGCAATTATTTGATAAATACTTGCAACCAGAGATCTAATTTGACTATTTATATAGGTTTTCCACAAGAAGATGCCAACAGAAGCAGTGGATCTAGTGTCGAGGATGCTTCAGTATTCACCAAATCTACGTTGCACTGCTGTAAGAAGTTAATTAGCTTTTAGAAATGTTACCCTTTGTAGCTTAATTGTATATTTATTTATAGTATGAAGATCAACTACGTTACACGTGATGGTTAATTTGTTTAGATATTCATACTTAACTTCATCAATGCCTGTACACAGTTTGATATTATAAAAGAACTAGGATAATATTCAGTTGTGTATGTTTATTCTTTTGTGATCATGATTATATTCTGTTACAGTTGGAGGCTTGTGCACACCCTTTCTTTGATGATCTGCGAGACGCAAATGCATGCTTGCCAAATGGGCGACCACTGCCTCCATTGTTTGATTTCACGGCACAAGGTATGGCGGTATAATCTAAGTTTGTTCGGTTAAATATTTTCTTTTCCATTACTTACATTGAAAAACAATGCAGAACTATCCGGCATACCAGAAGAGTTGCGTCGACGTCTCATTCCTGATCATGCAAGAAGTTGAGTTCATTATTCAGCATTGTAAATGGGATTTTGGATGAATAGATAACCACACCAGCAATGCTACTTTCCCTAACAGTCTAGGTCTCTGCCATCCTGCACAATCATGACTATTCAGCTTATAGGAACCTTACAACCATGCAACCTCTTTGTCAAGGACTGGCAGGTGACAATCTCATGAATGAAGTAGAATTGTCTGGTGATAGGGTTGCAACCATTTTTTAAGTAGTTTATGATTGATCTATGTAATGCACCAGCTGTAAAAGATAATCAGTTCTTACTATTCTTTGCTCATGTTTCATATAGTTCAAGCTGCTTGTTCTTAAAGTGAACTATGTGGAATTATCAGATGAGTAGGCATATTTTTTTTTTTCGGCCCCTATTTATTTTGTATTTGTTTCCTTGTATTAACATAAAAATTCCTTTTATTCTGTATGTGATGTTTGGTTCTACTAACTGCTAATCATTCTTTTTCTAACGCATTCTTAGTGGATTTCTAGTAAATTTTAAAGGATAAATTTTGGACTTATTCTACAATTTCATGGTGATTTGCATGTCCTTTGCCACCTCTTCCGTTAGATAAAATGTTAACATAAGTTATTTGGTCCACAATGACTAAGGTTCTCTTTGGGTTAAAAACTATTGAACTATTGTCATGCAAGTTTCAGAAAAATTTATGAACAATCTTAGAAGAGCTTTATTTAAACAAGCTTAAAAAATTGACTTACGAAAGTTGTAAAAAGTGTTGTTTCAAATGTATTTGAAGTATGCTACTCACACGAAGTATCTATATACAAGGACAGTTTTCTTTCATTTAGGCAGTTAGGATTAGCATTTTCTATTAGGGGAGGGGGCACAATAATTTTTGGTATCTAGGATATTTTTTAGTTAGAGAAATTAATTTTCCTTAGTTAAAAACATATTCTGCTGATTGATATTCTGGTTTTAGGTGTAGGTACTAGGTTGCAAACCACAAACAGGTAAAAACAAATTAATTTTAACAATGTGTCAATGTGTTTCAATTATTGGCTTGATTCCTCACATGAAATATTTAAAGAAACAAACTATCAGTGTTGGAAGATACAGAGACAAGAAATTAGGGAGAAAATGTGTATATGCATTAAGTTCTTAATATTCTAGAACAAGGTTTATTTCTTCATTTATATGTTCTTAATTCAAACATTAAAATAAAGAATGAGTTTACCCTTGATGATATATAGTACAACAGAAAAAGAGCAAGTTTTGTGTAACAATGCCCCATAAGCTTGAAACTGTCGTCGAGTATCAATTCATCTTTAAACTTAAGTACTAGTATTAAGATTAAAATGAAATCCTACCAGTAATTCCCACATGAACATTTTCCTTCTCTAAAATGATGAAAACAATTGGAATCTCTCAGTATGATATGACGAGCGAAAATTCCGGATATATATTTCATAGCGGAATGACAATCTCCACAAACTCTGAGATTCTTAAATATCCGAATTGGTGCACCTGGTGGAGAAGCAAGTAATCCAAAAGCAACAGCCAATTTTTCACTGTGGTAAGCAAGACCAACCTCCATTCCCTCCCTATCCATGTCATGCAAAGAAAAATTCATATCAGGAACATAACCAGCTTCCTTAATTTTTATTATAATTTCATCAATCTTAGAATAAATCTCAGCTTCCCTTGGATGTCCTCTATCTTCAGAGCTGAATGTATGCACTCTGCTATTCATCTCTATCCAACTGCATCCAGGCTCCTTCACTATTCCTTTTGATTTCATCAACCTTCGTATTTTCGCAGCATCATCCCATTTACGAGCTGCAGAATACATGTTAGACAACATAACATAAGGCATGGCATTCATGGGTTCCAACTCAAAAAGATTCGTAGCTGCCCTCTCTCCCAATTCGAAGTTACCGTGCACTCTACATGCGGCAAGGAGTGCCTTCCATACAGTGGCATCAGGTTTCACATCCATTTGATTCAGTATTTCTTTGGCCTCATCGAGCTTTCCTGAGCGTCCAAAAAGATCAATCATGCAGGCATAATGTTCAGGGCCAGGTTCTATTCCATAAATCTTTTTCATTTGCTGAAAATATGCACGTCCTTCATCCACAAGACCAGCATGACTACAAGCAAATAATAATCCTATAAATGTAATAAAATCTGGTTTCGTGCCACTTGAAACCATAGCATCATAGAATCTTAAGGAATGTCTTCCTTTACCATTCTGTGCATAACCAACAATAAGAGCTGTCCATGTAATTACATCCCGTACATGCATTGAAACAAAAATTGCATCAGCGTCATCCAGGCAGCCACATTTTGCATACATGGTTACAAGAGAATTATCCACTGATAGTGATGATCTTAGACCTGACTTAATAAAGTCCGAATGCACTTGTTTGCCAAATTCTAGGAGAGTCAGTTCTGCACAGGCACTCAAAATGCTTGCAACAATAAATTGATCTGGATTTACCCCAGCAATTCTCATGTCACGAAAAATCTTCAGGGATCCCTCATGGGTGCCATTTTGTGCATAACCTGTGACGAGGGAGGTCCATGAGATGACATCTTTCTCAACCATCTTTTCAAACACAGCATATGCACAATTCAACTCCCCAGTTTTGGCATACATATCAACAATAGCATTGCTAACAAGCTTATAGTTCTCAAATCCAGTTTTTATAACCAAACACTGAACAGATTTTGCATCAATACTACCTATTATGCAACAATTCAGAACAGATGGAAATGTATAATCATCAATCTTCATATTTCTTGCATGCATTTTTTTAAACAAGAGAAGAGCTTCCTCTTCAAACCCATGTCTTACACACCCAACTATCATAGAGTTCCATGAAACAACATCATCATCCATATTTTCTAATACCCTTTTTGCACTACTTAAATCTCCACATTTTGCATACATATCAACCAATGCACTTTGAACATATACATTGCATCCAAAACCATACCGCACAATACAGCCATGCACCTGTTCTCCAAAACGATGAGCTGAAACTGCAGAACATGCTGTCAATATGCTAGGAAATGTAAACTGATTGGACTCAACCCCTTCTGCATGCATGTAACGAAAAAACTCAATTGCCTTAAGGCCATCGCCGTTTTGAGAATAACCAGTAACCATGGTAGTCCACAGGACATGATTTCCCTTGTCAAAGGCCAAACCCTTGAAGAGAATCTCAGCTTCAGAAACATGACTGCACTTTGCATACATGTCAACAAGGCCGGTGACAACATACACATTGGATTCAAATCCATTCTTCACCACATACCCATGAATCATTTTTCCATTTTGGATCAAACACAATGTAGAACACAGCCTCAGGATACTTCCTAAAGTGTATTGACTTGGTTTCTGACCCTCCAATCTCATCGACCTAAACAAACCAAAAGCCTCAGCTTCACACCCAAATCTACAATACCCCGATAGGAGGGAGGACCAAGTGATAGAACTTCTACTTGAAAAACCATTCAAAAGCTCTCTTGCTTCAACCAATCTTCCCACATTAACATAACCAGATATCATGGTGTTCCAGGTATACTCATCCCTTTTAGTCATTTTATCAAACACTTTTCGGGCATCGTCAATTCGACCAGATTTTGACAACCCATTGAGGAGTTGATTGGATTGAAGTATAGATTGATAGGAATCGGCAATGCTGGTGTGGATAGAACGAAGAAGCGACATAAGCTTAAATGGGTGACATGGGTTGTAAGAAAAGGCCACAACTTTTGGGTCCAACTTGCGCATAACCACTTGTTGCACCCTTCTTTCATCAGAGTTTCCTTCAACAGCTAGAGATTAGCAGAAACAGAAGAAGATATCTTTAAGTCTGCCTTTTCAATATCACTTAGATTTTACAAAACAGGACTCGTGTTTTATTTATTTTCGTGCATGCATAGATAGTGAATGTGAATCACGTGATTTATTTTAGGACCATGATAGATTGATACTATAATTTTTACACTCCATTTGCCAACCACTAATATTATTATTTTACTTTAAAATTGTATTATATTTGTTTTTATTAATTAAATAAAATATTTTGAAAGTTTAATTTATTTTGAAAATGTCTCACGAATTTTTAAATCAAACTAAAATCCTTTTGTATAAGAGTTTCAACACAAGAATTACACAAGTATCACACTTGAAATAATAAACTATATGTTATTTTATACTTTATATATATATATATATATATTATGTTATTGGTGATATTATAAGAGGATGTACACCTAGCAATCTTATATAAAATGATGTAAACATGAAATGATGATTGAATACGAATAGTACAAAATTAAATTACAACAAATAATTTTGCTCTAATTTAAAGAAGACTACATAAAAGATCTAGTTTAGTATATGATAGATAAAATTATTTTAAATATTTACTTCAATATAAAAGTAAATGTGTATTTTTATGTCATATATTATTGATCATTCTTAGTGGAGCCTCCTTTTTCAATTACATTTTTTTTACAAAAACTCGAACTCAAAAATTTATTTAAAACAACTTAGTCTAATATTATTCCAATCCACATCATTTAGGATATATTTAAAATTAGGTGAGGTGACTATAGTAATAATTGATTTAGTTAATTAATGAAGTGATTTGTATTTACACATCTGCATGATTTATATTGTAAATGTTGCTTTTATTGCTATATTTTAGTTAAAGTTATTGTCACAGTTTATAAAACATAATTTAGAATATAAAATTTAATTAATTACAATTTTTATGTAAGTTTAAATTGTTGATTCAATTAAAACTTAGGTGGTCATGAAACTAACGGTAAAAGCTTCTACTAAAATAGTTCGCTGAAGATAAGAAAAAAAATGTCGGAGGTTAGTATATAATTTTTTTTAATTAACTTCCTTGATTGAATGAAACTATACATAAAATAATCACTCATTTAATTGACATTTTTTAATGATTATCTTTTATTTTTATATCAATTCAAAAATGATAGTTTAGAAAAAAATATTTTTTAAATAAAATGAGTGAATTTAAATATTACTAACTACCTTTTTGATCGATATGCATTATTATTTTTTATATTGAAGACCATGGAGAGTAGGATAATAAATAATTTAATATTCTATGAAAAACAATATAATAAGTCACTCTTAATCATAAGAAATTTTAGAATGATTCTCACACTTTAATTAATTACAATATTATCATTTTGTTTAGTACTGAATATGTATTTTATTATAAGTAATTATGTAATATACTATAATTAGAACCATCCATCATACATTAATGCATGAATTACTACTATCCCTTAAAACAAACTCCAATTGTACTTGGTCAACACTTTTTCTTATACCCTAATTTGACCAATGTTCAAATTGTGTGCTCCTTATTATTTACTCACATATTAAGTATTATTATAGTATAAAACAAGCACATAATTTTTATATTAGTTTCATTCTTTCTAAATATACATCTAATTAATTTAGATAATCTCTCAACACAGGATATTTAACTAAATATTGAATTATCAAATTACAAAAGTATTTATCAAATGAGAACAAGAAAGACAAAAATATTTTTTGAAACACTCTTCAAGAAGCTTTGTAATAAGATTTACAAATTAAATTAAAAAATACATATCACCTTATATGTAACAAAATTATACTAGAACAATTTATAATATCATCAACATTTTCTTGATGAACTTGATCAATATTTCTTCAACAAAATTGTATTGTGTAAAAGTAATCTTCAAAAATATTTCTAAATCGTAACAAAACTCTCTACTAAAAATATGAAGAGTGGTTATTTGAAAGAGAGAGACTTTCCTTTTAAAATAAATTTCATGGTTACTAGCTTATATAATTGATTATAATTAAACATAATCAATTATGTTCTTCCGGTAACCCATAAAGTATTTTAAAAATAGATGTGTCCTCATTGATATTACAATTCAACAGGTAATTCTAAGACAAAAACTTCAACTCACAATCAATCATAAACAATCAAATACTTTTCTAATTGGTTTAAAATTGTTCTTTGTGTATTTCACTCAATTAACAAACCATGTAAGAGAAATTTAATTTTTCTTACCACGTCACATTCACATCTAAATTCTTAAATCTAAAGTTCTATTCAAACATAAGACTAGTTTCCTTTACCTAGTTAGAAGTATGAATACTCACAAAGAGTTCAAACTCCAAAAAAAGCAAACATAACCTAACATGCACTACAAACTCTTGATTAATTATCTAAACACATCATTAAGACCTTGAACTAACATATATTAATCCTAGAGTCACAAACATTACATATGCAAAAACACATTTACCTAGGTAAATAGAAAAACTCAAATCTGTCTCAAAGGAAAAATGACAAAAAGGAACTTATTCTAAACAAAATTTTGATAAGCCAATCTTACTTTACTTACTGTCACGAGTCCAGAAATGTTCTCAGATTGTTAATATGATGAAGGATGAAATCAAATTTTAAGAAGAAAAGGTAAAAAAAGAATTTTTTAGAGAGATAATAATTATTTTAATTATTTTAGAATAAAATTTTCTATTTATATAAATTTTAATAATAAAATATTCAATTATCAATTAAATTATCACTTCTAATATAAAATTATTCTTACATCATCTTTTTTTTTTCTTCTTCTCAGTTTTATAATTAGGTTGATCAAGATTTTGAAAGTAGATTCAAGTAGTAATTACGACTAACAACTTATTAATTAAATTTATTTCAAAGAAATAATAATAATAATAATAATAATAATAATAATAATAGAAAAGTGACATCAGTATTTTGTAGCTTAAAAAGGATCACTCTCTTTCAAATTTCGTTTTTTTCACATATTAGTATACATTTGGTTCAAAATTCTAGAGGTACTTTTACTAATTCTAATACACAATTACACTAATAATGTATAAAATTGAGCTCTTTCAACTTTAATAAATGCATAAACTCGTTACCACTCAATATTACTTAATAATAGGCCATTTACTTTATATTAAGCAAGTGAAATTTACTTTGAAGCAAAATTCTAACTATTGGTAATTTTTTTAGTCATCTTCATTATATAAAATATTTTATTCAATAAATAACTGATTTTATAATTTAATTATAAAAAGAAATATATAAAGAATTTCTTAACTTTTCAATAAAAAAAATATACACAAGTAAAAGAGGTTATAAAATGTTATTATTATATAGAAGCACATGACTGGTAAAAATAAAATAAAAATAGATCAAGTAAAGAATGTTCAATTGAATTATTGAGCCTCATTATCGTTTAATGAATAAATAAAAGCTCTGTTGAAGACAACTCTGCAAAACTTGATTGCATTCAACTATGTCAAATTAAGAGTTTGTTTGTTTGTCTTTACTTCTTTTAAAAAAGTGTTATTTTCATTTTAATATAATAAACATACTTAAGTTTTTTCATATGTTTTTCAATTCTATTTATTAAAAAAATAAATATTACATACTTCTTAGATAAATGTTTTTTAATTTCTTACTTTTTGAATCAAACTTATCCTAAATCAAACCAAAAAAATATAAAATATAAAATTTCCTTGTAACCTTCATCATACAAGTCTTAGTATAAAAGAATTATTAAATAAAAATTAATTTTAAAATCTAATAATAATTAATTATTATATTAATTAAATTAAACATTATTTTAAAAATTTTAAAAAATATTAAAATATAATTTTTTTATTATTAATAAATAATTTTAAAATTAATGTTTAATTAGTTTCTAAGATTTTAATAACAAGCATTTTAACTAAAATAAATAACTAAAATCTTAATAACTAAATATCAATTTAAAAATTATTTATTAATAACATAATTATTTTAAATATTAATAATTTTTAATTGATAAAATAATATCTAATTTATTAAATATTATAATTAATTTTTTTTTTAAATTATTTTTTATTTAATTATTTTTTTAGTGTCTACTATGTTTTTCAAATTAAAATAATATGATTATAAAAGAATGATTCCGTAATCAAATTTAAAATTTTATTTCGTTTATTTAAAATAAGATTTGATAAAAAAATTTATTTATATTAATTATCGGAGCAAAATTTTATTTTTAATTAAAGAACCACGCATATAAGATTTGTTTATTTTTCAATTCCTTGTTCTTAAATAATTATTTCCTTCTCATTGGATTGAGTTAATGGAGTAGGAATAGTGTTTGACTTTCTCAAAAACCAGTCAATATTTATTGAATGTTTTACTTATAAACCTCTGTTGGGTTTAAAGAAGACGTGTATTTTCTAAAGATTACTATTCAATATATTTAAATTTATAAAAAAGGTTTAGACATTTATTAAATACTAGTAATAGTATGAATTCACAACAATTAATAAATTAAAATTTGCTTTTAATTTTTTTAAAATTTAACTTTTAATAAAAGGTTCCTTAAGACTATACTTCTTTTATTATAAAACTAGCAAAAACATAGGCATTATATGCATTTTTTTATTTTTTTATTTATATATAATTATGTTTAATATTAAAAATTGAATAAAAGAGGTAATATGTATTTATTATACATTTAATATAAGATTTATTAAAATTAAATTCTATCACTTAAATATACAAATGAGAAATAATATTTTAATAATTTTAGTGTCACCATTAATGTTACATTGGAACAAATACTAATGCATATTTTTCAGTAACCATCTATTATTTCTTTTACATAAAATTATAGGGTTTTATGAAAAAAAAATTTGAAAAACTTATTCATTTGAAAGTGAGGAAATAGAGTGAGTGAGGGGAATTGGAGAAGAAAACACGTTAGACAAATAGTCATTCGTCTTAATTCAACTTAGGAACCAAACTTCATACCTTTAATTACGACAATTGTAAACCAATACAAAAACTATATATAAAAACGTAATGCACGTAAAGAGGATGGAACAAAAAAAAAAATATGAGGATGAGAGTAGGTATTGGATAAAGAAAAGAAAAAAAAAATGAGAATAAAAGCGTGTCTCAAAAAGAGAAAAATATATGTGAGAGAAAGAAAAAAAGAAGTTTTTAATAGAGAGAATAAGAATAAACTGTTTTGTTCTACTCTATATTTAAAATTTAAAATTGATAACGCATTTTTATGCGGTATATTAGTTTTTTTTTTAAAAATAGTTTTTAATTAATTATAAGAATAATTAGTTATTTAGTAAATATTTAAAAAATAGTAAATAACTTAAATATAAAAAAAAGTTATAATAAGAAATTTTCTTTATATATAAGTATAAATAATATTATTTTAAAATGATGACACAATAATTAAAAAAATTCAATTAATACCAATTTATTAAAAGTATACTTAAATTTTTAATATTTTTCATTTTTAATATAAACGGTTTTGTATTAATTAATTATTTTATTTTATTTAAAATTATTTCCAAAAATAACTTAAAAAATAAATTAAAAATATTTAATAATAAATTAAAAATGTATTTTATAATAAGATACTAGGAATGAAAGAAAAAAACAGATTAATCTGGATAGATTCCATGTCAAAATCAATAAATCCAAAAAAAAAAAGTCACTCATAATCATGAAAGCCACTTTCTGAACTAACCTGTAGTTTTAGATTTATACACCCTTTTTCCCATAAATGCATCAAATCGCAGTCAAACCTTTTTTTTTTTTCTTTTTGGCTTGGCTTGGCTTCATTAAATTGTTTCAATTAAAAAAAAAATTATTTAACCTTGTGTTAGTTCTTTGAATATATTTCTTAAAAAGGGTTTTATTTGTTTAACTATTGGTCAAATTTTATTTTATTATTTACATTTTTTAATTTTTTTTCCATACTTTTTATGAGCAGTCATTGTGTTTTATAAAAAAATTTTACTAGATGAAGGGACAAAACTAGGAATTATAAAAAATGTAAAACCAAAAACATCATTAAAAGAGTGAATGTTTCTCTGATAATTTTTTCCTGTAAATATGTTATTATTTATAAAATAAAATAATAATATTTAATGTCTTAAAAACATAAAATATGCTTATACATTTACCACGAAACAAAATAAAAAGGTTAATAAAAATGTTGTAAGATAACTTATTTTTGAAATATAAAAAAATAGAACTTTACTAAGATGAGATGCAAAAGTAAATGATTATAGTTTCTCAAAATAATGAGATAATTATTTTAACATCTTTCATATAATCATATGTGAAATTCATTTTAATTTACATTAATTTTAATATGTGACAATACTTTAAATATTTTTATTTTGATATAAAATTTTATATACATGTGAAAGAAAATTGTATTAGGTATGTAAGAATGAATTTCTTGATGTTGAGATGTGAGATGTTGTTCTGAGGACAACTTAATGATATTTGTGAATATATTTGAATCTAATTTCAATACATAAGTCTTTTGAGAGTATAGTCAAGTATTTATTGTGTATATACATAAATTATAAATGTAATATGAGAATTGAGAATATACATTTTATTTAGTGCATTGAAATAGATGAAATGTGATCATTAATATGTTTGTCACTGAATTATTTGAGTCTAAAATTATATTGAAAGTGTTAAAAAATCTTTAACTTATCCTATATTCTAGTTTGTATCTGTTTTAAAATTTATAATGATGGTGTGTTATATGAGAGTAAAGAATTTGAAATCCCTATAAAATAGAATATATTTTTATAATATGTATATGAATATTATACTATATTTAATCTAAAATTCAAAAATAATATAAATTAAGTAATAATATTAACAATTTAAAAGGATAATAAATAATTAATTTAAAACTAAAATCACATAACTACAAATTAATGACAATATTTTTCACTTGAATACTTTTTCATAAATATTTTTAATTAAAGTTAGAGTTTGATGTCAAAAATTCTTGTAATGAAAGGATATATTAAATATCAAAGAATTGTTATAATAAGAATTCAGTAACAAGTAAATGTAACACTAAAACATGATTAGACTTGTATTTAATATAAAATTAAAATATATTTAGGAAAAAATTAAATTTATTTGACCAAAAGGCATTCAAATTGAAATTTGTATATAAATGAAAATAATTAATTTCAAAATATAAAATTAAACTCAATTTTGACCAAAAAATTTAGATATTGAAATGTAGAGATTTCTTTCTCACCCTATATATCGTGAATCATGTAATAATTGTGATTCGAGCTAGAAAGAGAGAGAGAGAGAAAAGTCAAATTCAATTCGGACACCAAATCAAACCCATCTGTTTTTGTTGTGATTCCAAAGCTTCACAGTGAACTGTTCAAAAGATCCTTATCAGATTCAATTCAACAAATCAAAACAAAATCTCACAAACCAAATGCAAAACTCTAGCGAATCTTCTCCAGCTTCCCCTGTGCCGGTGGACTCCGTGCCGTTTCTCCCACAGAGCCGCCGTGTCTCCCGCCGTGCGCCGCTGCGGACGGCGTCCAGCTTCTTCCGGCGCGCGAGCGGGCGGCGCCTTATGCTGGGAGAGGCTTCGGTGCGCGTGCGGGAGGCGGCTGCGGCGGAGGTGGAGGAGCGGCAGAGCGAATGGGCGTACTCGCGGCCGGTGGTGGTGGTAGACGTGCTGTGGAACGCGGCGTTTCTGGTGATCGGCGCGTCGGTGCTGTGGCTGGGCGCTGCGGAGGAGCCGAGCGTGCCGCTGAGGACGTGGATTGTGGGGTATTTGGTGCAGGGCATGGTCCACTCTCTCTGCGTCCTCGTTGAGTTCCGAAGGAGAATGGTGAGTGGGACCCATTTCCGTTCCAATGTGCCAAACCATGTTCAATGGAGCTTCACTTCTGAAAGTGACCAAGAGTTTTATGCTTTCGAACCCTCTCTCCACGATGATGAAAACAGGTACCAACTCTTATGATCTTTAATACTCAGGATTATACAAAAAGTTCACTTATTAAGACATGTTTGTTTAATTAAAGAAATAGTTTTAGTTCGACAGAGTACACATTATTACAGAATGTTTATACACCGTACTCGATAACTTGTATATGTAAAAATATTAGCTGGTAACAAGTATAGTTTAACTACAAATGTATAATATCAAGTTAAAAGTTGTGTATTATAGTAGTCAATTAAGGTTTTTCCTTATTATTGTATTGTAATTTTTAAGTACAAATACACAATCTATATTTAGCAGAGATTCATCAAATTAAATTTTAAAATTGATTTGATTTTAATTATATTATTTCATAATTCTTTTATAGAAAAAACATAAAAAAATTATAAAATTTAAATATTTTGTGGGCCATGGGTCCTTTAGAACACTACTAGCTCCCTGGGTACATGATGATTTATCATCTATACCATAGTATTTTGGTCGTGTATCTTTTGTTAGTTTGCCTTAGTTTAGTGTAGTAAACTGTAAAGTACAATATATTTGGTAAAAATGTTTGAAACTTGAGTTAAAGGAGAAAAAAATGAATTTTATTTCTGTAGATTTTTTTTTTTATCTCTTTAATTTTTATATTTTCTTCCATCAAATGAAAGCAAATGCATTGTCATTTTATTCTATTTTTCTTTCTTGTTCGAACATGGGTAATTGGTGGAAAAATATAATAAATTTGTTCAGTTTTGATCTTTGTTTCTTATTTATGAATTATACTTTTCTCTCGTAGATAATTTTCTGTGTGAACTTCTGAAAATAGAAGAAAAGCGAAAATAATAGGATATATTTATTACTGGTCGTGGAACAGATAGACCTCTAAATTGTGAAAAGGCAACGGTAGATGTCCTATTTCTCTGTGCAACTC
Organism: Phaseolus lunatus; assembly: GCA_013389735.1. Classification (NCBI taxonomy): domain Eukaryota; kingdom Viridiplantae; phylum Streptophyta; class Magnoliopsida; order Fabales; family Fabaceae; genus Phaseolus; species Phaseolus lunatus. Next base: position 6,863,936 of record CM023864.1, read on the forward strand.
GTGATGAATTTAATGAGAAATTTGTGGTTTGAAACAATGCTTTGAAGGACAGTACACGTTATTTCACGAGTGTGTGGTTTTCGCCAGCTGAATGTGTAAGAAGGATCATTCTGGACTATGCACAGTTAGAGTGACAATGAATGAAAGCGGTATAGAGGGAAGAAATGGAAATTAACAAGATTTAAATCATTCCATTATACATTGTTTCATGTCTTGATGCATTTCCATTCTCTACTATCGGTTCTACTTCTTCCAATATAAGTTATAACCACATCACTAAATTCTGTTCATAATGAGAGTATCTTTTATAGAGTAGTTTATGTTCTGCTGTATTTAGCATTTTAGGTTGAATGTAGAACTATTTTTCTTACCTTATGCAAGTGCGTAAACTTATTGTTCGTTGTTTTGTCAGCATCATAAAATACATAGAGTCGGCAAATACCATGCTTTCATTTATATGGTGGACTGTTGGGGTCTACTGGGTAACTCTTGGTGGCCAGAGTTTGACAACGGATGCACCTCAGCTTTACTGGTTAGTTGGAATTTGTAAAAATATTTATCGGTTAAGGATAGTTAATACTATCAAGGATGTAATCATCATGCACCTATCTTTGCACTATTCTGCCTTTCCCCATTTTGTAATCATAATGTATGTTGTGTTATGCAGGGTCTGTATTGCATTTCTTTCTTTCGATGTTGTGATTGTACTGATCTGTGTTGCTGTTGCATGCCTTATTGGTATTGCTGTTTGCTGTTGTCTACCATGCATCCTTGCTCTCCTGTATGCAGTGACAGATCAGGTAAATATTTTTTTTTCCTAATTTTAGATTTGGTCTAGAGGTTATGTTTAGATAACAAATTTTTAATGCATGTTCATTTCCAAAATGGAAAAAGTGACTTTTCTGAATGAGTAGCAAGTGGTCAATAGTGCCAGTCTGTGCAGTTATTTTGGCAAAATATTGAACAGTTATTTTTCTCAGAAAATGGAAGCAAAGCAAAATGCTCATATGTGATATGGTAGAGTCTTTCCTACTTCATTAGAGGGAGCAAAAACCGGTTAATATTATCAATTAAATAGTTTTTGTTTTGGTTTAGTGAAGCATTTCTAAGATTTAAAAAATTGATTATATGGCAGTTAATACTTTCATGGATATGTCCTGGAGGATTTTGATCCTGAATAATGTCTTTCGTTATTGTCTTGTCAATATTGATCTCCGTTGCTATTAGTTCGTGTGCATTTTGAATCACGGGAGTTAAACTCTGCCCTATTATTGTCATTATCCAAAATTTATGCTATATGTTGGCTGTTATTTTCATTTAAACCAGAGTATCCTTCTCGAAGGTTAAATTCACAAGCTTAAACTAAGATAAGTCTGTTGACTCATAGTATCATTATTTTAGCTTTGAATAAATATGATATAATATAGCAGATAACTGTTGAAGAGCGAATCATATTAAGTAGGAATGAATGAGTAAGATATAGGAAAGAAAACTTGTAAACTTACAGCCTTAAGATTGGGTTGGAAGTAATATCTTGATCTCTTTTATGTAATGCTGACTGTTATATATCATATCAGTAAAAAAATTCTCATTTGCCTCTCAGTACTTAAATCTCTATGATATCAATAAATTCCTCAATATCGAATCATAGATTTATTTTCAATTTTGTTTCATTCCCCTTTTTGCTTTCGTCATATTCTTTCCTCTCCAACCTTGTCATACTTAATTTTGACCTTTGATTGGTAACAGGAAGGGGCAACGAAGGAAGAGATTGACCAGTTGCCAAAATATAAGTTCAGAATAATAAAAGAAGGTGATATTGAAGAACCTTCGAGAGGAATAATGACCGAATCTGAGAGTGAGACAGCCACCGAACATGTTGTTGCCTTAGAAGATGCAGTAAGTTCCTAGTGTTTTTCAGAATAAAATGATCCTATCCTCCAAATTTTATGCTTTGAATAGATTTCTTTTTCTTTTAAGATTTCTTTCTTTCCCTCGAATTCCAGCCTTGACTTTTTAAAATTTTGTCTCAAATTTTTGGTTTTATATACTATGAATTAATTAATTGTAATTTTTTTCTGCTTAAATTTGCTACTTATATTTTTATTTATTTAAGTTAATTCTACATATTTTAATTATAATTTTGAATATTTTTCTTTTGTTTTATAGTTTTAAAAAATTTACAAATTTAGGTATAATTTTTCTGGATACTAGCTAGCCAGTTATATATTATTGTAAGCTCTTGTGCGTATCTATAGAGCCTTGCTATATTTTTCTACAATATCCTCCTAGTACTTCATAAAAAATACATAAACGCAAAATATAACAATCATTTAATACTCTTTTTTTTGTTTGTTTAGGAATTAAGTGGATTTGCATAAAAGTTATAGACGGATATAAGTTATTCTTTACGCTTAACATTTGCGCAATCATATCTAAATCGTGTCAAAGCAAATCTATGTTTAGATTATTATTGTTTTATTGTTCGAAGGAACTCCTCATTGTTTGGAAAAAAAGTTGTACCTTTTAAGGTACATTTAGAAGACTTGCACCAATAATTAAAACATGAACTAAACTCTTTATATTTTTGGTGTACTCAGCCTATTTGAAATATAAATATCTTTGTTATTAAAGCCGAGGAGGCTACCTTTTTAATGCTTGGCATGCTTGACCAGGTAGCTGTATATTTTGATTGATGCTTTGACACTTTTACGTACTCAATTTGGAAGTGCAAAATTCAATTTTGCTTAAAAAATCCCACTTCTGACATAAATGATTGTGGTATAATGACAGGAATGCTGTATCTGCCTCTCTCCATATGATGATGGTGCTGAACTCAGAGAACTTCCTTGCAACCACCATTTTCATAGAACATGCATAGACAGATGGCTGCTAATCAATGCTACCTGCCCTCTCTGCAAGCTTGACATTTTGATTGGAAACCACCATCAAGAAGTTTGAACAAGTTCCCTTTTTCATTGCATTGATTAGGAAAACAGAGCCCTTTTGATATCGCTCTGTTACCTGTGCTCTGTATATTTCTCCCATAATCCTATTGGGAACAGGTTGTTTCCAGGTAAATGTGTATTAATTATTAGAACAATGATATACTTTATATCTACTGAAATTATTATTTTATTATAATATAATATTTTATTTAAAAAAAATTGTAAAATGGTAATTTTTTAATTATTAGACTGTAAAAAAAAAAATTTATTCTAACTATTAATAACATAAGCCCTTTCACTTCAGCTTGTGACATGGCCAGAGAGACACGATGCATTATATTAGGAAAATCGTACACCTCTTCCGTGTTGGAAGGTTTTTCATAAGTGTTTTTAAAAAATTTTCTCACAAATGCTTCATGAAACTTTTAAATTTAATTTAGCACTTCTATTTTTAAATCTTACTTACATATTTTAACTTTTAATTACTTTACATAAAAAACTTTTAATTAAATTGGATATCATATTGTGTTGGAGATCCGATATCGAGTAAAAATTTAAATATTTCATAGTATATAAATGAGTACAAACTTCATTTTATGCGCTGGTTGTATAAAATTGAGTTATGCTTAAAGTCAATTTTTTAATATAATAATACTTCTTAGACAGACTTCTCAAAAGTCTTTCTCGTAAGTGTTTCTTGAAAGTGCTTATCAGAAATGTTTCATAAAACTTTTAAATTTAATTTAGCACTTTTTAAAAAAAAAAAATCTTACTTACATATCTTAACTTTTAATTACTTTACATAAAGTTGAATATCACACTCTGTTGGAGATCCTATATTAAGTAGAGATTCAAACATTTTATAGTATATAAATATGTGCAAACTTTACTTTATAGGCTAGTTGTATAAAGTTGAGTTAAGCTTAAAGTCTACTTCTTAATATGGTAGGATTTCTCAGCCGGGATTTTCAGAAGTGCTTATCGGAAGTGCTCATTGGAAGTGTTTCTCATAAGTGCTTCTCATAAGTACTTCTCGGAAGTGCTTCTCAAAAGTTTTTCTCCAAAGTGCTTTTCATAAGTGCTTCTCGGAAGTGCTTCTTAGAAGTGCTTTTCGAAAATGCTTTTCATAAGTGTTTCTCGTAAGTGCTTCTCATAAGTGTTTCTCATAAGTACTTCTGGGAAGTGCTTCTCGGAAGTGCTTCTTCTCATAAGTGCTTCTCGGCAGTACTTCTCACAAGTGCTTCTCAAAAGTGCTTCTCGGAAGTACTTCTTGGAAGTGTTTCTCGGAAGTGCTTCTCAGAAGTGTTTCTTGGAAGTGCTTCTTGGGAGTGTTTCTCGGAAGTGCTTCTTGGAAGTGCTTCTTATAAGTGCTTTTCATAAGGACTTTTCACAAGTGCTTCTCATAAGTGCATCTCGCAAGTGCTTCTCTCTAGTGCTTCTCGCAAGTGTTTCTCGGAAGTGCTTCTGAGAAGTTCTTTTCAGAAGTGCTTCTCGTAAGTGTTTCTCAGAAGTGCTTCTCGGAAGTGCTTTTCATAAATGCTTCTTGGAAGTGCTTCTCATAAGTGCTTTTCGGAAGTGATTCTCATAAGTGTTTCTCGAAAGTGTTTCTCATAAGTTCTTCTCGAAAGTGCTTCTCTGAAATGCTTGTCGGAAGTGCTTCTTGGAAGTACTTCTGAGAAGTGCTTCTCGGAAGTGCTTTTGAGAAGTGCTTTTCAAAGTGCTTCTCATAAGTGCCTCTCATAAGTGCCTCTCATAAGTGCTTCTCATAAGTGCTTCTCAGAAGTGCTTCTCATTAGTGTTTCTTAGAAGTGATTCTTAGAAGTTTTTCTCAGAAATGCTTCTCAGAACTACTTGATAAAACTTTTAAATTTAATTTAGTACTTTTTTTTAAATCTTACTTACATATCTTAACTTTTAATTACTTTACTTGAAGTTGAATATCACATTTTGTTAGAGATCTCATATCGAGTAGAGATTCGAACATTTCATAGTATATAAATGGGTGGAAATTTCACTTTATAGGCTAGTCATATAAAGTTAAGTTAGACATAAAGTTTACTTTTTAATATGGTAGAGCTTCTCATAAGTTCTTTCATAAGTTCTTGTAATAAGTGTTTCTTATAATGTCTCAGATTTTTTATAATTAGTCTTGTGACTTTAAACAAAGATAACCAAATGTTCATTTAGAAAAATTACAAATCAAATAAGACAAAGAAAATTGAGACTAAATTCATTAGTAAGAGTTTGAAATTGGGTGACTTACACTTGTAATATCTTTCGATGGAAATTTTGAGAATATATATTTATTAAATATTTTATGATAAAAACATTTTTGATAGAATATTTCAAAATTTGATTATTTAAAATTTTATGAGATTAATTTAAATACTTAAAATTAAATAATTTAAATTTAAAAGAAAAACTTTTTCTACACGTTTATTGATCCGACCTCTGTTGAAAAATCATTAATTCAACCTTAATAAGAAGAAATGAGGTCAACTTATTAAGATTGAAATATTATTAACTTGCTTGAAATTGATATGTATTAACTCTATTACTACTATGACATTGTTGACTCAATTGAGATAAAAAGGTCATTTAACTCAACATAAAATGAGGTTGATGAGCTTTTTTTAGCCTGAAATTGATCATGGTGATTTTTCATTCCTTTTTTATCCGTTGTTATTTCAGGTTTTCTTGCTTAGCATCAACATTTTTTTAAACTAGTTCTTTTTTCTTTTTTTTTTTTGAATTTACATCAGCTGAAGTTATTTTGAGTTGATATCAATCATCAAAGTTCTTTTATTGTCCGCGTCGATGTTTTTTTTAAATGTAAAACAAGGTTATTTGTAGACCATAAACTACGATTAACAAGTGTCAATTAAAAAAATATTTCCAATTAATATTTTTAAATTATAAAATATTACATAATATTAAAATAAAATTTTGTATTGGAAGTTCTTGTAGCAGAAGGTCTAGATGGGATTGTGAAGCAAGTAAAGAGAAATAATATACTTCTTGGTCTAGATGTAGGTCATAACAATATCAAAATTAACATGCTTCAATTTGTTGACGACACTTTGTTTATATGTGAACCCCTTTTAGAAAATATATTGGTCATAAAAAGCATGCTTAGATGTTTTGAACTTGTTTATGGTTTGAAAGTTAACTTCATGAAAACTAAGTTAGGAGAGATCGACATACAACATCCACAGTTTCTTAGATTCGCTGAAATATTGAACTGCAGTACCATGAACCTACCCTTTACCTATCTTGGCCTACCAGTAGGTGGTAATCAGAGAATAAGTTTTTTTATGGAATGATATGATTTTAAAAATAAAAAAGAGACTAGCAAAATGGAAAGGTAAACATGTATCCTTAACGAGAAGAGTTACTCTAATAAATTTCGTTCTATCGGCTTATCTTTATTCAAAATACTAGTCTCTGTTTCAAAAGAAATCATAAGCATACAAAGAGAATTCTTATGGGATTGGGGTCATTATGATAGGAAAGTAGCATGGGTGAGTTGGGAGATCATTTGTAAGCCTAAAAGAAATGGAGGCCTGGGTTTAAAAGATCTTTAATAATGCATTACTAGGGAAGTGAACCTGGAGGTTGGGCAAAGAGGAAAAAGGTCTTTGGGTGGATATAGTAAAGTCAAAATATGGTTTGTGGCGATCTCTAGTAGAAGGTGAGGATAACTGAGATGAATCTATTTCGTGGAGAATGTGTAGGAAAGCCTGTGGATGGAATGTTAGTGGTAACTAGTTCATGGATTCTATAGAAAGTAGGGGATGGAAATAGGATTCTGTTTTGGGAAGATTTGTGGTTAGGTGATATATCTTTAGCCTTTAAATATTTGAGATTGTATGCTAATTCTGAACAAAAAGGCTTAATTGTTGGGGATTTTAATCGATGGCAAGGTAATCAATGGTGTTGGGGTTTTAGTTAGAGGAGACAATGGTTTGAGTGGGAGAAGCATATGGTAGCAGATTTCAATTCGCATCTTTCAAATGTTTGCATAAAATATCAACAAGAAGATAAGTGGTCATGGAGGTCAGATGCAAATGGTAGTTTTAGTGTAAAATCAGCTTATAGTTTGTTACAAAATTCAAGTGCAAGGTTAGATAAGGCTGTATTTTTAACTTTGTGGAGCTCGAAAGCGTTACCTTCAACCATGTTGTTTGTCTGGAGATTATTCCACACAAAAATAGTCACCCTTGAAAATCTTTTGAAAAGAAACGTTCATATTGCTAGTCTTAACTGTGTTATATTTGATAGCAAGCAGGAATCCATTAGCCATCCATTTTTTACATGCAGTATAGCTAATTATATTTGGAATTTGTGAGACAATTGGCTAGGTCTTATCTTAGTGCACTACAAGGACACAATCCTTTATTTTCAAGGTTATGAACATTTTGGTTTAACAAGGAAATGCAATCAAATCTACAAAACTCTTTGGATAGCCACAGTTTGCACTATATGGGCCCATAAAAATGATATTATTTTCAAAAATAAAAAACCTGATGGTTTACAAATTTTCGCTTTGATCCAGATAAAATCTTGGGTTTGGATTACACATAAGTATCCAAAAGCTTTCTTCTCATACTCTGATTGCTGTTTGTCTTCAATTAAGTGCATTAGCTCTTTGGCTCCTTGATTTATTTTTGTTCAATCTAAAATGTGGTAACTTGAATTAGACTATTAAGTCTAGATAATGTGTTCTTTGCAGGGTTTTCAGAATTAAGTTGTTATGTTTCCAAGGCATCAAATATTTCGCTTTGGAAACCCAAAAGCTGAGGCATCTCTTCTACCTACATGAGGTGTGATGAGAACACGATGAAGGCTTTGAATTTGGATTTTAAGCAAAAGTCTAAGGCAAGACAATGGTGAGGATAAGGAATGAATATGGTGAAATGTTGTCATAAATTAAGAGAGGTAGGAAGACGTTTTTTTTCTTCTGTTGTTTATGAAAGGATAATGTAGAAATTGGTTTAGGAAAGCACTAATATGTTTTGTGGGGATAAGTGGAGAAGTTTTCCCTGTTGATGTGGAACCTGATTTCATAGATAGGTCTGCAGTGTGCTATCCAGATGCGAGTACAAAGGTGTTTTTTCTGTACTATCTAGTTTTTTCTATTTTTATCTATAAAGTAAATTGGAGATGTTGAAAACTGTCTTGTTTTGTAAAAGAGCTGAATGACCTCTAAAGTGATCCATATTTATTTATTCTTATTGTTAATTAAAATAAATACTCTACTACTTCAAAAGTACTAGATTTGACTTCAAGAGCATATACAACCCTTAATCACAAACCTAAATGTGACTAAAAGATGGTCATGGTCCAAGAATAATCCTCTTAAATTTGATGATATTTTGGAGATACAATCTATTAACTCTCATTTTTTATATCTCAAAATTTCTATACCCATCTTACACTTCAATTATTTCTCTTTTATTTTTATCATATTACTTACTAAAATTCTTTTATGTACTCAAAATAACATGTCTTGAAAGTAGACAATAATAAGGTGAACATGTATACACAATTTTTAAAAAGATTGAATATATTTTTAATTCCTATACTTTCCTACGAAATTAATTTTTATTTTTAATTCAAACTTTAAACTTTTTAAATAATTATAGTAAGAAAATTATTCAAATTTTAAAATTTTCTTAATACAAGTACTCATGAATTCTAAAATTTAAATTAGAGACAAAAATTAATTTTAGGTTTTATATATAATAGATGAATAAAAACATATTTAATCCATTTAAAAACTAACTTTTTCTCAACAAACATTGACTGTTGTTTTTTGGGTATAGTATAAACTCATTCTTCCAAGTATAATTAGAGACTAGTATTAATACCCGAAATGAAGAGGTCAAGAAAGTGAACAAACGTACTTTACTTTTTATACATACTAGTGTCAGAAACTAACCATTGTCAATATGCTTAAATTATCCACTAAACACTTTAACCTAATCAAGAAGAAGAAAAAATGTTCATCTTGGAATATTGAGAGGGAAGTTCAAGAAAACAGGAACCCCAGTAACAATTCCTGCAGCCTCATTCTCACCCACTGTCACTTGCATCCCAAACCCTCTCAAATTCTTTTCAATCTTCACCATCGAACTCGAAGATTCACACTCCGGTGGTGTCTTCACCATCCTCACTGAGAAATTGATGACCCCATTTCTCTTACCCTTCTCATCCCAAAGCCTATAGCTCAAGAACTGCAAGCTATTTTCTGCCGCAAACCCTCCAAGGTTAAACTCAGAGACCGCTATTCGTGCTGCTCCCACACTTTTAACCCCGAACCATGTCTTGCATTGCACCTCCAGTGTGATGCAGTTGGCTCCATCAACCAAGAACTTCTCGTTCCATGAAGGGTTGTTGCCCCCACCCTCTTCTTCTGTACTCGTTGTGAAGAATTTGGTGCATGATTGCGTGTGAACAACAACGTATGTGTCCTTTTTTATTGGTTTTCCGTTCATGCAAAGGTTTTCGGCTGATATAATCGTGATCTCCATGGTGTGGTGAATGCAAGTGAGAAAAACCTATGGGATTTAGGTTTTAGAAAGAGAGAATGGAAAGGTTAAGATAGAAGGACCATGATGTCTGAAATATGAAACGTGTGTGCTTATTTTCTTGTCGTTTAGAAATAGCTTTTATGCAGATAATATTATTTAATAATATTGGTGCTTGTTAGGTCTGTAATTGGTATGCAAATAACAATATTCTTTTTTACAATAGTCAAGAAATTCCACTATTGAATCATTAGACTTATTAGTCTTAACAAAATTCTACAAGGGAAATAGGAAGAAGACAAGTATTTAATATGAATAAGAAAGAATAATATAAGAAAACAAAGTAGTAGTATTTTATAAACAAAAATAATACTGATGGATAAAGCATTTCAATTCCTCTTTTACGCGTGATGATTTATAGACTTCGAAAATTCTTAGTCTTTGCAAACATTATGAATAAACACTACAAGAAATTGAAGTTAAATTTTACAAGATTGAATATGATATATACATATATAAATTTCAACTAAGGTGCAGTTGTTTTTGAACAGTATTTGATGGAGAGCTTGCTTTCTCAGTCTGTCACCATTTTCAAGGAAATTAAAATTCTTTCTTATAACAAAGCAAAAGTTGGAAAGTAAATTTCAGTGGGAATGGTCGTATTCCACCAGTATAACGCAAGATTAAATGAATCTTTACTTTTCTAAACCAAAGTTGTTAGAATTTGGAGATTTTCTACAAAAAAAAAAAGAGTTCATTCTTCTTGCTTCTCAGTGGGCAAGTTTATCATCTCGGTGATGCAAAATTATAAATATATGATATTCCGTGAGAATAAAGAAAGTTTACGAGTATATTAATTTTAAGTTTAGATGAATCTTTAAGTAAATAAAGTATTTCTTTTGTTTTTTTTATTGTTCAGTCAAATCCATAAAAGAGTTTTTTAACATGAAAAGTAAATTGAATTATCTGATAATAAAATAGTTGGAATAAAAAAAATAATAAGTTGAGAATTTTAACTCAAACTCTACTTAAACTAGCATTTAACAGAATACTACAAACAAGTAAACTTAATTCGTTTATCAAATAATAAACTTATTAATTTTCATAATAAATATTAAGTATGGTATTAAACACAATTTATAATATTTAATGATATTGAAAATATAACTCTGACGTGGATGATAAATGTTTGGTGCATGTACCAAGACGAATCGTAGAGAATTACAACGTCCTTTAGCTTAACGTTCAAGAGAATGGAGAAACATGAAACTCTTCTTTTTCTTTTGCTTTTGTTTTTCTTTCTTGTGAGCGAAAACGTGGGGAAAAGTTATAACCAGAAAAAGAAAAGCGTGGTTAAATAGACAAGAAATAATGTTACAAAATAGTACTTGAGTTCTAATTTTCCAAGTACATGAACGTGTTTACATTTATATATGGACCATGAGGCATGTTACACTTTGGGTTTGCTTCATCAAACTTTTCTACAAAGAGAACGAAAATAAAATTTATAAATTAAGAATAATTTATATATAGATCAACTTATAAAAAAATATACATTACTTTTTGAAAAATGATTTTAACTTGTACACGAGTTAATTTTAAATAATTCGTAAAATTTATTTTAATAAAAGCTAACATATTAATTACAAAACATTTGTTCATAAAAGAACTTTGTTTGAATAACATTTAAATTATACATATTAATTTATTTTAACATTTTTGTTTGATTAAAATACTTCCAACTAAGTGAGCAAAAGAACATCATGATTTGAACATATGGTGCTAATAATGCTAAAAGTTAATATTTGTCATAGCAGTTATTATTGTGAATAAGAACTTCTTCTGAATAGTCTTCATCATGAGAAAAGTGGCCTCCTCTTAATATATACTATGGGTTTTTCACTTTTAGGGAAAGAAGAAATCGTTATAAACAGGTTATTTGGAAAACCAGGACAAGAGGAATAATCGGATGGAGAGCAGTTTTTTTTTTTTAAAGATGAATGTAATTTGTATGAATATAAGGGAATTAAGAAGAAGAATTAAAAAAAAAAAAATACTCAAGAGACTTGATCCTTGATATTTTGAGGAATGTTAGGTTTTGTGACGCTTTAAGTGGTAGGATTTATTGGACGGTGCTATAAATGTAAGTAATTGTTGACAAAATTGTGGATTTTTTTTTATTGGAGAAATACATATTTGTTTCTTTCTTCTTTATTTTGTATAAGAATTTAATTATCTTTTCTTCTTTATTTTGTATAAGAATTTAATTATCTTTAAAATGAGTCATTTTTTTTTTCTGATAAAAAAATTATTTTACTTAAACCAGTTGATTAATTTATTTAAACATAAGTCAAACTTAAATTTTAATGTAAAATAAATATTTAAATAAAATAACAAGTTAAATTAATCTTTTAGAAAAATATTAAAAATATTCTTATAACTTAGATATTTTAAATTTTCAAACAAGATATACATGTTTAAGCAAAATCTTTGTTTATTCTAACCTATTTTCATTATATATATATATATATATATATATATATATATATTTTGATGTTAACATCTTTTGTACGAGATAAACCAATACTTACCTACTTGTCAATAAATTTTTTTAACAAAGATTATATTAAATAAATAAATAATTGAACATTTAAGATCTGTTTCAGTATAAAAAAATAATGTTGTGGATTTAAACAAATTAACCACTAAACTAACTATGCGGTGCAGGAAGAAGAGACCATAAGAAAAAGGTCCAAAAATAGAAATGTAAGCCCAAGTGATTGTTGTGAAGATTTAGGTTTCTGAGGTACAAAAGCTTGACTTTCTCCATCATCATTTCAATTCAATGTCACTGTCACAAGGCCCCCATACTCATTAATAAAATAGTCCTTTACGCATTATCATCATCAAATTTAAATTTTAAGTAAAAAATAATATAAAAAAATACGTAAAGTATTCTGTTTAAAATTGGTTTATCCAAATAAATAATATAAAAATATATGGAAATTAAAGCTTAAATCAAGAGACAACTGCCAAAATATGTATTCTAATTTAACTATTATATATAGAGACAGGGTATACACTTAGTGTAAGGAGTAATTTGAAATTTAAAATAACTTATTTAGGTGTACTCTATAATAAAATTTTTATTATTTAATAACCTGTTATGTATATAAAAAAATAAATTGAGTGAACAAAATATATAAATAGTTTAAGGATAAAAAAAGAGTCTAATTATATAATGGTAAAGACGAAACAAAAACAAATGTTTTTTAGGAGTTAAATGAAAATTTAAAAATTTCTTAAACATCTAATTTGAAAAAAAGTGTATATACTACAAAATCAGTCATATATTAGAACAGAAACTTATTTAAGTTTTTAATAAATTTATATATTTGACTTTTTTTACTTTCAATAATATATATATATATATATATATAATTTATTGCTCATATAGTGATTGATTTATAAGTGGTGATACATAGGCAAACATTCTTCACAACTGTTTATTTTTTCTTTCCAAATCTGAATGGTATCACTGTGGGTGATATGGAAAAGTTGATCTTCTTGAAAAATACTGTGAAAAGACACACTACAACAAATTTATATCTTCTTCAAGGGTCACTTCATCCACATCTCAAACACAAGTAACTTCACAATTAAATAAATTAATATTTTAATTTTATTTAATTTATTTTTAATTTAAGTGAATAAAAATCAAACTAAAAATAACCATAAATAAAGGCACATGGGAATAACGAGGGATGATATACATAGCACTTTTTTTTTTTTTTATCAAAACACTTCAACAATACTTACTTATACGACTTTATTTATTATTTTTTACATTTGTTTTTGTCTGTTTGTTCCTGTTTCAATCCCTTACAATAAGAGTTTTGAATAGTTGGTGGGAGTTGCGTGTGGGTTTATTTTTTAGGAGTGTTACTTTGACACTCAACTCAAAATGTTGATATTTTATTTTTATTTATTTATTTTATTTTTAATTTAAAATATTAATATATATTATTATATTATTAAAGTAGTGGTCAAGTAAATGTATTACTTGGTGGATGCATCCATTAAATTAAAAACATTTACTTCACATTTCTAAATAATAATATTTTAATAATATTTGTTTTTTTAGTTTTAAATTTTAATATATATTATTATATTATTGAAGTGGATTGTGAATTAATGTAATATTTTGTGATTTAAAAAAGAAACATTTACTACATTTTGTGAGTTAAAAAGAAATATTTTATTTTGGAGTAATATATATTCACAATCCTAATTTTTTATACAATCATATTACAATTCTAAATATTATTATTTTAATATTTTTTATTATTTATTATAAATTTATTTTTTATTATATATATATATATATATATATATTTAAACCTATCACATTAAGAATTATAACTCCTCAAACTATCATTTTCCTTTTCCTTTGTGAAAGAATAATTTGAATACACATAATAGAATATTTTTTTTTATAAGCAAGAAAACTAATAAATAAACCAACTTCTAATAGATAAGAGACCCCAAACTCACCAAAAGCAGTTAACTCAAAACCAACAAAGACAACAAAAAAACATCACCACTAAAACACCTACTCACAACTAACAAGCATCCTTGATCATAAACAAACAAGTCCACGGATCAATATACCAATCAGAAAAAGAAAAACAAGCAAAATCACATTTAGAAGTTAGCCAAGACCAAACCTTTAATTGTACTAAGGAAAAAATCTCAGAATGATCAATCACACCTTCTTTAAAAATGTGGTTATTCCTATGTCTCCACATTTCTCCAATCACTGCAATCCAAACACTTCCCCATGCAGCATTTACAAAGTTTGGGACGTTGCTCAATTTAAATGCATGAAATGTGAAGTAGGATCAATATGATCAACTGACGTCACCCCGAGCCAACCATAGCACAAGTTCCAAACTAGTCAAGCAATTCTACAGTAAAAAAAAAATGTCTGTCTCATCTTCCTTCCCACACATACAACAAGAAGTGCTACTAATGTCAACCCCTCACCTAACCAAGTTAACTTTAGAAGCAATCCAAACACTGCAATCCAAACACTTCCCCATGCAGCATTTACAAAGTTTGGGACGTTGCTCAATTTAAAATGCATGAAATGTGAAGTAGGATCAATATGATCAACTGACGCCACCCCGAGCCAACCATAGCACAAGTTCCAAACTAGCCAAGCAATTCTACAGTAAAAAAAAATGTCGTGTTGTCTCATCTTCCTTCCCACACATACAACAAGAAGTGCTACTAATGTCAACCCCTCACCTAACCAAGTTAACTTTAGAAGCAATCCAAACACTTCCTCATGCAGCATTTAAAAAGTTTGGGACGTTGCTCAATTTAAAATGCATGAAATGTGAAGTAGGATCAATATAATCAACTGACGCCACCCCGAGCCAACCATAGCATAAGTTCTAAACTAGCCAAGCAATTCTACACTAAAAAAAAAATGTCGTATTGTCTCATCTTCCTTCCCACACATACAACAAGAAGTGCTACTAATGTCAACCCCTCACCTAACCAAGTTAACTTTAGAAGCAATCGATTTACCCAACACTCTCCAAGCAGTGCACAAAGCTGAAAGCAAAGCCTTAATCTTCCAAAACAAAACAAACACAAAAGAACACTCTCTTTCACAACCTCCTCTTAAAATAGAGTACGCCGAACTAACTGAATAACCAGAAGACGCGTCATCCTTCCAAACCCAATTATACGCCTACTATTTTGGAATGAACTCAATTTTGATGCTTCGTATGATTACATCTCCTTTTCCCACCTTAGGTACCAAAGTAACCAGCAAATCATCGTCTTCTTCAGCTTCAAAATTCTCCAGAACTTTTGATATTCCTACTTTAAAGCTAGTGCTGATTTTATGGCCATGTCCATGGTACAGATTCACAAAACTTCCCACAAACTCTGTCTCATCTGGATTACTCAACCTGTCTTCATCATCATCAACATGAATATCAAACTTAACAAATTTATCACTTCCAAACTCAATCCCTTCTATCACTAAAACCTCTTCCTCTTCTTCTTTCTCTTCCTTGCTCCTCAATTTCTTCGGCCTCTTAACAATTACACTTGTTATGGAATCCAAAACCAGAGGAAATTTTCTTGGCTTCCAACTCCAAACTTGAGCCTTCTTCGTTTGTCTCAGTAGCTTACTTTTTCGTGATGTGGGTGGCGTACGCAACCATGCAAGATCAACATCTTGGTACACATACCCCAAGTTTTTAGTATCAATGCAATCTCTTACCGTAACACGAACAAAATTAGCATTCTCATCATAGAAGAAAAACTCAGAATCTAACCAATCTTGATCACTGTAGTCCCTTCTTCCTTCTCCCAATGTTTTCCATATCGCCCACATTCGATCCAAGTTCGAGTGATGACCATAGAAAATGGGGTCTCTAGCAGCTGTGTAGAACGTTCCCATGTCCTCATGGTGTGGAGTTTCAGCCCCACCAACCCATGTATGAACAGTGTTATGTGGAGCAGCCTCAACAGAACCAGGACCAGGACGAGGGTTATCCCCTAGTCGAAAAGGGCTTCCCATGAACAATTCTGTGGTGCTTGCTAGCACCATTTGTTTGTACATGGTGGCCAAATTATACGAAACTTGTTTATGAGAAGGGACATAGTTACTGTTACTTGCATAGTTCAGGTCCACCACGTGGGGTGGCAGATGTTTCTGGTGTCGGAGTTTGTGATAAAGTGACGAGTTAAGGTTTGTGAAATACGTTGGCATTTGCATGCCCTCTATAGAATCCCAACTCCAAAATGGTAAAGCAAAGTTAGGGTCACCGATTAAGTTCCCCAAAATTCGTTCAAAGAAGTAAATGTACCAACGGTGGAAGGGAAAGAAAAACCAAGACCTATGAATGTCGAATTTTGTGTCTTGAAAAGGATGAGATAGGTGGTAGGCCCCATTACAATAAGCGCAGTGGACCTTAGCTTGTTGGATGAAGCTACGTGGGTCATCATCGGGGAGGGCTTTCATAAGTGCAATGCCCTTTTCAAATTTGGCTATATCCTCTTCATCTAGCAAGTGGAATGGTTTTCTTACTCTCAGTTTGGCACTGGGAGAAGCAAAATCTTTGAAATCTAAGAACTTGGAGAAAGATGGTTTAGATGGACAGCAATGGGTAGGTGTAATTGCATCAGAAGGTAACTCAACAGGAAAACACTCGCTTATATTAAGGGATATTGATCTAGAAATGGAAGATGAGTCATCTATATTTTTGAAGCCAATGAAGGTTTTCCTCCAAAGACGAGATTTGTCTTTTTCACTGGAACTTTTGACGAGGCCATTTTCTTTGGCATGAGGGGGTTTAAATGTTTGTCTGCAAATGAATTTTACGGCGGTGAAGACAGAGAAGTGATTGTAGAGTAGGGAAATTAAGGGAATGAGCAAGATAATAATAAGAGCAAAGAATAAAGGTAGAGGCTTAGCAGGAGTGGTCATTGCTGTACTTTTTCATGCTCTCAAAATTTGCACATATATATATATATATAAGCATGTATGTGTTAAGGAAGAGAACAATGATTACGATAAGCTTTGAGTGGTAGCCATTAATCGAGTGACATAGGCGCACCTAACTGGTAGCCCTTGAATGCAATGGGCGTTATACATAGTTGTGCTTCATGCAGGCCTTAAACTTAGATGCAACTTGTTATTTGAGAACGTGGAAACTCTTTAGCCTTTTATTTTCTTTTTCTTTAGCATCAATATTCTTTGACACTCTGTAAGTGGAAAACTTTCATTTCACTCTTATGTATAATAATATATAATATTTTTAATTAAAAATATATAATTAATATATTGAGTTGTTAAATAAATATTTTAACTAACTTCACACAAATTATTTTTAATGTTTTTAATAAATAAATAAATATTTGTGTAAATATCTTATATCAATGTCAATTTAATCCATATTAATAGAGTTTATTTAATATTAAATATTAATATAATCGGTTTAGTTAACTTTAAAATGTTGTTAACTTTTTTAATAAGTAAAAATATTTAGTGTTAAACTAGTATAAATTAAATCCAACTCTAAGTAAAGTAAATATTTAAATAATTAAAATTAATATGGTTAATTGAGGATAATTTATTTATTTTTAATATTTTTTATGTAAATTAGTATCAATTAAATCGATACTAATTTTATTTATTTTATTATTTATTATAAAGTTAATATTAATTAAATTGATATTAGTATAATATATTTTTAATAATTATTTAATTTAACGTTGATTAAGTCGATATATTAAGTTTTACTTTGGTACAACGCATGGGAACATATTATTTTTAATATTATTATTTTCATAAGATAGGAATCTAGAATTTTGCTAGAGCATCCAGTAGTATTGATTTCAACAATCCTAATTCTTCTTTTTCTTTTAATTTTTTGGAAGTAAGAAAGTTTATTGCATTGAATATTGAAACTTTCTTATTGGTGACATTTCTTCTTTCCTATGTCAAATGAGAAAAAAAAAAAAAGCTAAACCATGGCACAACCATAAAAGTGAAATAAAGTTGTAAAATAATTGGTCTCTTACTTCATTATTACAATTGATATAAAGCTTGTCATTATTATTATTATATCATTATAATAATTTGTGAACTATATGTATTTTAATTTTTGGTGTCCACAAATTTTTTTCCAAAAACTAATTATTTTTCTTTAATCATTTGAAACTTGTCATTTAATTCTTTAACTTTATCAGCATCTTTTTTAAATTTTAAATATTTTTTTATTTCCAAAAAGTCAATGTTATAGTATTCTTTCACAAAAATACACTCTTTTTTATTAGTAGAAGAATGAAATTAATAAAAAGTATAAGAGGGCAAAAAAGGAAATATAATTCCCATATTACTTATAAAAAATGATAATTATCTACTTTCATCCTTGGTGTATTTGATTCTGATGGTACCCAATACAAAATGATTCCTTGTTCTACTATACCCAACAGACTCAATCTGCTACATGTTTTCCAACTACACTTCTTCAACTGTTATGTATGTTACACGCTCTTCTCATTTGTCTTTTTGCAAACAAATTCGAGAAAACCTTAAAAGAATAGTCACAATTTTCAACCAAGCCTTCAACCCTTACCTAAGATCTTCATAAATACATATTATATTGAAAAGGTTCAAATCTCATAAAAAAAATAAAAATTCTTCATTTGTTTTTACAAAATACATCATTGGCCTAACTTTTGAAAGTTTAGTCCATTAGTACTTTAATAATAATATTTTTATGAAATTATGGTGCAAACAATAATTTACATATGTGAACCCTTTTTATTTTACATTGAAAGAGAAGACAGAGAAAACTTAACATTCTATCTATTTGTCCCTTGGCCTGATATGCTTATGTAGTGTTGCATTTTTATGCAGCATAAGGTTGAGAAAGCAGAGGAAGGAGTATGGTAGTGGAATTCTATTCAGACAGGTTTGTGAAGCAGGGTAATTCTGATGTTATCACAAAGTTGGTGGGAGTGTGGTCTTGTATGGAGTGCTGTGTTCTAAGAATAACCCAGCATAGGAATGTTAGGTGGTATAGTAGCTTTAGTTGACAGGAGATAATTAGACCAAACCGCTGGTCTGGGTGGTCCAGGTGCAGGGGATCCATCAGGTGGAGGCAGATTAATGCAGTAACCAAATGTAGGTTTTTTTTTAATGTTATATCCCTACTAAAAAACTTATTAAATAAAAAAAATTATAGAAAAAAATAATTAATTATTATATTGATTAAATTAGAGATTATTTCAAAAATTAAAAAAATTATTAATTTTTAAATTAATTTTTATTATTGATAAATAGCTTTTAAATTAATATCTAATCAGTTATCAAGATTTTAATTATTAATTATTTAGATTCTAAATTTAGTAAGAAAAACTTTAATAACTAATTATATATTAATTTTAAATTTTTTTTATAAGTTTTCATGATGGATATCATTATGCAACTTGACATCTCAGTTAGGCTAACATTTCAGCTAGTTTAACATTTTAAATAACAACAATCATCTGTCATTACATAAAAATTAAAAATTATTTATCAATAATAAAAATTAATAATATTTTTTATTTTTGAAAATAATCTTTAATTTAATTAATATAGTAATTAATTATTTTTTATCTTTAAAATTAGTTTTTATTAATAATTTAATTAATATAATAATTAATTATTTTTTCTCATTAAAATTGATTTTTATTGAATTATTTTTTTGTGGTGTAGGTTCACGGTGGTTGTTTAATGCAGGAGAAGTGTGTATGCTAGCTTTGGGTCGTAGAGTATTTTAGGAAGTTGTTTTGCTTTAGTTTTAGTTTAAGCTAGCTAATAGATTATTGGTGGTTATTGTAAAAGAGTTTGAGACGTGACTTAAATATCTCTTTTAATTTAATTATTTTTTTTTCTGATAAAAAGAAAATTCTATCTATTTCAACTATGAATTCACTTTTTAATACACAAATTGTATCTAATAATGTAATATATGAAAGTCTTATGGAAAGAAGCAAAACATTAACCCTTAATTGAAGAACAACTTTTAACTATAATTAAGAGCATAAAATATGTTGTCATTTTTTTATGGTGTAATATATATTTACACACGTTCTTAATATTGAAACAATTTTTAACAAAAATTTTACAACTTATACTTAATTTTACAAATCATCTAAAAGAATAGGTTATTTCAAGAATGCTGAGTGAAAGATTGGATAATTTATTTTTCAGCTCTCATAATAGAGTTTAAGAAGTAGTGCACTGAATTATTCCTTTTTAATAGTTTAATTTTTAAAAATTGATCTAAAAAGATATTTTAGTTTAGTTTTTTTCTTTCTAAAAATACTTCCATTTTTTGTTATTTAATTCAATTTAATGAACTGTTTCTTTATTTAGTTATTTTAACACCACCGAAATGAAAGGTGACAGGTGTGCGTCCCAATACAACGTATTACAACTAACCCTGTATGACATAATAATGTCTTTTCAACATTAAAGTACTGGTTCAAATTAGGTCTGGAAATAATTAAATAAAAATTAATTTAAAAAACAAAAATAATTAATTATTATAGATAAAATTAAATATTATTTATAAATTAAATAATAATTATTATTATTTAAATTAATTTTTAAATTGATATTTAATTAATTAATTGGTATCTAATTAATTATAAAAATTTAGTTCTTAATTTTAGAATTTAAATTAATTAATAATTAAAATTTTGATAGTCAGGATATTAATTTAGAAATTTATAAACTATTTTAAATATTAATATTTTTTAATTTTTAAAGTAGTATCTAATTTATTTAATACAGCAATTTATTATTATTATTTTTTAAATTATTTTTTATTTAATAATTCTTATAATATTTATATAAATTAATACAATTTTTCTAAAATAGGATTAGACATTTAAATGAATCAAAATAATTTAAGTGGTGTTTTTATTGTAATTAATATTGATTTCAATTTGTTGAAGTACATATTTATTTTCAGTTTTCTTTTCTTTTTATCCTTACATTCATCTTATTAAGACTTATTGTACTGAATAATTTTAAATTGAGATTAAATATTTATTTATGTAGTATATTAGGTTTGCTTTAGGTTGGAAGAAAAAGTGTAGTTCTTTGGTTTTGAGAAATTTTCTCAATAATTATAAAATAATATTTGTAATATTAATATTTATTGAAGTGTAAAGTAAACATCACGTGTGTACAATAAATAAAAATAATTTCATTATATATTTTATAAACTATGGAAGATTATAATAATAATAATTGTTTAAGAAAAGAAGACATTGATCCATTTATTAACTAAATCGCAGTATTCTTCTCTTACTGAATGTGTAATTAATATTTCGGTTGGGATTAAATTACAAAATAAATAAATAAATACTTACACTAATTTAAAAGCTATTTTATAAATTTTATTAATAATAAAAATTACTTTAAATATCCATATTTTTTTAATATCTAATTTAGTCAAATAATTAATTATTTTTTATTTTTAAAATTGATTTTTATTTATTAATTATTACTAATAAAGATTAATATATAAATATTAAAATCATAAAACTTTAATGTATTATACATGTAGAAAAAAAAAACATTTGAAAAATTAGAAACACATGGAAAATGAAAAACTTGTAAGAGTAGATTCAAACATTAAATAAAGGGAAGAGATAAAAAAAAAAACAAAAAAAAAACTCTAAGATATACAAGAAGGTGTATATGCATGTTGCATGAAATTTTCTATCAATTATAATTATCAAAATAGATTTAATTTAAGTTAGCTCAGATTAAAAAGATTTTAGTCTAAATTAAATTAAGTATTTTTTTTATCTGACATGCTTAACCCACATATTAAATGAACGTAAGTTGACTTGATCAAGTTCACAAGTTTCTGAATTGAACTAAGCTATTACAAAATATTCTATTATATATATATATATATATATATATATATATATATATATATTATAATTTAAATTTTAAAATATTTTTATTTTTTAAAAAGTGGATAAAAAATTAGTTGTTGACTATGAGGCTCATACATTTCTCTCAAATGGTATGTCCGTGTCGGACATATGTATCGGACACGACACTCGAAAAACACTTGTATGACACTTATCGATGAAGTGTCAAATTCAAAAATATTTGTTGGATTTCTAACAATTCTAGCACACGATTATAACATAATTTTAAAAAAAACACACATTAATTTTATAAAAACTTAAACTTATTGTATGAATTGTTAGTATGATTATAAAAATAAGGAACAAATTTTTTGAACTAGCCATGAAAAATATTTTTCTGCTTAAAAAAAATCAAAACATACTTGTGCACATATAAATCTTTATTGTCAATTTATATAATTCATAATTATATAATATATAGATCCGTGTCCCTGTATCTTATATTTTAAAAATTTATACGTATCTCCATGTTGTATCAATGTCCGTATCTGTGTCTGTGTTACATAGGTTATTGACCCAAAAGAACCGAAAAAAAATTAAGCTATTTAAAATACACATTGGATTGAACTATTACACGATTACATCAATTCATTAGAGGCTTTTACACTCCCACATAAATAGAAAAAAAAGGCAAAAAGTACCCTCCCCCGTTAGTAGAAGAGAAAACTCGCTTTGGAAGCTAAAATGTATGTTCCGAAAAACTTGTCATGAAAATATTTTGTTTTAGAAAGTTTATTCTAAAATGTATTACATATATATTTCATAAATTTTGTTAAAAAATTTATTTTATGTGTTTTTGAAAACATTATTACAAGAAAATTATTAAATAAAAATTAATTTTAGAGACAAAAAATAATTAGTTACTATATTAACTAAATTAGAACATATATTAATTAAATTAAAAAGATCATTTTAAAAAATAAAAAATTTAATTTCTAAATTAATTTTTATTATTGTTAAATAGTTTCTAAATTGATATCTAATTAGTTACAAATGTTTTAACTACTAGTTATTTAAATTCTAAATTTGGTAGTAAAAACTTTGTTAGCTAATTAGCACCAATTTAGAAATTATTTAACAATAATAAAAAATAATTTTTTTTAAATTTTTAAAATGATCTCTAATTTAATCAATATAAAAACTAATTATTTTTTTTAAAAAATTGATTTCTATTCAATGATTTTCTTGTAATGCATGTTTTGAAAATTATATTCCAAAAATTTTATTTTAGAAATTTTATTAAAAAATCATGTTTTGAAAATTCCAAAAGAATAGTTTTGAAAATTTTTCGAAACAAATAATCTGCATATCACTTTTACAAAAGATAAAATGATCATTTTAATAAATTTGTGAAAGTACAGAAAGAAAAGCGTACATTAGATAACCTCTTAGGCCAAGCCAGTGTGACACATCAACTCATGACCTAGGTGTCCTATTTTTCTGATCTAAAAATTGAATTTTATTAATTTTTTCTAGTTATGAAACACTACTCAATTGATAATGTACTGTTGAATTGGACAACATTAAGATATCAAAATGGCTCACTGAGTCAATCCATATATGTAACCTTCCCATCCAAAGGGTTAAAAAGCTAATTTAATTGACATGTAGGGTTTATATTCTTTTGTTAATTGTTATCATGCATTCTTTGGTTAAGCACTGTTTTGCTAGACATAATATTCTCTGAACTATTATTATTATTTTCTTACTATTATTTTATATTATATTTATTTAACTCATAATGATAACTACTTTTAAGGAGCATTTGTTGAAAAATAATTTAGTAAAAAAACATCACTGTAAGTATGACATTATGATTATGTTTATATATTTAGATATATTTATAAACCATTTTTTTAATAACTTCTTTTATTTAGGAAGGACTAATCCAACTTTACATCAACCTCTGTTGGTTGAGTTTAGATGAGATTTTCAATTCAATCTCATAATAACTCCAACTCAACTCATTTTTCCATTTTTCTATGGATTTGAATTAGTACATTTGACATCTAAATTCAACAAAAAGGATACAGCCATCATCATAACATGATTAACAAACGAGACTGCCCTTTTTGGAATGTAAATGTCATGAATCCAAAAGAGCAATGTGTTCATAACTTGGCAACTGGGATGTTATAGAAGGTGGTATGACCAATATATGCCAAAGTTCCAGTCTTCTTCAGCTTAAACTCTAGTGCAATCATAGTCACATTTCTTCCACTCTTCACCACACGAGCTTCAGCTACAACTTCTTCCTGCGCAAACAACTTCCAACATTTATTGGAGTATTTAACCATGTTGAGGAACATGAATAAGTTCCAACATTATTGGTGAGACCCTAACCATGTTCTCCAAAACTTAAGTTGTTATAGGTGAAGAAGACTCATGAGCATCTTAAGTTGATATAATCATAGATAATGAGTAGGCCCACCCACCTTGAGCTGAAATTGAACTATTGTTTGAAGAATGGAGGCTGCAAAGTCCAAACTTTAGACTACTCGGTGTGTGCTTAGAAACCCATTAGAATGAGGTTAATAAAATTTCACACATTTCTACAGTGGAAAAGTAATGTCACTGATGGATTGAGATCAACATGGGTTCAGTAGAATGAAATAATAATCCAAACACACCCTTAGTCATAGAGACTATGATACCATGCCACAAACCAAATATCCTAGAAATTTAAGCAACTAGAAGAAGACATGTGAATGATTTAATATTATGGACTTATTTGGAAAAACTTCTCCCTTAATACATCCAGGAGAGAACAATAAAAAGAAAAAATGAAACAAGTTTCTCTATAAAGTAAAATTAGCTCATATCATAAGCTTGTTTCAGCTTATTGAGAAGTTCATTTCATTTTTTCTTCTTATTTTTTTCTCCTACAAGTACCTCTGAAAAGTTTGTCCAAAGAGGCCTATATAATCCACACTTATCAAATTGAATGCAAATCAAGTACACGGTTGACGCTTAGTAAGAGTGCTAATGCAGTTGAATGATGCTAACTACTTGGCAAGGCAACACTTAATGCTACGATCCCAAATCCTAAGTTCAAAGATCTTCTTGCTTAATGTTAAGGTGTAACATTTTTTGAAGTCCTAAGTTTATGTTTCAAATGCAAGTTAGGCTAAATCATCGAACTTCCTCAGCCAGCATGAATTGATAACTCTTTCTAAAAGGCTTGAAATCCAGAAGGCTCATTTATTATTCACTGATTTGCAGAATCAGGAAATCCAGATGCCCATAAGATAATTTAGAGAATCAAAATTAGAAATTCAGTAGACAGAACTCACATTTATTGGAGCTGCAGAGAGGTAAGAAACATTGATTTCCCCAAGAAAAAGTTCCTTGTCCTCAGCAACAACAGTTCTAGCACAAGCAATAGACAGCGACTCAACAAAAGAGGCAACAGATCCTCCATGCAGTGTTCCATAAAAATTCTGCAAGCCAAATAAAGAAAATAAAAATATCCATCTACATTCATATAACATTTTTAATCCCCCTCCTTAATAAGATAACTTTAAAATTTAGACCTCAGAAAGAGAGAGAAAAAGATAGAAGTCTATATTTACATGTCTTCCCTTACCCGTGTATAAATATATGCTGTCCTATGAATGTTAGAATGTCATAAAAGGTACCATTAGTCGTGTTCAAAACAAGGTTTGACTTTAGATATTTGCTTTCAATTTGCTATAGCTTTAAGGATACAAAAGAAAAGGATAAGAGCTGTAGTTGTAGTCGTAGTCCATGTATCTAAGTCGTATGAAGAATTTATTGGTCAATAAAAATAAAATTGAAAAATTAAGTGAATCATATGCATGTAAATATACCAAACCAATACTCCGCAATTTTCCTGTCATAAGAACAGTCTTTTCCCTACCTTTCTAAGCTACTAAACAGAGTATCACAATAGTGAATTAAGTGGGGACTTATGTGAGAAAATTCAATTTTGAAATGAACTTAAAAGATCATACATCAAAATAACCTGATGAAAATTTATAGGGGATTTTATTCAAGTAAAATAAAGGAATTTCAAAATCATAAGTAAACTGAAATTTGCACACAATGAAAATTAAATTATTTTATCTAAGGAAAATTTGGAAGCAAAAG
This sequence comes from Phaseolus lunatus, assembly GCA_013389735.1. Classification (NCBI taxonomy): domain Eukaryota; kingdom Viridiplantae; phylum Streptophyta; class Magnoliopsida; order Fabales; family Fabaceae; genus Phaseolus; species Phaseolus lunatus. Next base: position 6,890,058 of record CM023864.1, read on the forward strand.
ATTTGAATTGCTGTATCAAAACAACATATTTTAAAAATGAAAGTCAGGTTAAATCATCAAACTTGTAGTCCTTATATTCTCCATGCATTTGGTTGGGAGGAAAAGTCACCAAAAAGGTGACTAGAAATCTGACCAAGATTAGATTAGTCATGAACATAGTAGGTAATACTCTGCATTAATAACAATAACATGTTTATCCAAAAATAATATCATGCATTTAAATTACTTGAAATTTTGAATCATTTGTCCAAAAATAGTTGTTTTGCAATTGAGTAATTTCTAATCATTTCACAAAACATCGAAAAACCTAATCTTGAGACCTTCCGTCACAATTTTCTCAGTCGTCAGGTCAAACACAAAAACAATATTACAATTCAACAATATAAAGCACATTATGCAGAACCTCGAATTGAATAATTAACAGTTTACAAGCACAAGACTTTTTCTTCCCAATTTGTGAGGTAGCAGCAAACAGAGCATAACCAGAAAGAATAGATGAAGAAGAGAAAAAGGGGTTACTGCAATTGGAAGCTTGACAGAAATAGCGCAAGAGATTCGTCCCCTTTTGATGTCGTTGACTTTGAGGAAGCTTCCAAAGAGGTTGGAGTAGAAGCCGCTGGTATCGAAACTCCGTGGAACGGCTCTGTCGATGCCCACTGTTTTAAGATAATCGAGAGTTAGAGAAACATGTTGGTCGGACATTGAAGACAGTGTTTGGGTTTCAGAAGCAGAGGAAGAAGCTTTTGATGCCATTGGGGCCTCTTAGACAAACACCACTTGACGTTTTTTTGGAAGTGGTTTAGTTTTTAGTTCTTGTTCTGTTCTGTTCAAAGGGTCTTCTTCACTCTTGATCACCCGTCGATGTATTCCCAAAATTCTCATGAAATTATTTGTTTAAAGAGGAAAATTGAATTACCTTTCTTATTACTTACATTTTTTAATTTTTAAAATATTTTTTTAAAATTTAGTAGATAAATTGTTATATTTGTATACCATACCATTTATATTAAATTGTAACTATTTTTCAATATAAGAAAAATAGTTTATAATATTTCAAAGGCAGTTTTGCAGTAGTTTATTTTTGTCTTCATGTTATCTTTTACTTTATTTTTAAATATACATATATAAATAATTGACGGGAGTACAAATGATAATTTTTTATGTGTCGCAACTAGAATTTTTCTCAAAAAATGATAAAAAAAACATATGTACAACAAATGATTGACAATACGGACATTTTTCGTGTTTTAAAACCTTATTTACTACAATCGTAAGGACTAATGACTGACAATACGGACAACAACAACAAATCTTCTTCGAAAACATCAAATATTGTTTCCGCAACACAAACCATTTTTGCGAAACCATTTCCAGACGTCTTGAAAGTTGAAGTCTTCATCGGTCATAATTTCTGACATTGGCAAGAACGCATGTTCACCCTGTTGGACATGTACGGAGTCGCTTTTGCACTTACAACTTCTAAACCAACTCAAGTACGGTTGCGAAACAAATTGATGTTTGGACCCATGCAAATAAGGTATGTCGTCACACCTTACTCAGTGCGTTATCTAATGATTTGTTCGATGACTATTGCTCTTACAAGGAAGCAAAAGATATTTGGGATTCCCTTATCCTCAAATACATTGTCGAAGACGTCGTTAGACAAAGGTTTGTGATCGGAAACTACTATTATTGGGAGATGATCGAAGACAAAGACATAAAAATTCAAATAAATGAATATCACAAGCTACTTGAAGATATCAAAATAGAAAGCATAGCCTTGCCTAATGACTTCGTGTCTGAATTATTGATTGAAAAGCTTCTGCAATCTTGGACTGATTACAAGCAACAACAGAAGTATGACACAAACAAATGTCACTACCAGATTTGATCACCCACATCATTATTGAAGACACCAGCAGAATGAAATGTGCTACTGCAAGGGCTAAAGTTTTGTCTACCAAAGCAAACATGGTAAAAGACAAACCAACTCCAAAAAGGTACGAGAAAAAAATTGATCACAAAAAGAAGTATAATAATAAATTCTCTCATCCTAATGGAACTAACTTCACCTTCAAGAAAAAAGGGAAATTGCTTTGTTTGTGGAAAGTCAGGTCATCATGCACCTCAGTGCAGACATAAGGCTAAAAACGACTAGCTTATATCAGCTCTATTGCATTACATCTTATATGAATCCAAGATTTTCTTCTTTCTTTCTTTGTCTCTATGTTTTATCTTTTGCTATATGTCGCGAATTGTTGGAACCCATTAGATATCGCCAAAGATATCAAAACAGATTGCTGCGAAAATTAAGCAAGACTTGCAGAGGTGATGCAGTATGCCTGTTCCGTTTCAGATCCAAGGGGAGAGTTTTACAAAACCGAAAAATAGATGGAAGTTGGACGGTTTCTATATAGTTTCGAGATGGTTCAGGTTCGGTGCCATCTAGATCGGAGCAGTGTCTTCCTCCTTTCCCATAGGTCTCCCTCCATCTCCGACAGTTGCTCCGTTTCTGGCGGCCAGGCTCATGGAGCGGTGCCACTAATCTAGGTTTTGAAACTCTAATTGTTTTAGTTTTCTCCATCTATAAATACCGCCTCCTTCTGCTCTGAAAGTCACATCTCACTCATGACTTTCCCTCTTCCTCCCTTCCTTTTCACTCATTTATTCTTTTTCTTTTACTTTATAATTTTCTAGGTTTTGGGTTCTTACTCTAAGAGGAGTTTACTTGCTAGTCGAAAATTGAAGAGATTGCTTGGGTTTCCGAAGCAGAGGAAGAAGCTTTTGACACCATTAGGACCTCTTACACAAACGCCACTTTACATTTTTTCGAGGTGGTTTAGTTTATAGTGACAAGTACTGTTCAAAGGATCTTCTTCACTCTTGATCACCAACAACCAGTCAACGTACTCAGAAAATTCTCGTGAAATTATTTGTTTAAAGAGGAAAATTGAATTATCTTTCTTATTATTTACATTTTTTTAATTTTTAAAATGAATATTTATTTAAAGTAAAAAATAATCACATTTCCACTATTTCTAAATAAATGTTTGTCTTTTTATATATTTTTAATAAATAACACTATTTTTATATTTTTATAAAATGGTATTTATATTCTTTGTTCTATTTAAAATTTAATAGATAAATTGTTATATGTATATATATGAATATATATTTAAAGTTTAAGATTCAATCCAAATATTTAGATTTGCATTTATAAAAATTCAAATTATTTTTATATAAATATGAATTTAATTAAATGATTCAAATATTTGAATTTGGATTACGTTGGATTTTTCATAAAAGTGTAACACTCTAGAAAATACATAACTATTACAATAAAAGTTCTACAGATTTCTATATAGACTTGGAGTTTTTCAAAATATTTCTATTACAAGTTTATGACTTATAAAAATACAAATATTAACAATATAAGGTTCAAAACTACATCCCAAAGCCCTCCTGACCTTTCGACACCTGTATGATCACCTGCTCGTGTAACGTAATGTGGTAATCGCAGTTTACAACATAATAATAAAAGCAAGAGTAAGTTAATGAAAAGAAATTTCATAACATATTTAATTCATGCAAAAAGAACCAATCAAACTAATCATTTATAAACATTTTTTTTTAAATGTTCTCATATAAAATTTCAATACCAATTTCATCGTTCATTGATAAGTGCCTAATTTCCGTAATATTTCATATTAAAATATATACACTTATGAGTATTGATTGCTAATTTACATATAAAATAATCCCTAATTTATGAATTTATATCTTTTTACATTTTTTATGATCTTTAATTGAATAAGAGCATTTTATTCCTAAATTTGATATTAATTGCAGGTTTTTATGGAAGAATGGAGATTTGGACTAAAGAAGAATGATATATGCTAAAAGGAGAAAGCTAGAAGGTCCAGAACGTGCAAAAGAAAGAGAGAAAAGTCCAACTCAACAACAAGAATGTGTCATATTAATTGCGCTATTTTTATGTTTTTATTATTAAGCCCATAAGTGTGACACAAGAATTCACCTAACCCTAGCAAATTAGGTTAAATAGGAGGCTAGAGGCACAAGCCTAGTGTGCTAGATTGAGAGGAAAACACCAAAGAGTGAATTGTAACCCAATTAGGAGAATGGAAGGTGCTAGAAGTATGCGTGGCTAATTCTACCCTTTGGGATTGAGAGTAATCTGCTCGAACTCTTATGTATTGAGGTGATATCTTATATTAAAATATTCAGTTCTTGATTGATTATTGGTATTGTTGTTTTATTTTTAATTTTCTGTGACAAATTGAGAATCTTAAATGTGACTGGAAAGTATTTTTAGGATTCTGACCTAAACAACAATACTTAACATATTTGAGTGCTAGGAATAGACTTGAAATGTTAATTGCTATTAACGTCTGAGCTTCGTTCCAATTGACGCAATTACTCTTTGATTTATTTTCTTGTTAATTATTGCCATTATAACAACTTTCAACACACTTTTAATTGTTTCTTTCTATATTTAACCATTATTGTACTTGATAATTCACTGTTCCTTGTGAGATCGATATTCGTCCTTAGGGACAATTATTACTTCTGACAACGCGGTGCACTTGCCGTAAAATGTCATCATTCATATAGACCTCACATGAATCTATTTTCAATCATAATCATTAGATTTAATTTCAATCCTACTAATTATACATGAATTCATCGCCTTCACTCATTAAGTATGCACCTACCAAAGACTAACACCTGATCTAAGGATTACCAGCAAATCCAAGAGAAAAGATCAGGTTAAGTTCAAATATCCAATACTGAGTGTCTACAATGGGACCCGATGTGTATGAACTTCCTCTCAGCTTCTCACCACCTGATATCTTAGTCTATATGACTTAGAACATCAATAAAACTAGATGATCTTTGTTAAACATAGGTTTTTCATACTTAATGTCATCAAACAACAACTCATACATTATCCCAAATGTATGACATCAATTTCATACAATTTTTATCATTCATATATAATACATATCATTCAATCACATAACATTTAAAAATTCATACCATTCAAGAACTTTTCCAACATAAAAAAATAATATTTAACTTCCAAACTATCAAAATATAATATTTATACATGTTCACACAATATAAAATCAAACAATTTTATCAACTAACATCCCTGCAGGAGAAATTGAAACTTGGGATCATGTCCTCTCCACATTCAGATCATCTAGCCTAGGGTATCATTGAAAGTTAAAGTTGATTTTCCTTACCTGAAATTGTTTATTCTGATGAAAATTTTATCTCAAACATGGGAACTACTCTAAAATTTAGGAACTTAAAGCAATTTATCTAAACATTATCAAATTTTATTTTGAGCTTAATCAAGTTGAAAAAAAACACTTTTTTCAACTAGTCCCACTAAGATTGATGACTAAATCATAGAGAAAAATAGAGAATAAAAGATATTTAGAGTAAAAATGAATTTACTCTATTTGAAAATCTGATCGAGTAGAAATGTAGTCCGACTTTTCAATTACAACATGACGTGATCAGATTTTGAAATAAATGAAGTATGAGAGAGAAAATAAAGAAAGAAAATAAAGAAAGAAAATAAAGAAAAGAAGTTGGAAGAAAAAAAATAATAAAAAAGAAGAAAAAGAAAAGATGGTGACTGGGGCTGTTTGTTTACGGGGGTTACAAAAAGTACGCATTTACATACTCGTTTTGCTATTTTGTTGTATCACGCGTTGTAATCCAGTCTTCCTTATATTTGTTTCCTTTTTATTTATTATTTTTTATGTGCTTTTACGAAATCTTTTATAAGAGAAAATATGTATTTTTTTTATAGAATTTCAGTTCTGAATAGAAATTTATTAAACTAAAATATTATTTTGTCAAAAGGAACTGCCATTTATTTGAAAATTAAATACTCTCTCTATTAATTTTATAGTGTAAAACATTGTTGTCATTTTTCATTTCTCTCTTCTGCATGCAAAGTGAATCCTTATTTTTTTAGATTTTTTTATCTTTATTTGTTTAAACTTTATCTCTTTTCTGATCAAATCTTGAATTAACTCAAGAATTAAGAATCCTTTTTTACCTTATTGCTTTTTGAATCCAAATTAAAGTAAATAAATCCTTGTTTTGAATATTCTTTATTTTTTTTTTAATTTATCAATTTTGGTAGCTTTCTTAACTTTAATTAAACTCATGTTGAATTTTTATCATATTTTTTTTTAAATTAAATGTTTTGTACTCTATTAAATTTATACTAAAGTTGATAGTTATCTTTAGGTGTTACATTTATTTATTACATTTGCAAGCCTAATATAAAAATAAGCCCCAGTTATTAGTTTGGAAAGAAAATACTAGAACAGAAAAAGAAAAAGAAAAGAAAATAAAAATATATATATATATATATATATATATATTAATCAGTATAAAAAAATTACTAAATAAAAATTAATTTTAAAAAAATTATATTAAATAAATTAAATACTATTTATCAATTTAAAAATTAATTTAATTTTTTATTGATAATAAAATTTACTCTAAATATTAATAATTTTTTAGTTTATAAAATAATATCTAATTAATTTTAAAATTAATTTTTATTTATTAATTTATTTTATATATATATATATATATATATATATATATATATATATATATAAATATAAGGATCCTTTCCTTCAAATATTTGCTTTAGTTTCTAATAACTTTTTTAAGAGGTTTTGAGCGAAAGATGCCTCGTGGGACGCTTGAAGTTATTCTAACAAGTGCAAACCACCTTCACAACAGTGATTTTTTGGGTAAGTAATGCAAATTCAAACGTACTTTCGGCTTACAAATTTCTATTTCATATAGATTAGTGTCTCAAAGTATTTTTCAATTCAATGGGTTTTTTTTATTAATTTTTTATTTCTGCAGTAAAACTTTTATTTTAGAAATTGAAAATAGGCAAAGATTATAATAAATAAATGTTTTTTTTTATGAGCAGGAAAAATGGATCCTTATGTGATTCTCACTTATCGCACTCAGGAGCACCGAAGCAGTGTGGCTAAAGGTGTAGATTATTTTGGTTTCTTCACCAGTGTTTTCTTAGTTTTTTTTTTTTTATATATTTTTGAACAAGTTGTATATAGCAAACCCCGTTGGAATATTGAGTAACGGGATTGAGATGTGTGATAGGTGCAGGATCTAAACCCCGTTGGAATGAAAGCTTTCTGTTCACTGTTTCTGACAGTGTCTCTGAACTTAATCTCAGGCTAATGGACAAAGATACGTTAACCAGGGATGATTTCCAGGGCGAGACAAGGTGAGTAGAACAACTTCATAAAATAAGACAAAAAAAATATTTTATTATAATTATTTGCAATAAAATTTCTCACATATTTTATTTTTCGTCTTATTTTTTTTATATATATATTTATTTAAATCTAAAATAAATTACTTTAAAATGTTTTTAAATTCATTAATTATATTTATTAATAATGTTAATGTAGACCATCAATTATGTATAATGACATAATTGATTTTGCATCTTCTTTCAATTATTAATAAATGCAAATAATTTACAACTGAAAACGGAAAGTTAAATAATTGATTACACAAATTTATAGAAGTTGTAACGTTAAATAACTTTCCTCCTATAACTCAAACAATATCAAAATTGAATATACTAAATAACGCAATTCCTTACAATAAATACATTTAATTGACTATATATTAAATTTAAATAATAAATAGTTATGAAGTAATAATTAATTTATCTAATAAAATAATATCAATATAAATTTATTACATTTATTTAATTTTAATATTGGTGTTACGTTACTCAAATATTAATTACTTTTGCAAAGTCATAAATAATATACTTAAACATTTCTTAATGACATGATGAAAATTACAAAATATTATCAATGCATAAATATATCATGGCAGAAAAGTTATAAGGGTCACATAACATACTAACCTAATTAATTTTATGGTTAGTTGTATAATATATTAATCAGTTATATATCATTTGTTGCTTTTTGAATGAGAGTGACACAACTATATAGTATAATATCAACCTATAGGTAAGTATAGTACAACATGAACAAAGAGTAAATGTATAATTTTTGGTATTAAATATATTTATTAAAAATAACTCTCTCACGCATTTTTCAAATAATAATTTTCATGTATTAAATATAGTTATATTATATTATATTAAATCTCATAAATTAGGAATAACTCGTAAATCAAAAATTTATGGATATAAAAAAATATTTCGCGTCTCTTAATTGATTTTTTAGAGTTTAAATTGAGATAAACCCTAATTCCATCCAAAATCAAAATTTGTTTCCAATTTTTTTTTAGTCTTTAAATAATTTAAGACAATATTTAAGTTATTTTCCATAAATTTTACTTATAATTTGTAATTTTTTTAAAGAAAAATAATTAAAACTTGTGAGAAAAAAATAAAAATAAGTTTAAGAAAATAATTAGCTTCAATTGAGTTACAATCAATTTAAAATTTTGTATCTAATGAGCTGAGCTCAATATTTTCTACATAATTAATATCTAATCCAAAAATTTCTCCTTTCTTTCACTTCAAATTATTGCAAATATACACAAAATATGTACATAAAAACATCATTCATCTATTTCCTTATAAATAGTACATATGTTAAAATTAAAACAAATAAAGCCTTAGTTTTATATCTTACAGTGATAATTTGATTTTATTTTGATTTTATTGATTTCAGAATCAATTAATAAATAAGATACTAAAACGTTTTTGCACATTTTTTTGCTGAATGATATTATTTGAAAGTGTCTATTACTTCTGGTATTGAAAAGAGTAGACATATTACTCTCTTTTTTTCTGAATTAAATTCGTATATAGTCACTATAATACATCTATTTTATGGTTTTACAGTTTTGGTTCCTATAAAGTAAAATCATATTATATTATTTTAGTCTATGTTACTATTTATTGGTGATGTGATATCTATCTATTATAAAATATATTGTATAACATCTTGTTTTTTCTATTATTTTTATTTTCAAAACAACGAAACCTCTTATATTTTTACACTGAGATAGTGATAAGAGAAAGAAAATGAAAAAAATACAGTTATTTGAATTGAGAACAAAAAAGTGAAAAGTGAAGGAAAATAAATAAAAATATTGTATTTATTTAATTGATGTGATAAAATATTTTTATATTAGTATATTTAAACATATAAAAGATTTAAAATATAAATAATTATAAATTCATTATCCAACATTTATATAAAATTCATCATCTAACATATATAAAAATGAATTGGTTTGGATTAAATTGAGTCTCACCTAATTATAAAGAAAATTTACCCAATTGAATTGATTAGATTATGGGGTAGTTGGACCCAATAAACATTCTTAAAAAACATTGATAGGAAACAAATTAAAGCTTTTGAGAACTAAGTGCAGTGACAAACATATATATGCAGAATTAATCTGGAACCTGTGTTTGATGTGGGGAGCATTCCAGAAAGTTCTTACAATGTTGTGAAGGACCAAAACCACTGTGGGGAGGTTAAGGTGGCACTCACCTTTAATCCAGAGGTAAAAGCTTCACTGTTGATAAATATATTAAAGATTTTACATTAATTAGAAAATTTAAAAATTTAAAAATATATTATAATTTTATATTAAAAATTTCATGTTGACTAAAAATTAAAATATTTTATAATATATAAATAAATACAAACTTTATTAATATTGTAATTTTTAATCGCAGAGAGGATATGTAGAAGAATAAAGGCTTCTGATGTAAGTGGACGAAGGAGTCACCAATTAGTAGCATTTGAACTGACATTATCTTTTCTTTTTTCCATAATAAGTTGTTCAAAATTACATTAGAAAGTCTGTGATATGATTTCTAGATTTTGTATTTTCAACTCAAATTTGCCTATTTTTCCGTTGTATTGAAATTCCTTTGCAACAATCATTTGTATGGGAAAACTCCTGCACCTAATATTTTTGCACCACACGTCCCAGTAAGCTGTGATCCTGATGATTAACAAATGTTCAGTAAAATTAAATTATAATTCTAAAAAAAATTAATAATAATAATAATATTGATATTAATATGCCTAACGGTAAAAGGTCCATTATGTGTAATTTGTGACATTCTAATTTCCTTTTATCACCCCTTATTCCTCTTGCACCATGATAAGGGTAGAAAGTAAGAGTGATAATGAAAATCCAATCTAAATTCAAATATTTAATTATATTTTAAATTTATATTTATATTTTTTATATAATTTATTTTTTCATAAATTTAAATTTAAATATTTAGATTAAATTTTAAATTTAAATTCATATTTTTTTAAAAAAGAAATAATTGGATTTTAAATCCAAATTTGTACTTTAAAAAAATTAATATAATAATATATAAACAAGTTTAATATTATATAAATATTAAGGAATTATAATAAATCTATAATTTAATAATAAAAAAGTTAAAAATTTTGAATGTTAAAAATTTATGTATTGTTATTTTTAGAAATTTTTTATTCACTATGGAGTCTAAAGGTCCAACCTTCTGCTCAAATTTTTGCATAGAGGACTATGTTGAACAAGATTGCTACCAAGAAAAATCTGATCAGTAGGGCTGTGCAATTGAGAGATACACTGTGTGTCCTCTGTGGGAGGGAAGAGAAATGATATCACACCTCTTTATTTCTTGTAACGTATCAAACGCAGTCTGAAACATGTAAAACAAATGACTTGGGATAAGTTCAGTAAATTGCAACTCTTCACTTAAACACTTTGATCAGTATAATTGTCTATGTTTTAATATAGAGAGAACACAATCTATGAAAAAGCTTGTAGGTATATATCGTATTTGAAAACATACGAATATGATAATGTTTAATCAAGCAAATGTGATGTAGAAATCCAAACCCTGACATAGATAGAATCTTGGGTATGGATATGGATGAAACATAAGGTCTTAAAAAGGAAAATTTTTCTTATTATATTAGGTTGAATCCCCAATCATTTGTATCAATTTTGGCAACCAAATAATTTATATTACGTTCAGTTATGCCAAGTATGGAATACCACAGATCTATTTTGTATTGACAACAATAATGCATCTACAAAGGGAGTGTCCTGCATCTCCTCTTTTACACTCACTGTCACAAGAGCAGAGCAGTACACGCTTGGTTGCTGTTTTTTTAACTAACCAAAGATTTTTATCCAGATGCACAATAATGTAAAAGTGTGTTTTCCTTTCTACTTGGAGGAACAATATCTCTGCAAGCATATGGATATTCTAGATGTCTTAAAATGGATTAGGTGTTTTTTTATGTATGTTTTATGCCAATTTTTTTTAAGGATGTATGATGATTAAATTTTTTTTAATTTATTATTTATATCACTATAAGAAAATTATTAAATAATAATTAAATTTATAAACAAAAAATAATTAGTCACTATCACTACAAGAAAATCATTAAATAAAAACTAATTTTAAAGATAAAAAAATAATTAATTGCTATAGTGAATAAATTAGATATAATTTTGGAGGCTAAAAAAATTTTTAGTTTCTAAATTAGTTTCTATTATTGTTAAATGGTTTCTAAATTGATATTTAATTAGCTACTAAAGTTTTAACTACCAATTATTTAGATTATAAATTTGGTAGCTAATTAGATACCAATTTAGAAATCATTTAACAATATTATAAACTAATTTAAAAACAAAAAAAAAATTTAGTCTCCAAAATAGTCTATAATTTGGTTACTATACCAACTAATTATTTTTTGTCTCTAAAATTGGTTTTTAATCAATGATTTTCTTGAAGTGTATAGTGACAACATTAGATACTAATTTAGAGACTAAAAATTTATTTATATCTAAAATGGTTTCTATTATTAATATTTTTTTTTAAAAATATTTTCTAAATTGGTATCTAAATTAACTACCTAAGTTTTAACTACTAATATTTTAGATTCTAAATTAGTTTCTAAAAAATTAATAGAGACTAATTTAGAATATAAAGTAATGAGTTTAAAATCTTGGTAGCTAATGATTACATACCAATTTAGAAACCATTTTATAAATTTTTATTAATAATAGAAACTACTTTAAATACCAATAATTTTTTTAATTTATAAAATATCTCTAATTTAATCAAATAATAACTAATTATTTTAATTAGTAATTAATTTTTATTTAATAATTTTCTTGTATATATATAAAATGTTATATATTGCAGATCGAAAAGAATGTTTCTATCATAAAATTTAAACTTAATTGCATCACACATAAATTCACTTTAAATAAATTCTTTGTTGGAAAGCTGAGTGACTTTTTGACACCATATAACCAAGAAAATTAAAAGTATATTTACTACATCTATTAAAAATAGCCCTTCCATTGATATTAATTTATTACATACATTTTTTAAATAAATAAAAAATACTTATTACTTGTATTTATTACAGTCTTAATTTTTTATGTGAAAATCTTAAATGTTATTTATTATATTTCTTAAATAAAACGCTTCAATTAATATTTAATTTATTACATGCATCTATTATATGAATAAAAAATATTTATTAATTGTATTTATTATGTTAAAAATATTAAATGAATTAATGATTTCTTAAAATTATCTATATAAATAATAACATTTTAAAAATTTATATAATAGTTTTTTAAAGAATTTATTGTTTAAAACATTTATTAATATTTTTATATTGAACCAAGTTTAGAGAGAGAACGTGAGTTGAGGTTTTTTCTCGTGAGTGTTTAAAATTTTATCCCAACATAGCAAATAAATAACATCTTTTAAGTCAACATTATCAACAAATTGTATTTGTGAGTTCTCTTTTCTCTTATTTCTCTCACCTTTTCCTCTTCTACTACTTTCTGTTACTTGTAAGCTTCAAACCTCTTTCCTTCTTCCTCCAAATCTCATTTATTCCAGCCACCATTTGCAAGTAGTTATCTCTTCGCAATCCATTCAAAGCTTTAGAGGTTTGCATTCTTTCTCTCTCTCTCTTTTTTTTTTCTTATTCAATTACTTCTTTATTATTTAAATTTTATTTTGTCTATTTGCTTAAATTTGGGTGAATTTATAATCCTAATCCTAACCCTAACCAAATGATTTTTTTTTTCAATTTTCTCATTTCCCTCTTTCCCCCAATTTACTCCCATTTTCCAATTTTATTCACTTTTTGTTAAATAACCCTACAACTTTAACCCAAATTGAATCAATTGCATTAAGTGGATCTCACCATCTCAAAGTTATTATGTAAAATCATAGTGTACACAAAATTGTGCAAACCCCATATTACTTATCTAGTATCCTAAATTATTACACAATATTACATCAACAAAAACATTTAAGTTTTGTCAATATTAAACATCACTTCAAGTCTCAATCTTGGTTTCAACAAGATATAACTCTTAATGTTTTGAAAAATAACAAAAACTCGAGTTGATGTATACAAGTTTTGATTGTTTTCAAATTTTTTGGAGGTGTTTCTGTGTAATAGAGTTGAGACATTCCTAAAATGTCCCATATTTATTTCATTTTTTCTTTGTTGATAAAAAAAATATAAACTCCTTTGATTTTTTTTTATTTCTATGTTAAGAGATATAATTTTTTTAAATAATATGAAAAAAGAATATGAAAATGTTGTGCAATTTCATTAGATTTAATGGTGTATTAATGTAAAATTTCGATTCTATAACTAATTTTAACTATTGTTTTAGAGCCACTATAGTAAAAGATATCCGATATAAATTTTGTAAATAAATACAACTTTATAGCGAGGGTTGATCTATAATCGTTGTTAAAAAAAATGAGAACAATAATGTATTATGATTCCTTATAGAACCACCGTAAGTTAAAAAATTGAGAAACAATGACGGTTTTTTCCATAACTGTCATTGTTTTCCTTTATTCTATCCAAAATAGTGAAATTAGCGCACTTGTCATTTTATTCTCTATTTTCGTTCTTTTCTCTCTTGTCATTGGAACATTGAAACTCATTGCCACTGTTGTCCACTAATTATAGTGTCCTCATTTTGTAACTGTTCATGCAACCCCTATTTCAACTCCTATTAACACACTTTCTACCGCCGATGTGTTTGCTGCCACTTCTACCATCGTCCTCCATTTTTTTTGCTACTCTTATCATTATTGTGCTTTGTTTCTACGGTTTCGCTGCCTCTATTGTCATTATTTCACGACAACTTAATATTAACACATCGTTATTAAATGAAGTAATGAAGTTACAACGACAATTGGATATAAAATTGTCATGGTAGTTTTTTTAACAATAATGTGTCTGGTTGTTGAACAATATAACCTATATAATGATATGTTTATAAAATGATTAGTATAGAATTGTTTTTAAAATATTGTTTAATTGTTCACTAGAAAAAGTGCATGTGCTATATCTAATGATGTAAAAAACCTTATTTATAGTAGTGGTGATAAGTGATATATAATATTTTAATAACTGCCTTGTTTTGTCAATAACACGAGCCTTGCGTGTTTGTGAAAAAATGTTTAAGGTGAAGACAACATATGATATTTTCAACCATGAGTTTATCATAATTTTTTTCTACCAAAAATATTATTGTTTGGTAAATCTTGATTTTCAACCACAGTCTTGTCACTACTAAAAAATCATTAAATAAAAACCAATTTTACTAATTTAGAAATTATTTTTTAATGATAAAAACTAATTTAGAAACTAATAATTTTTTTAGTTTATAAAATAATATCTAATTTAGTCAATATAATAACTAATTATTTTTAATCTTTAAAATTAATTTTTATTTAATAATTTTCTAATAATATGTATAAACTGAACATATCTAAGTGAATGAAAATGATAAAGGATACTTCAAATATACCGTGAACTTAATTCGAGTAAATCTAATAATATCTTTTCGTTTTCTAAGTGCATCAACAATTGAACATATTTTTCACTACAATTTGAAGCTTAAGTTCTTCTGCTTTTCTAATGATGAAAATAACTGATGAAGAATTTTCTTTCTTTTGTATTAATGTGATTAATGAATTCGTGATAATATTTATCGAATTATTTTCACTAGATTTGTAGACTTCTTTTGTTTCCTTGATATATATTGTTACTGCAATTAATGTGCTAAAGTTATATGAAATATACACTTGCTAGATTTAGATCAAGCATACTATTGAATAAAGAAAATTGTTAGAATCTTTAAATTTTACTTCATTAATTCCTACCATGTGAAGAACAACAATAGATTCGAGATCGAAAGCTAAAGCAACACCAAATCTCCGTGCTTAGTATACAATCTCTCTCCTTATACATGGCCACATGTTCTTTACAATCCCACCACCCAAAAAATAAAATAATAGATGTTTTTTCTCCATATATAAGGGGTATTCACACATTAGTTTTTAATATAGAGATTGTAGGATTTTTCTTCATTATTTGATTTGAAACTCCTTATTCATGAAAAAGTGAAAATGATTGTGTAAAAAATTTCATATATTTGCAGGAAAACGTCAACAAATGAAGAAAATGAAATCAAGTGCTGGAAAAGACCGGAACATGAGTAATGATCTGATACATGAGATTCTGGTAAAAATCTTTTTATGCCTCAACGTTGTGGATGTTGCAGTTGCCTCCCTAGTTTGCAAGTCCTGGAATAAAGCTTGTCGTGAGCCATGTCTTTGGAACAAGATTGATCTCTCCACACTCGGCTCTTACTGTTTCAGCAAACCACTGAATAAAGTTGAAGCTTACAGGCACTCAAGTTTGAAGATGACTCAATTCTTGAAGCATGTTCTTGATCTGAGTAATGGAAACACTACCTGCTTTATATTCAATTTTTATGTTTACTTAACGAATGAACAGTTCATCCTTGTAGCACAAAGGTAAAGATTCTCTGGTTCTGAATTACCCTTTGTACATGCATGCATGTGGGTTATTATAAAACCGTTCTATGTTTATAAGTTAAATGGTTATTTTTGTTTTGTAGGACCCCTAAACTGAAACGAGTTGTTCTACAAGAGACGGGTGATTTCTCAAGAGGAGTAGAGGAGACCGTAATGAGCTTATGGAGTTGTCTTGAATCCATTACCATTACCTCTGCTGTCTCGGGTTATTACATATTGCTAGCTATTGGCAAATACTGCAACAACATCACTGAGATGAAATTTTCTCAGGGTTGCTACTTTGAAGAAAAGCATGCTGTAGCCATGACTAAATACACCCCCAAGTTAAAGATATTGAGCATTCGGACTGTAGCAACAAGCGTGAAGGCATTGGTCTGTGTGCTGAGATTCTTAGAACATTTGGAGAAGGTGAATATATGCCACAGTTTGATTTTGGATACAGCATATCCGGGCACCGTAGTTGTAGATATTAGTGAGCTACGAAAGCGTTTTCCCCCCTCGAGTGTGGAAAAGCTATTATATTGTGAAAAAGGATCGTGCCTGAGATGCATGAATGGTAGAGACACTACTCCCAGCAGGCAACCAGATGGACCCTATGAGGATATCTGGGGAGAGGATGAGATTACCTCTCTTGCCCATTTGCCTCAACCTTCTCAGGCTTCAAGACGTGCAAGACTGCTACCCTTCGTCACTAGAATTATCTACAATGTCTCAAGTCTTTTTGAGCAACAGCAGCTATATCATCATAGTTAGTTTTCTAAGTTACTAGTAAACAAAAATACATTTTCTATGTTTAGGTGTTTTTGGATTGCATGTTTGAACAATATTTCAGTGTTTCTGAATCTTGCATGTTTCAACAAAGTTTACTTATATCCCGTGGTGCTGGTGCTGAGACTGCACCATCACCCCCATAGTAATGAAGCTTGGGTAGGTTGTATCAATTATCCCAACTTTACCTCGTCTTACTACACATGAGGTCTGCTGATTAAGATGTCAGACAACTACCGACATGTGACCTATTTTCACCTGTCTCTGAACCCTGCACACAAAACAAACCCATGCCAAGAAACCTATCCTCTCTCTATATATAAGTTTCCAACAATCAGTTTAAATCGTAAAATATATGACTCAAGTACTTATATGGATTTTGATTTACTCCTTCATGTTGATCTTTTTTCCCCCTATCTATTATGTCATCATCTTTAAGCTCAAAGTAGAATCTTGTATAAAAAAGAATGTGATTCGAGTATACTTAAGTTTATATCTGGAGTTGATAAAAGAAAATTGCATCTAACTTTAAAAATTTGTGGATGTCTAAACTCATGTTTACATACTGAAACAGATATTAAGATAATTTTTTATGGTTAATCTTAGACATTAACACATACTAAGAATTTTGATATCTAAAGTTGAAATCATATAAGGTTAGTTTTTTTATTCATTATTCAAATATTTATGAATTATGTAAATATAAATATTACTTTTGCTATATGCAGGTCCTAAAAGTAGTTCTAATTAGATAACTTTAAAAATAATTATGTTTTTTTTAATTAAACCATAATGTGCCAATAAGATCAAGGACATAATAAAAATAGGAATGTCATAAATATTGTAAATCTGATTCCTTATAATGGAATATAATTAGATATTATACAATCAAATATCTTGTTTTTTTTAGTTTATTACATATAACTTTTTTCGCTTGATAATATCAAAATTAATTTTTCTACATTCATTCTAATAATATGGTATTAGACTCTATCTTAATTAATAGTTGGGTTTATTGTGTCATTACATCTATCTTTGATTTACATATTTACATAGTTGGGTAAATGTAGGATGTCATATAGAATGTGATAGAATTCTCACATCAATTACATATAAAATCAATTTATAATATATAAATGAGAATAAACTTTACTTAACTTATTTTGTTAGTTAAAATAAATTTTTTTATCAATAAAAATAAAAAATGAAAAATATTTAAAAGATACTTAAATCTTTATATGAAAAATATTGGACAGTTACACATTTAATATGTCTAAACTAGTCTATCAAATTGCATGTGTACCCATTAAAAAACATAGTGCATGTATAAGGATTGAATGTATAAGGGTTAGATAATTTAGAGTATTCCAAAATATTAGAGTTCACAAATAGAAAAACAAAATGTATAAGGATTGAATGTTAAGTATTGAATATGTATAAGGGTTAGATCATTTATGAAATGACATATATTTATTTATTTTTTCTAGTTAATAAAAAAATAGAAAAAAGAACATGCAAAATGACTTGTGGTTTGATGGAATCAGACTTAATTCAACCACATTACTAAAATGCAGAAGTAGATATTAGATGATCTCAGTTCAAAATCAATTAAGGTTTAGGAGTGTAAGAATTGATTAAGTTTAATCTTCAAGAGTTACAAGACAAATTAAGCAAAAATGTCATATATAATAACAAAATTAATACAATATTTTTTTACTAATATGATTATTTTAATTATCAGATTTATTTTTTATAATAATTCTTATTTGGTTATATCAATACATATTATTAGACAATTTAAAATACACATAACGATGACAATCTTTTCATTTTCATTAAGAAGAGAAAAAAATATTTTAGGTAGTGTTTGACCGAGTACTCTCTTTCTATGCCATAAAGTACTTAGTTTAGTTAACATTCCAAAGAATATCTTTCCAAACATGTAAATTGATAATGTTTTAAAAAAAGGCTACAGTTTATCTCTTGTGAAAAATTTGTATAAAATGGTTGCTAAAATCTTATCAAAGAAAATTATATCACAAACAATTTGTATTCATTGAGGGTAGGGGAATCTTTGATAGTATAACAGTGACAAATGAAGTGGTACATGATCTTATAAAGAAAAAGGAAATTGCATCATTGTCGAGGTTGATTTTGAAAAACCTATTACTCTGTTAACTAAGACTTTCTTTGTTATATGTTTCAAAGAATGAGGTTTTGTGCTGAATGGATAAATGAATTAGGGTTGTCTTGAATCATTGTTTATATCTGAATTAGTTTATGGGAGTCCAACCCAACAATTCTCACCCTCTAAAGGATTAAGGCATGGAGATCCACTTACACCCTTCCAATTTATTATTATGGCTGAAGAACTTGTTGGTGTGATTAGGGAGACTGAGTGTAAAGGTCTTTGTCAAGGTATTAGGGTAGATCAAAACCAAGTTCAAGTCAGTATGTTGCAGTTCGGTAATTATAAGATACTCTTTTGTAATACGGGTGTAAAAAATATCATGGCGATGGCGATCAAATGTGCTTTGAGGTGTTTTGAATTAATATATGGACTTAAGGTAAATTTCACCAAATGCAATATAAGATGTCTAGGAGTTCATAAGAGAGTTGTTGATGATCCTGAACTGTAATATTATAAAGGTACTATTTAAATTCCTGGGACTACCTGTGGGAGCTAACCATAGAAAAAATGTATCTTGGAAAGACATGATCATGAACGGGTCACTTGACATTATTCTTGATGCTCCTCCAAAGATAAGAGAATAAGAGATCACTCAGAAAACTTAACTAACCAAACAACACTCTTATAAAAACATAATAAAGATTAAAGTACTTAAGTTGATTTCTATTTCAAAAATGATTTATATTTTATATTCTGATTAGTGTTTTAACCCAATAATTTTCCTAAGTTCTATGGTCTGAGAAGGCGTTTGAAACACAGAAGCGACAAAATTTCATTGGGAAAAAAAGATGAATGATCATAGGACACCTATATGAGAGGGACAGAGAAAACTGTCAAAATTCTTTCTATTAGAAAATAATATTTATATGTTATACGAGAATTCAAAAGATAGCCACATTTTTTTTACTCAACAAACAATAAATAAATAAATTGAAGAAAAATATTTAAAAGTGTCTTAATTCTTATACAAAATAAAGTAAGTTATCATACCCACTACCACCCTAAAAAAACATAGAACTCTTACAATATGAGATCAGTTTGTACATTTCCCTCATCAAAGATAAAAACAACCAAAACACTTGGATAAAAGAGAGGTAGCCACATAGCAGAAACACAATAAACACAACAAGTTTGGAATGTAAATCTGAATTGTAAACATGTTTTTTTTTGTCTCCCAATGAGGTCTGAGAAGATGTGTAATAAGTGAGTGAAGCAACAATAAAATCTAAAAACAATGAAAATGGAGAAAAAGTATTCTGTTTTAACAGTATTTAATAAATTTGGCCTTCCCAATTAAGATGGTCGCCCTAGCTTCAGTTGGTGCGGAATCTATTAATCCAGAGTGGGGTTCTTGATGGAAGAATATTATGATTCCCTGATGCAAGAGAGGTTATCTCATCCTCACGCCAAACATCCTCCAATGGTCCATACGGTTGCCTGCTACGACTGTTGTCATGCCCATTCTGGCACCTAAGGCACCATCCTCCCTCCAGATATCCTTCACAGTATATCAGCTTTCCCAAGCTCAAGGGGGACAAACAATTTCGTAGATCGTCAAAACCCAAACCGTATAATCTACGGTCTGATGTATCCCTAATGAAACTGTGGCAAACATTCACCATCTTCAAATGCTCCAAGAACCTCAGAACACACTGCAAAGCCTTCATGCTTGCTGGTATGGACCGAATGCTCAACATTTTTAACTTTGGGGTGTATTTAACCATGGCTTCAGCATGTTTTTCTTCAAAGATGCAACCACAAGAAAATTTCATCTCAGTGATGTTGTTGCAGTATCTGCCAAGTGCAGGAAATATGTAATGACCGGGGACAGCAGAGGTAATGGTGATAGACTCAAGGACTCTCCATAACTTCATCGCTGAATTCACTCCTGCTCTTGAGAAATCGCCCGTCTTTGGTAGAACAACTCGTTTAAGCTTTCGGGTCCTACAAAACATAAATACATGTTTCTTTTTTCAGCATGTATAAGCTACAAAACATAAATTCAAAATTATACTTCTAGAACAAATTTCAAAAGTAATACATTTTAAAAAATGTTTATGAAAACTTTTTAACTTAGACTTGTAAACATAAATAGGTTTTTTTGTTTTGTTTTGGAAGGTTGTATAATAGGCACGTACATGTAGAAAGAAGATTAAAAATGAGAAAGGGAAAAAACGGTACCTTTCTGCAACAGTGATTAACTGTTCATCCGTTATGTAAACATAGTAATTAAATATCAAACAGGTTGTATTTCCATTACTCAGACTTAGAACGTGCTTCAAGAACTGAGTGATTTTTGAACTTGAACGCCGGTAAGCTCCAATTTTATTGGGTGGTGTGTTGAAACAGTAAGAGGTGAGTGTGGATAGATCAAGCTTGTGCCAAAGAGACGGGTCACGACAAGCTTTATTCCAAGTTTTGCAAACCAGTGAGGCAACTGCAAGGTCCACAATATTGAGGGACGCAAAGATTGTCACCAAAATCTCATACAACAGACGATCATTCTGCTCTTTTCTGCCACCTGAATTGCTACGATGCATCTCTTAATGCTTCCTGCTACTGTATTAAATGTTTCACACCATCATTTCAACTTTCTCATGAACTGGCAAGTGCAAATCAAATGTTGAAGAAAAATCCTATAATCTATGTTCAAGATATCTATGCGCGAATGCCCTATGAACTATTTATATAGCTATTTGAGGAATATTTATAACTTTCCTTTTGGGTAAGGGGTTTGTTAAGGACATGGGAGAGCTTTGTCTAAAGAGTGAAACACTATATGTTAATTCTGCAGTTCCAATATTGCTGCATAGGATACTTGCCAATCAAGTTTTTGTGGTTTTGATAATGTTGCAGGGTCTCTCTTTCTTTTATTCTGCATAATTATGCAGGTTTGTAATTGTTAGTATGATGGATAGAGGAAAAGAATATCGAAATCTTATAAATCAATTTCATAAAATTGAATTAAATTTAGGTTGTACCATGTATAACTATCAAGAAATATAAAACCAGGAGATTTGGTACTCCTTG
The DNA here is from genome assembly GCA_013389735.1 of Phaseolus lunatus. NCBI lineage: Eukaryota > Viridiplantae > Streptophyta > Magnoliopsida > Fabales > Fabaceae > Phaseolus > Phaseolus lunatus. The sequence continues at coordinate 6,911,993 of CM023864.1, forward strand.
TCCTTGATCTCGGGTAGAATGCTATTCTTAATATAACAAAATCCTGACACAGGAACCTACATGTATATAACTGCATATGGCAGGAATTAATGAAGTCAAAAATGAAGAGATTCAAACGATTTTTTTAGTAAAATCTTCATTCAAGAGTTCACCATTTAATATGAAGCTCACTCAAATATATATTTAATTTTAACCCAATGCTTGCAAGTGCAATCTATATTAATGAAACAAATTCTAGAAATCTAGCCAAAGTTACTTCTAAAATGCATTAACATAATTAATTAATAACAATAAACTTAGTTCTATGCCAAATATTCCCACCATTTGTAAGGAAGAACAACTTGGCCTTTAAAATCTTATGTAATATTTTGATTCAGTGAACAACAAAAAGATATTGTCGAATTTGCTTAGAATATACAGGGATATATCCTGAGGAAGCTGACATGAATTTTGAATTTGGTTGAAAAAACATCAATTATGACAAGCTAATCATGTTGACCAAAAAACATGAGAAGCTGATCATGGTAGAAAATATTATATATGTCGACTTTTGTCATCATGGCCTTATGACCATTTTTTTATCTAACCCCAAAACGCATATCAGCTAGGAAAATGTAACAGATGGACAAAAAAAACAAACTTTCATTTAATTAAGTAAATAACACTAAGTTTTATAAAATTCAACAAACTCTCCCTAAATGTTTAACATTTACAACTATCTCACCTAAAGAGATTTAGGGGGTCCTCATATATAGTTTAGTTTTAAAGATTTTTTTTTTTTTTTACCGAACTAAACTAGTTAATTTTTAATCTTGAAACTAAATTAAACTATTTACAATTAACTATTTCTATATTAGATAACTAAATTGAATTTGTATAGCTTTTTTTTTTTTTCAAAACTGAAAATTGATGATATTCAGTAAACACATTTTTAGCAAAATAGATGCTGGAAAAAAAAAGGATAAGTAAAAAATGACGAAAAGATAAAAATTATATCCAAAAACATCCTTCGGGTGCCTAGCATGATTAGATAAAATTGTTGTCCTTGAGCAAGATTTTTAGCTTAAGTGTACTTAAGGTAGTATTTCAGTTTAAAAAATTGAGTTTAAGTTAATTTTGGTTTTAATAAAAATAGTTTATATTTTTTGGTACAGTTTATTTCAATTATTTAATAGTTTAGCTTAATATATTTTTTTGGAATACCCATAAGTACATCATACCCTTGTTTATTATGATTAATATCTACTTCAAGTTTTGTAATTATATTGAATTGAGTTGAATTGAATTAAATTATATAAAAGATGTACTAAATAATAAAATAAGTGTTTTTGTTAATTAAAAAATTGGACTATTTTTTATTTTCCAGGAATTGAGTAAATTTAATTATTTTAATTGCATTATTATTATTACTATCATCATCATCATCATCATTATTATTATTATTATTATTATTATTATTATTATTATTATTATTATACACTGGAGCATAAGACGAAGAAAAAATATTTTTTTAATATTTTTATTTTTATTATCAGCAATGGAGAAAAAATGTATTACTCTATTTCTTTCCATTCAAATTCATGCATTTATTAATGACAATAAGAAGTTTTAATAAAGAAGGAAATAAATTATTAATAAAAGTTAAACTTTTCACCAGAAAAATGGAAAGTGTTGTCATTTTTTATGAAAGTAGAATATAGTTATTAATATATTGGGATACATATTTAATATTGAAATCATTTTTAAAAAACAAATTCAACTAAGAATTAATTTTATTGATAAAATCCCACAATGGAAAAACTAGTCTAAAAAATTCCGTGCTTTCAATAAGGTGCAGGTTAGTAGTTCAGTTTTTTTAAAGTTTAAAAAAAAAAAATCAACTTAAAAAATAGTTCAATTTTTTGATAGTTTAGTTTTCAATTCAGTGTGTTTTTACTTCTATTTAGTTTTTTTACACCCTCAATAGAAAATGACAATGCTAACTTTTTTTCTCCAAACAATTTTTGCAATGTGTAAAAGGTGTTCATGTAATGTTTTCAAACAATTAAGGGGTTAGTGTAATTTTGCAAAACTGAGTTAAAGAATATATTTAAAAATAAATATATTGGCAAAAAATATTATACTATTAAAAATATGTTATTTTATGTCAATAAATCGTATAAATTATAATCATTTTTCCTAGGATACAAAAATATTATGAAGAATTTTAACAAACAATAAGCCCTTAATTGACATGATTAGAATCGAAATCCAATTAGATGAAGGAGTTTGGTCAAATCGTTCGGATTGGTGTCTTTTTCTTTCTCTTTTTCTTTCACACAGAAAGTGAAAAAAAAAAAATAGAAAAAAAATGGGAGAAAACAGAGTGGAAATTGGGAAAATAGAAAAAAAAATGTTAGAGTTTGGATTAGTAATTCCTCTAAATTTAAACAAATAAAGCAAACATAGTTTAATAATAAGATGGAATTGAACTAGAAGATTGAGTGAGAAAAAAATAGAAATAATGAAAAATGAGAAAGATTACAAACCTACAAAGCTTGGAATGGTTGAGAGAAAGTTGGAAGAGGCTGAGAAGAGAATGAAGATGATAACAGCTGAAACTTGAAATAAAATAAAAAATAAATATTGGGTTAAATCTTAATTGGAAGACCAGAAACTAAAATGAGAGAATTAAGAAGAGAACTTTATATACTCACAGAAAGAATGTCAAATCACTTTCTTTCTTATATCTATTTAAAAAAATAAAAAATCATATTAAAATGTAAAATATTCTTTTAGTACATCAACTTTTAGAAAATTTTGTTTTTAATATTTGACTGATTTTATTTCTTAAAATTTTTTTTTATTGATTTTCATTAAGTAGATATCACAATCATGTTAGTTGTCATGTAATTTAAAGATCAAAATATTTTCATTATGTGTAATTTTTTGCTTTTAATCCTTTATATTTTTCAAAAAAAAAAAAATCATTTTCTTAATAATTTTTTTCACTATTTTTAGCTCATCAATTATTTTTTTTCATTAATTTTAGTTCATCAGTCTTTATTTATGATAGTTTTTAATTAGAATATTCAAAACGACCCCAACTCATAAACCAATCTGATGCACTAAGGATTTGGACTTGTGTCAAACTTTAAACTTAGATGATTTTTATCCTATTAGAAAATTTGTAGCGTCTTAAAATTACAATATTTTATTTTATTTTATTACAGAAAATATTTTATTTTAATAAAATTTAATCAAATCACAGAAATTAGAATTTATATTTAAAGTTTAAGATTTAAGATTTAAAGTTTAGAATTTAAATTTTTTTATGAAATGATCTAAAGAATTTTAAATTAATCCAATTCATGTTCAGAAGATTTTAGTATGAAGTGATCTCAATTCTACGTCCTCCATTCTAAAACAATTATCTTTTTAGAAGTTTTAGCACATATTAAGAAATATTTAATTAATATAAATTTTTCAAATATATGCTAACTTTTCAAATATTTTTAATTGTAAATGATATTATTGTATTAAAAAGGAACCGAGATAGTGTTGCAGTGATTAATTTTAATTTGTATATAATGATTTTACTGGAAAATAACTTTAGAACGTTAAAAAGACTCTTTTCGAGAAAAAAGAAGAAGCAAAAGTCTTAAAGGACAATTATTTTGAAAGAGGGAAAGTGTTAGTCAAGGAATATTTAATATCCTTTATTGTGTATTTAAATCATATTCAAAATATTAATTATTTCATGCTTTAATTTTATAAATTCTTTTAATAAATATTTTTGTCCTAAAAAGTAGTTAACATATTAATTCTTTTTAATTTAATAATAGTATTAATAAATGATTTTAGAATATAAATATACATTTTTAATATAATAAATGTTTTTAATTAAAGGAATTTTTAAATATTTAATATATTATTAATGATTTAAAAATATAAAAAATACATTTTAATATAATAAATTCTTTTAATTGAAAGTATTTTTTTAAATATTTAATATATTATTAATTATGTCAATATTTTTTACGAAAATATTAATGATTTATTGTTCTATCAACATAAAAAATGTATGCAATAAATGTATTATTAATTAAAGTGTTTTATTTTACTTTCTCCATTTTATAATGGGGTAGTTTAATTTTTTTTTACACGAATTACGAAAAAAATTAAATTTTTAATTGTTGAAAGAAATTCACTTCCTTATCTTTTTAAATATTGTTTAAGGTTGTTTTGAAAAAGAAAAAAAAATACTTTTTAACTTATTAGATATTTATAGGATTTTCTATTTTATATATAATCTAATACAAGGTTAGAAGAAAAATAAGGATATAAATAATAAAAAATTAATTAATATTATACTAAACTTTGAAAATAATAATTAAATAAAAAATATAAATCGTTCAAAATTCTGACAATAAAAAACAAACCAGAAGAAGCATTATAATAACTACATTTTCTCAACAAATGCATTATCTACAAAAAAAAAATCTACAAATATAAACACTAGTCTAATCATCAGGGAGCAAATTTTGAATTAAAAAAATATTAAATACATTTCAAACTTTAGAATTTAAATTTAAAATTGTATTCTGAATTCTCATAAATAAATAAAAAATTATATATCTTTTGCTGAAGGATATTTTTGGAATTAAAATATTTATGAAGGTGCAAGAAGAAATTATGGAGGTGGAGGAAGAAATTTCTGGGTTTAAGGAACGAGAAACCTATATTTGGGCCTTGTAACCCAAAATATACAAAACCTGTCTTTTGGGGGTGACAAACCGGTAACAAGGTGCTGTAAATAGAATTTGTATGAAATGTTTAGTCATATTAATCTTTGAAAAGTTTAAGAATTATATGTTAAAGTTAAGTTTTCAGCAATTACAAATATGTATTATGAGGAATAGATATTTTTCTTCCTTAAATACTTTTTCATAAAGGAATGGAGATTATATTTTATAAAGTTTAATAAACTATTTCTCATTATATTGAGAAGTAAAGTTTTTCTATATGACTTATTTATGTTTGAGCTTGTTGTTTATTCATATACTTATATATATATATATATATATATATATATATATATATATATATATATATATATATATATATATATTTATAAAAAGATGCTTCTTTTAGAATGGACTATTAGAAAAAGTAATTATGAAAATTGTGTTAAAGTATTTAACTTTGGAATTATCCTTATAAATATGGTTGATCAAGATAATCAATTATTATTTAAAATAATTAATTATGAATTTAACATAAGCAATTATTATATTTTGCTTTGTTCAACATTTTTTTAGTATAAAGTTTTTTTTTTATCAGTAAAATTTTTAGTACAAAGTAGTCAGTTATGTGTAAAATGTACGTTGCAAGTGAATAGGAATTAAAATAGTTTCACTCACATGGCTCAATGACTACGCATTTTCATCAATTTAATTTTTCAAATTTAAATACAAAGCAAAATATTTTATGAAAAATTATGTGGGTGACAATGAAGAAAGAAAAATAAGACCATAGAAACAATGTTATCTATAGAAAACAGTTTGTGATAAGGATGAAATTTTTGGCCTATCAAGGTGGGCATGGATTACAAACCTAAATATAAAAAAGCTTTGTTATCTCAATTAATGTATTGTGTCCAAAGTCTTTTACAGAAAACATATAACACTTGCCCAGACATTCATTCGTTCGTTCAAATATTAATTATTTGCACATGACACTCCCTTTGTGTTATGTTTATTTACATAATATTATGTTCTCACCATGCTACAATCATAATCTGCATTCTACACTAAATGGGGAGGAAAAATCTATATTCACATTCACAAATACTTACATTATTCACAAACGTTTAAATAATAAATGAAAAAAAAGCTAACCTTATAAGATTTCAAATTTAAGAAATCAAAATTCTGAGTATATATGTTGATGTCTAATTAACATTAACCATATAATCTTAAATATTATCTGCTTCAATATGCAAACATAAGTAAATATTGTTGGAAACTTATATATAGAGAGAGGATAGGTTTCTTGGCATGGGTTTGTTTTGTGTGCAGGGTTCAGAGACAGGTGAAAATAGGTCACATGTCGGTAGTTGTCTGACATCTTAATCAGCAGACCTCATGTGTAGTAAGACGAGGTAAAGTTGGGATAATTGATACAACCTACCCAAGCTTCATTACTATGGGGGTGATGGTGCAGTCTCAGCGCCAGCACCACGGGATATAAGTAAACTTTGTTGAAACATGCAAGATTCAGAAACACTGAAATATTGTTCAAACATGCAATCCAAAAACACATAAACATAGAAAATGTATTTTTGTTTACTAGTAACTTAGAAAACTAACTATGATGATATAGCTGCTGTTGCTCAAAAAGACTTGAGACATTGTAGATAATTCTAGTGACGAAGGGTAGCAGTCTTGCATGTCTTGAAGCCTGAGAAGGTTGAGGCAAATGGGCAAGAGAGGTAATCTCATCCTCTCCCCAGATATCCTCATAGGGTCCATCTGGTTGCCTGCTGGGAGTAGTGTCTCTACCATTCATGCATCTCAGGCACGATCCTTTTTCACAATATAATAGCTTTTCCACACTCGAGGGGGGAAAACGCTTTCGTAGCTCACTAATATCTACAATTACGGTGCCCGGATATGCTGTATCCAAAATCAAACTGTGGCATATATTCACCTTCTCCAAATGTCTAAGAATCTCAGCACACAGACCAATGCCTTCACGCTTGTTGCTACAGTCCGAATGCTCAATATCTTTAACTTGGGGGTGTATTTAGTCATGGCTACAGCATGCTTTTCTTCAAAGTAGCAACCCTGAGAAAATTTCATCTCAGTGATGTTGTTGCAGTATTTGCCAATAGCTAGCAATATGTAATAACCCGAGACAGCAGAGGTAATGGTAATGGATTCAAGACAACTCCATAAGCTCATTACGGTCTCCTCTACTCCTCTTGAGAAATCACCCGTCTCTGGTAGAACAACTCGTTTCAGTTTAGGGGTCCTACAAAACAAAAATAACCATTTAACTTATAAACATAGAACGGTTTTATAATAACCCACATGCATGCATGTACAAAGGGTAATTCAGAACCAGAGAATCTTTACCTTTGTGCTACAAGGATGAACTGTTCATTCGTTAAGTAAACATAAAAATTGAATATAAAGCAGGTAGTGTTTCCATTACTCAGATCAAGAACATGCTTCAAGAATTGAGTCATCTTCAAACTTGAGTGCCTGTAAGCTTCAACTTTATTCAGTGGTTTGCTGAAACAGTAAGAGCCGAGTGTGGAGAGATCAATCTTGTTCCAAAGACATGGCTCACGACAAGCTTTATTCCAGGACTTGCAAACTAGGGAGGCAACTGCAACATCCACAACGTTGAGGCATAAAAAGATTTTTACCAGAATCTCATGTATCAGATCATTACTCATGTTCCGGTCTTTTCCAGCACTTGATTTCATTTTCTTCATTTGTTGACGTTTTCCTGCAAATATATGAAATTTTTTACACAATCATTTTCACTTTTTCATGAATAAGGAGTTTCAAATCAAATAATGAAGAAAAATCCTACAATCTCTATATTAAAAACTAATGTGTGAATACCCCTTATATATGGAGAAAAAACATCTATTATTTTATTTTTTGGGTGGTGGGATTGTAAAGAACATGTGGCCATGTATAAGGAGAGAGATTGTATTCTAAGCACGGAGATTTGGTGTTGCTTTAGCTTTCGATCTCGAATCTATTGTTGTTCTTCACATGGTAGGAATTAATGAAGTAAAATTTAAAGATTCTAACAATTTTCTTTATTCAATAGTATGCTTGATCTAAATCTAGCAAGTGTATATTTCATATAACTTTAGCACATTAATTGCAGTAACAATATATATCAAGGAAACAAAAGAAGTCTACAAATCTAGTGAAAATAATTCGATAAATATTATCACGAATTCATTAATCACATTAATACAAAAGAAAGAAAATTCTTCATCAGTTATTTTCATCATTAGAAAAGCAGAAGAACTTAAGCTTCAAATTGTAGTGAAAAATATGTTCAATTGTTGATGCACTTAGAAAACGAAAAGATATTGTTAGATTTACTCGAATTAAGTTCACGGTATATTTGAAGTATCCTTTATCATTTTCATTCACTTAGATATGTTCAGTTTATACATATTATTAGAAAATTATTAAATAAAAATTAATTTTAAAGATTAAAAATAATTAGTTATTATATTGACTAAATTAGATATTATTTTATAAACTAAAAAAATTATTAGTTTCTAAATTAGTTTTTATCATTAAAAAATAATTTCTAAATTAGTAAAATTGATTTTTATTTAATGATTTTTTAGTAGTGACAAGACTGTGGTTGAAAATCAAGATTTACCAAACAATAATATTTTTGGTAGAAAAAAATTATGATAAACTCATGGTTGAAAATATCATATGTTGTCTTCACCTTAAACATTTTTTCACAAACACGCAAGGCTCGTGTTATTGACAAAACAAGGCAGTTATTAAAATATTATATATCACTTATCACCACTACTATAAATAAGGTTTTTTACATCATTAGATAGCACATGCACTTTTTCTAGTGAACAATTAAACAATATTTTAAAAACAATTCTATACTAATCATTTTATAAACATATCATTATATAGGTTATATTGTTCAACAACCAGACACATTATTGTTAAAAAAACTACCATGACAATTTTATATCCAATTGTCGTTGTAACTTCATTATTTCATTTAATAACGATGTGTTAATATTAAGTTGTCGTGAAATAATGACAATAGAGGCAGCAAAACCGTAGAAACAAAGCACAATAATGATAAGAGTAGCAAAAAAAATCGAGGGCGATGGTAGAAGTGGCAGCAAACACATCGGCGGTAGAAAGTGTGTTAATAGGAGTTGAAATAGGGGTTGCATGAACAGTTACAAAATGAGGACACTATAATTAGTGGACAACAGTGGCAATGAGTTTCAATGTTCCAATGACAAGAGAAAAAAGAACGAAAATAGAGAATAAAATGACAAGTGCGCTAATTTCACTATTTTGGATAGAATAAAGGGGAACAATAACAGTTATGCAAAAAATTGTCGTCATTTCTCAATTTTTTAACTTTTAACAATGGTTCTATAAGGAATTGTGCATTATTGTTCTCATTTTTTTGATTTTTAACAACGATTATAGATCAACCATCACTATAAAGTTGTATTTATTTACAAAATTATTATCGGATATCTTTTACTTAGTGGCTCTAAAATAATAGTTAAAATCAGTTATAGAATCGAAATTTTACATTAGTACACCCATTAAATCTAATGAAATTGCACAATATTTTCATATTCTTGTCATATTATTTAAAAAAAATTATATCTCTTAACATAGAAATAAATAAAAAAAATCAAAGGAGTTTATATTTTTTTTATCAATAAAAAAAAGTGAAATAAATATGGGACATTTTAGGGAGTCTCAACCCTATTACACAGAAACACCTCCAAAAAATTTGAAAACAATCAAAACTTGTATATATCAATTCGAATTTTTGTTATTTTTCAAAACATTAAGAGTTATATCTTGTTGAAACCAGGATTTGAGACTTGAAGTGATGTTTAATATTGACAAAACTTAAATGTTTTTGTTGATGTAATATTGTGTAATAATTTAGGATATTACATAAGTAATATGGGGTTTGCACAATTTTGTGTACACTATGGTTTTACATAATAACTTTGAGATGGTGAGATCCACTTAATGCAATTGATTCAATTTGGGTTAAAGTTGTAGGGTTATTTAACAAAAAGTGAATAAAATTGGAAAATGGGAGTAAATTGGGGGAAAGAGGGAAACGAGAAAATTGAAAAAAATAAATCGTTTGGTTAGGGTTAGGATTAGGATTATAAATTCACCCAAATTTAAGCAATTGACAAAATAAAATTTAAATAATAAAGAAGTTATTGAATAAGAAAGAGAGTGAGAGAGAGAGAGAGACAATGCAAACCTCTAAAGCTTTGAATGGATTGCAAGGAGATAACTACTTGCAAATGGTGGCTGGAATAAATGAGATTTGGAGGAAGAAGGAAAGAGGTTTGAAGCTTACAAGTAAAAGAAAGTAGTCGAAGAGGAAAAGGTGAGAGAAAGAAGAGAAAAGAGAACTCACAAATACAATTTGTTTGATAATGTTGACTTAAAAGATGTTATTTATTTGCTATGTTAGGATAAAATTTTAAACACTCACGAGAAAAAACCTCAACTCACGTTCTCTCTCTAAACTTGGTTCAATATAAAAATATTAATAAATGTTTTAAACAATAAATTCTTTAAAAAAATATTATATAAATTTTTAAAATGTTATTATTTATATAGATAATTTTAAGAAATCATTAATTCATTTAATATTTTTAACATAATAAATACAATTAATAAATATTTTTAATTCATATAATGGATGCATGTAATAAATTAAATATTAATTGAAGCGTTTTATTTAAGAAATATAATAAATGACATTTAAGATTTTCACATAAAAAATTAAGACTGTAATAAATACAAGTAGTAACTATATTTTATTTATTTAAAAAATGTATGTAAATTAGTCTCTATTAGTCTTTACATTCTATTTTTATTTTTTATTTTTTTTACTTACTACTTTACATTTTAAATTAGTCTTTATTAATGTCTTTTAGAAACTAATTTAGAATCTAAAATATTAGTAGTTAAAACTTAGGTAACTAATTTAGATACCAATTTAGAAACCGTTTAAAACAATTATTAATAATAGAAATTATTTTAGATATAAATAAATTTTTAATCTTTAAATTAGTATCTAATTTAGTCAATATGGTGACTAACTATTTTTTATCTCTAAATTTGGTTACTATTTAATGATTTTCTTTTAGTGATCATTAATTGGTAGTTAAAACTTTGATGATTAATTAGATACTAATTTAGAAACTATTTAATAATAATGGAAACTAATTCAGAAACCATTTATTTTAGTTTCTAAAAGTATTTCTAATTTAGTCACTATAACAACTAATTATTTTTTGTCTCTAAAATTAGTTTCTATTTAATGATTTTCTTGTAGTGTCTCTATATAAATTTTTTCACATTTATCTTTTTCATCCACACTCATCTCTTTTTTATTTTTTTTATCAGCAATAAAGAATCAATAAATATGAATCACTTTATGGGTGATCCAACCTTTTTACAAAAATGCATTTTATCCTCTTCCTACCTACCTAGAAATGTCTACCATACTGATAGAACCGAAGATCCTAACAAAACAAAGATACAGAAAAAGCATTAAGAAATCAACCTCATACAAATTAAAGGGTCCAAACACCAGCAAGAATAAGAGAACGAACTAAAACGAGACTTTGAATAAATCTAAGACTAAACCTTTACTTGAACCCTAGCAAACACTTCTAGTCACACTCCTTTCAAAAATGACATTGTCCCTGTGCTTCCAGATTTTACTCATTACTTCAACCCAAATTGCACCCCAAACATTATTAACCAAACACGAAACATTCCACATCCTTTTTTATTCAAAATTTTTTTTTTTACCTATTTGTTAGTTTGTGTTTTATTTTTATTAATGATAAAGATGTTGTATAAGAAATTTTTTTTTAAATTACTATGATTAGCATCGATCACGCAGACACAAATTTAACTAATATTAAAAATATATTTCATTGACTAACTTCACACTAAAATAAATAAATTTTAAAATAAAAATATATTAGTTTACTTTAATAAAATAGTCAATTCAAATATTAGTGTTAAATTAACATCATCAACTTAGTTATCAACTTAGTTGATACTACTTAAAATTGACTAGCATTCATTATTTTAAAGTTTTTAAAGTTGACCACATAATGAAAGTTCAACCTATCAACTAATTAACGTTGACTTTTATTTGTTAATGTCAATTTTTTTAGTATGTATTTTAATTTTATAAAAGATAATACAAATGGAACAATCCTACAATTTAGCCAAGGAACTAATCTTATTATTAACTCTCTTATAATGATACTCCTATAAGTAAATTTATGCAAAAATTGTTTTGAATAGCTAAAAACACCTCAATTATATTTTCAAAGAACATTAGGGGTAACTGAGTAATTTAAATATTCATAAGCTCGTTAAACAGTGAACAAAGGAGCTTCCAATTTTGTTCAGTCATGTGGTCCATTTGGAGTTGCCACGAGTAAAAAGTTATAGCATACCATCTTTATTTGACGATTTGTATTAGATACAGACTTCAAGGAAATTTGTAATTACATGATGAACAAACTGTAATTGATACAAAGGGAACTTTAGAAGCTTAGTTAATTAGGTCACTGCTAAATATAACCTTATGGATTGTTGATAACAATAGGGCTCCTTACAATGTAACGTGGGCTTCTCCATATAAGGGAACCTGATACAATTTTGCTACTTCCAATAGATGTGGCTTTCACAACTACTTTGAAGCTCCTCTTCTGCTTGGTTTTAGAAAAACTGAGGCTAGTTGGCTTCACTGTGATTTCCACTCCCTTAGGTGAAATAATGGTGGCATTGTAGATGGTTGGAGCAGGACCTACATTGGTCACAGTTCTTCTGAAAACTCCTACTTTTGTGGCTTTGCTGCTTTCAAGGCTCAGTTGCATTGTGGGGTAGTTGATAGCATCATGGCCAAGCCCAGGAAGCAAAGAGGAGCAATTTACTGGTGAACCAACTAAAGCTGATAAACTGGAATCTTTGTACCCCTCATGGCATAAGAACTGGATATACCCTAAGTCATCCATGTCATAGACCAAACCAGGGCTGACAGCTCTTGTTGGGTTTAATTGACCAGCACCATAGGCAAATTCTCCCTCACTGTTAACTCTCTTGCTCATTGGTTTGGCTTACAAAATATTATATAAAAAAGTCAGCCATCTCAAAATATCTTCTGAAGTTCAATTCTATATACTATGTAAATAAGTTATATCTCAACCAAAATTATCATTCATATAACTTTTAAGATAATTACCATAATACATAAGGATTTTGTATCAGATGAAAAATGAAAACATCTTCTTCATTGTCCATATACTACTTACTCTACACTTTGCAAACTGGGCATATGCTGCAAATAAAACAACTGAGAAAAGTGGAATTAGGATTTAATCTTAATTACCTGTGGTGATAATAGAAGACCTAATTGCAGCAGGAGTCCAATGTGGGTGAAATGACTTAACATATGCTGCAACTCCAGAAACATGAGGACATGCCATGGAAGTCCCAGACAGTAGAATAAATTCTGAAAATTGAGTGTCCCCCTTCAAACCAGTGAGTGACTTCTTGAGAGTATAAGATGCCAAGATGTCAATGCCAGGAGCTGCAACATCAGGCTGCATAAGAAGGATCGTTGAACACCCTCAGTTTATAAAATGCCATATCTTCATAATTACATGCGAAAAAACCCATCATACTATACATTTATGATATGTATCAGATGCGTGATATGATCCTTCGAAAAATATAGAAGATATAATACCCGTATAATAAGCATAATATCTATAAAAATTCCTAAAACATACTAAATATATAACTACAATTCTATATGTCCAAATTAAAATCATACTTCTTGGATATTATTGAAATAAATAAAAAAATTATAAATTATTTTCATCCTGAATTACTTCCTATTTTCTACAAATAAGAATAATATCAATCTTCTTTCTTTATTAAAATCCCTTATAAAATGAATAATTTTCACATTGAGAATGCTCACTAAAAAAAATTATTAAGTAGAAATCAATTTTATAAGTAAAAAATAATTAGTTGTTATATTGACTAAATTAGAGATATTTTAAAGACTTTTTTTTTCTAAATTAGTTTCTATTACTATTAAATAGTTTCTAAATTGGTATCTAATTAGTTATCAAGGTTTTAACTACCAATTATTTAGATTCTAAATTTAGTAAAAAAACCTTAGTAATTAATTAAATATCAATTTAAAAATTATTTAACAATAATATAAACTAATTTAAAAATTAAAAATTTTTAGTTTTTAAAATGGTCTTTAATTTAATTTAGTCAATATGATAATTGATTATTTTTAGTGTCTAAAATTGATTTCTATTTAATAATTTTCTTATAGTGGTTTATATTACATATGTCTATAAGTCTCATGTATTTATGTTAAAAACTTTGTAGCTTTTTCTTAACAATTATGTATTGGTAAAATATTCGAAAGAACGTATTCAAACCTTTGTGGCAAATTAAAATATAAGTACTTTGTGGCAGAATAGAGGACTACCAACTACAAAGGGAGGTTGCAAAGATTAGTATCCGTACCTTGAGAACATTTTGGGATACTGGATTTGGGCCTCTAGATGAAAATGTAGCAGTAAATGGAGCTGCCATTTTCACCGCGTGGCTCTTGTATATCGTTGCTGATGGTGATCTTGGTTCAACAAAAAATTAATGTAAAATTGATTGTTTAAATAATCTGATCAGAGGAATTATTTTGATTTGAACAAGCTATAGAAAAATTAGTAAGTAGTTATATTGAGAAGTGATTCAAAAACAAATAAGAGTTTTTGTACCTGGAGGATTGTATATATTTTGTAATAGTGTCACCTTGTCTACTGTTCATAATGGTAGCAGGTGCCATGAAAATTTGAGCAACATCAAGAAATTGGTCACTTTCTATTAAAGTACCAATGCCCCCAATTCCTTTAACAACAGCTTCAGTGCCCCATGTTCCTAATTTGCAGTAAACAAGTCTTCCTTTCACTTTATTTGGCTGTAAGCTGTCTTCAAAGCAGAATCTGTCAGTAAATCAAAATGTTCCTTGTTATTGTTGAACAATTTTTCAGGTGTTGTTGACAAACATTCGAAAATTACCTAGCCTCCTCCTTGTCTTTTGAGTCTTTGGCTGCATCAATCCCATTGACAAGAGGGTACTGTTTTCCTTTTGGATCAAAACAACTCACGCCCACCCCCTGCACATCCTCCATTATTATTGTGCACACATAAGTTAATTGCAAAGTTAGTTCTGCAAAACACACAATGTCACATTGCATACTAATAGAGCCATATCACTTCCCATGTGTAAAGCAAATTTTGCTTTATATTCTTTCAACAAATTATTTGCTCTTGCATTCTGTAAAATCCCTATCAATCCCAAGGTATAACTAATTAATGGATCATTCAATCATGCCACATGTTATATACAGAATCTACAGCACATGGAAATCTCAGTTATTACCAATGTCACATTTAAATGAATCATAAATGTATATGTGAACCTAACTATGAAATGAAAATTTGATTATCGTTTGTGAACTGTGGCTGCTATTACTTTCTTTCAGCCTTTCAAAATATGTATAATGCAAAAGAAACAAACTTACGGAAAAATTCTTTCCATTTCCCAACTGTACAGTGCTCTTGAAAGCCCTGTCAATGCCACTAGCTGCCACAGTTACAATCCATGGTGCAGTATTTGTTACAGTTCCCAGGCTTGGACCAGCATTTCCAGCTGAGGCCACTGTGATTATACCTTTCCTCATGGCATGAAATGCACCAATTGATATAGAGTCTTTAACATAACTAGGGTTCCCTCCACCTATGGAAATAGATATGACATCCACACCATCATGTATAGCAGCATCAAATGCAGCAAGTATGTCCATGTCTGCACATCCACTTGATGACCAGCAAACTTTGTAAATTGCCAGCCTAGCCGATGGCACTGCACCTCGAGCAGTCCCATTGGCCAACCCAAAGAGATTTGCATTTGGGACCAGATTGCCTGCAACTGTTGATGCAGTGTGAGTGCCATGGCCATCAACATCCACAGGAGATAATATGTCTGATGGATCAAGGTTTCCATCAGCCTTGAAGTACTTGGCCCCTATGATCTTTCTTCATGATGGCCACAGAGAGTTACCATGCAGATCGAATTCATAAGTTAGATCATGAGCTAAACCATACATAAATTTGTGAAATTAATGTTCAAGACATGATGATCAATAGTATCCACATTAAAATCTTCTTCTTAAACTACTTTAATAGTGGATTAAATAAGAAACAAAAACCTCCTTAATAAACTTTTCAAATGTTTAATAGCAAGGATTGTAAATATGAACTAAGAAATACATGGTATTTAATAGTGCTCTTTTATTTCTATCTATCTGCGAATTATTTTTTTCAGGATGACTGTTATCCTTTGCGTTAGTTAAGATCACCTATAACATCAAATCATATTACAGTGGCTTTGAACAAATCCTTGCATTTGGCATGCCAAGATGAATTTTAACCAGTATGACTAAATTTTTAAGAGATTTTTATCTAAAGGGAATTTTTTTTTCCAAACAATTCTCAAGTAATTGATTATTTTAATTCTGTTTTACTTATTCAAAAAGCCTAGCCCTTTAGCTGATTCACTATGAATTGAATCTTTGTGAAGGATGACACGCATCCATTTATGTGGTTGAAGAAAAATTTCTTCCAGAATGTACTTTTGTTGTGGTTTAATTCTTCAAGGAGACTCCTAATAATCTAGGTAATGTGATAAAGCAAGATTAGCAATGTCTGAAGCAATGATTTCTTGGGAGATTAACCAGGAACCATGCGTTGGATACTTTCGAAGAAGAAGATCTTTGGGACCAAATTTAGCAGAGTTGCATGGCTAAATTTCCTCTTCCTCTGTTTTGGGGTATTGAGATCTAGAAAGAAGACTGTAATACTACCTGAGTAAGAGAAGATTAGACATTCTTATCTGTGAACAGGGGAAGACTGTGAGAGAGGCACCACATGTTTAGTGAAATTCAGCTAACTTAAACCACAAAAATCATCTTCTTTTTACTTAGTTCAAAAGTCAGATTTAGTTCAAAATTCTCCAAGTGATAAATTTTTAAAAAAATATTACTTTTTTATGTGTACTTGAATATTTTCCTGACAAGGCCAAACATTCTTGAATTTGGTGGTTCTTAAAAGATAAGATTTGTCAAAAGTCAACTTGAAAAGATTTAGTTCATTTAAATAAAAAAGATTCATAATTCATCCTATTTTTTGTTTTTGAAAAACATAATTATTATGTCAATTATCACGTAAATAGAAGTTTTTTACTACATGTGTAACGCAGGGACAAATTTATGGCCTGTGATAAAAGCTCTTCTTTTTTGTAAACATAATTATTATTTGAAAACAAATCTCCCAAAACAGGAATAACAATTTGAGGTACATTTTACTTTCCTATTATAGTAAAGTACATTGAATTCAAAACTCTCCATAAGAAACAATTTTCAGGGGGAAAAGATTACTAAATACGAAAACAAACTTCAATAGTATGTCTTGTTGCAACCTAACAGAACTGATTACATAATAAAATGAAGATTTTGAAGAATAAAAATCTAAAACAATAATGTTTTCTTGGACTATATTTTTTGCAAATGTCGTTTTGCATGTACTTGATCTAGTGAATTTGAGTAAGTTGTTTGCACAGAACGAACAAAAATCTCTGCTAATTGAATACTTCTTTGTTATTAAGGGAGTTTACTGTTTAACTTCATATCATCGGTAAAATTTGTAAAAAAGTTACCATTCCTTAACTAAATGATTCACTGATTAAGTGGTTTGCGACAAAAATTAGTTATCGAAAAAATTGGTAAATATTTCATACATAAAGCATGCTAATGAAAAATAATTCAGTAACAAAAAAGTGACACAATGTAAACAAGGAAAGAAAATTTACTTATTGCAGCCTGAGAAATTAGCATAGTGACCACAAGATCCTTTCCATCTTGCTGGTGGTGGACCAAATCCGTTGTCCTTGAAGCTTTTAGACTCAGGTGTGATCCCTGCCTCACCAATATTGAGACACAGTTTTAACAATTAAATTAAGAAGTACCATTCATTTAGTATGATAGACAAAGAAGAAAATGGAAAATGTTAGCAAAACCAAGATGAACCTGTATCCAAAAGAGCAACAATTATGTCACTTTCTACTTTCAATCTTCTTCTGGCTGTTGGAGGTAACCCAATGAAGTTCCATGATCTTGTTGTGTGTAGTTGACGGTACTGATTTTGAAACACTGAAAGCACTTCATCCATGGCTGCACATACAAAATGGGTTAACAACATAATATATAGTGCTTGAAGAAGCCAGAGAAAATTGAAAAACTATCCTTACCAGATAACTTCTTGGCTTCATCGTCTGACAATTTTGCAGCAAATGCATTGAAGTTCCTTGTGTAACTATACACCATAGATTCTTTGGCTTCAAGGTAGCTAAGTGAGCACAAATCAAAATCCAAAAGGCTTAATTCAAAGAAATAAAACAAAAATTGTTCACATGGTTTAAGAGAATGGATTTGTTAGAATGAGACCAGCATGTCTAGTTCATTTTTGTTGGCCTTTGATCTTAAAGAGGGAAAGATAAGAAGTGTCTGTGAGTTAGCAAGTTACCTTCCCTTCACAGAAGATAGAACATTTAAATAGGTCTCAAGTGCATTTCCTCTGCTCTCTGTATGAGCTCCCATAAAAACAATGTAAAAGTTCTACACACAAATCAAATAATGGTCAAGCTCATAATGACAGCAATAACTAACATGCATGCAAGAGGGTAGCTTTAAGATGAAACAATTCAAATAGATCTATGGCCAATTAAGGAAGGAAAAGGGAGAAGAAATTGAATACCTTCTTCTCAACTCCATTAACTGAAGCACTGCTTGCTAAGATTAGCAATAATTGAAGGCAAAGTAGAAAAAGGAATTTTGTATGCCTCTTTAGCAACATTTTTAGTAGCAACATGCTTGGCTTTTGAGACACACCAAACAGACTCTAAGAAGCAGCTTATATACCATTCGAAAGTTAGCAAAAGAAATGATAAGAAATCCTAATTCGATTAGATTGCTTGTAACATACAATTTTCAAAGCTTAATTTGGTTGGGGGAAGCTTGTAAGAAAGATTAGGAGTTTCTGAGTCCTTCTTTGGCTGAAGTCAATGTCACATTGCTTCCTCAAGTAAAACTTGTATTAACATTCTCATCTTCTTTATGGTTTGTTGTTATTACTTGGGATTAAAAACTCATTTGATGTCATGATGTATATGGGAGACTCTTAACTAGTGGTCCATGAAGCTTAATTTCTCATCTTGTTATTCCATAATTTGTTGTGTTTATTTAACCTGTTCAATCTAATTAGCTGTTAGTATTAAACAGGAAACACTGCATAATTCTCCTTGTTTTTCTATCTTAGGGGTTAATTTAACATTGGTAACATTTTTTAGCTTGGAGTACACAAGCTAATTGTGTGCCAAGGAAATATTATTTAAATTGCATTGTGATTTCACAGCCCCATGTTGTGCTCCACCAACAAACAAATTTTTGTACTCAAATTTGCCAACAAGAAATTTTCAGAAGGGTCTGAGAATTTTAATATATATCATCCTAGACGCACATCACTATCAAGTACAGTAGAGATATTGCTTAAAAACAAAGAGCCCTTGACATTATGAACACCTATTCCTTGAATTCCAATGCAAGCTTTTAGCCGTACATCACTGATTACCAATGTGTAATGGGCTTAGCTTCAAGTTTAGACTAAAAGAGACAAACATTGAGATTGCAATGAGGTATTGTTCAACATTTTTCTTCTTATTATGCATTAATAATAAACTATGGGGGCAGAAAGAGAGCTAAAACCTGAGTACCATGTTAGTTACTCTTACACCAACCTACAACTCTTTAAAATCTTAAATATTTATGCTTGTTTAGTGGTGTTAAATACAACTCATGCAAGTTGTTTCGTGGAAATTTTAACTGTGGAAACAATTCTGAAAGCAATTCTTGGTGTTGGATATAGTAAATAACTTTTTCACCTTTTTGTGAGTATTGCACAATTTTTAATGATTTATTATGTGGAGTGTATTGTAAGTTGGGAATTGATTTGAAAAACTTTAAGAGTTATCCAACTGGAATAAAATGATTATTAAATGAAAATAACACTAGAGAGAAGTAAAGAGTTATTTATTTAATTGGAATAAAATGTTTATTAACTGCAAAGTTGATGAAAAATTTAGCCATCTCACTACAGAATACAATAGTAAGAGAAATTCTATTAATATCACTTTTTTTCTAGTCATTTTAACAATTCTTTTTACAGTAGATTGAAATTTAAGATGTTCTAGATATGGAATCAAATTTTACCTCATTAAGACAGACAATGCCGATAAAAAAAAAGACATACAAATAATTTATCCAATCATAGAGTTTAAAAAAATATGTCGTAGAAAATGTTGCTACTATAAAATAAAGTTTGTCATAGAAAATTATACAAGCATTCCTCTACAATTTAAACTATTCAGCTACAGTTTAAAAATACTATACAATGAGAATAACAAATATGTTTATAACATTTAAAAAATATTACATTCAGTTTAGTTAAACTTTTCATTGCCAAATTCACAATTTAATACAAATTAAAATTTAAATAATATCTCATTTTTTACAATTTTTTTAACTACAACTTCTTTATCAATTCTAAGCAATAAGATTAACAATAATATTATAAGAAATCAAAATCCTACAAATACATTACACTTAATAAAACACAACATACAAATTTAATTCAAATATAGTTTACCTGTATCACAAATTAATACATCCTTCAAAAATATCTGATTTTTCCAAATTCTTTAAGTTCGAGTTTTTTAGCAATCCTATGTAATAAAAACATAATTAAAATACATTTTTCTCACATATAATTATGTAACAATTAATGCAAAAATATAGAACAGTAACCTCGTGTCATTTCAGCTTTAAGAATCCCCATGAGAATTCTTTCTATATGTTGATATCTAAGATCAACCATAAAAAGTAGCTGTTGTCTATGAATAGAATAAGAAATTGTAATATTTATTTTAGAAAAAAATATAACAAAAATTGGCATAACCACAATGCTCCTCCAACCAAGCCTAACAAAAGAGGCCCAGGCCCAACTACTGGCTCCCTCCTTCTTCAACCCGATCCCTTCCTACCAGTCCTTCGATTTCCGGTTCAGAAATACGAAGAGGGTTTTGCTTCCTACAGTCCCATGGCTTTTACTTTTACTACCCTTAATTTTCTAACTACACCACCTTTCATGGAAAAGTCCAAAATGCACTTATGGCTTTTATAACTTAACTTTACTTTTTCTCCCTTCTCCTTTCCTGCTTCTTCTACTGCACCCACTGCTTGTCCTGCACCTATTGTTTCCGTTGGTGGTGGTGGTGGTGTGTGATTGATGTGTACGTCTTTATTGTTGCATTATCATCAGGGATCATGGTAAACTTTCCTTGACATAGTTCATTGTTGTCGTTGAAGGTACATCTTTTTTTTAACTTTCTGGAACATGTATTCTGGGATTATACCATTGAGAATTTTGAAAAGGGGGAGGCGGGGGAAAACAAAATATACTCTTAAATTGTCTTTTTGGAACATATTTTCATAATTCTAGAATGTGATTGTGGAATTTGCTTTCCACAATGGGTATTCATACATGTATTTCAGAATCATAATTTCGGAAATATATTCCGTATTTTTTTTTTAATATATTCTGAAAAATGTATTCTAAAATATTCAATCTGAAATACATTTTCATAATATTCTTTCTAAAATACATTACTAAAGTGAGTTTGCATATGTTTATAGCTTTTAGTAATTTATATTCATAATTTTATTTATATATATATATATAGAGAGAGAGAGAGAGAGAGAGATATGAGAGAGAGAGATGGTTAGAACTAAAAGAGGTGATTTTTAAAATGATCGTGCATGACTAAATGCATCTATAAGACGAAGAGAGTGTAGGACTCCTAGCTACGTTAAATATTGTAGTTTAGGAGTCTCATATGGTCGAGGATGATGGCTATCCAGAAGGAATAATAGATAGGTGAATGCTCCCTAGTTATGAGGGACATGTTGCTTAGAAACTATAGGATGGAGTAGTAAAGAACTATGTTCATATATTATGTAAAATTATTATGCTATGAATTTGAAATGCTAAAATAATATTTGTTAGCAACTGTATGATCATAGTGAATTGAAGTTGGTATCACATGATAGAAAAATGAATAAGTTAAGACCTCCACATTAACAAATAAAAGTAAGGGTTGAGTTATCAAGCGTAAGAGGTCTTACTTATGCTAGCTATGAGACTATAGATGAAGGATTGCCTTTATTGAGAGGTGTCACAGTTATACAAATTCTTTTCATTTACTTATTGGTGAGATGACCATTACACTAAATAATGTCTCAAATTTGTTACACATGTTTATCATTGTTCAATTCTACACTTTTGCAACTGTAGATGTGATTAGAGCAACACAATTGTTAGTATAATTCTTCGGACTTAGGAGATTTTGTTTGAGCTAGCTACGAGACTCCAAATAAAAGATTGTTGTCTGTCTTTATTGAGAGATGACACAGTTATATAAATTCTTTCCATTTACCTATTAGTAAGCATTCCAAAAATCTTTTTCAAAACTTCGATTTCTAGAAGGCACATTTTCACCATTTCGTCCAACTTTACTAACCAAAATAACCCCTAATACCTAAAATCACCTACCTCCTTATAAACAACAACACCAAATCTATCACATGTTGTCAGGTTATTCCCTTCCTCCATCACACACATTCAGCCAGCATCACCAGCCCACTCTTCAATGGAAGTCTTATCTTTGAAATAAAACTCGTAAAGATAAAATTGATATTTCAGAATTTGTAGAGGTGTAGATTCATATTGAAGGAGAGTGCGTAAAGCAAAAGCCTACATACTATAACCATAATATACTTTTCTTTTTCTTCCTCTTAGATATTTAGTAAATCCAGCATCTATAATTAAAACATTCACCACTAAACATTAATAAGACATGTAATTAGATTTTTTTGTGTTCATAATTATATCCATATAGTCTACAACAATTATAATGACAACACCTTTTTCCTCTTCACGTTCTTTAGATAATTTTATTCCTCCACTAACATTAGAATATAAATAACTATAATGTTGGAGCTACTTATAAAAAATCACCTTACTAATTACATATAAAAATCAATTTCAAAATAATTGAACCCTCGTTTCTTTCCACTTCAATCATTTCTTCTCTTTTATCTTAAATATATATCAAATGTTAACTATTTTAATTTCATTTATTCTAAGACATTTGAATTTCAATATATGTGTAAGCTAGTGTGTTTTTTTTTATACAAATGAGAAGGAGTAAGTAAAACTTATGAACGAGGGCATTTATATCACAGATGATAAATTTTAGATTTATTCATTAAATTATATTAATATGATATAGAATTTAAAAATAAATATTTTAAATAAGACCATAAATCATAAAAGTGTAAGAAAAATAGTAATTAAAGTAAAAGTTAGAACACTTGTATAAACTGGCTATAAACAATACTAGTATTTTGGAGTCCTATTTAACCTTTTTTTCTCCCGAAACATGGTACACAGCAACATGAGTTGATAATTTCCCTGGCGTTAACGTGTCTTATGTACCATAACTAAAGCATCAATGTGTCTGCTCCAAATGAATCATTGCACGAAAATAAATGCAAAAACATGATGTTCTATTACATTCCTTATCGATCCTTCCAGGACCACCATAGCCAATCTTCATAGGAATTATCAAGAAGATGCAACATTAAAAAGTTACTAAAAAATTATTAAAAAGATCACTTTTAACCTAACATTCCAAAATAATAAATTTATGATTTTTATCTTTATGTATTTTTTTTATGTTGTTTATTCTTAATTAATATAAAACTTTCAAATCATAATATTTATAAGAGTTTGTGACTCTAAAGATACATGTTAAAGTCTCTTAATTGCAATTTATTCATTACACATGGTTAGTTTGAGAAACTTCTGACGAAAATAGCATAATTAGACTATTTGATTTTGTCAATTAGCATAGTGGGCTAAATATTTATTTAAATTACATATTGTATTAAATAACTATTCAAATAGTGCGGTTTACTCTAATAATTTAGAATTTTGTTTCATTCTAAATTTAATTTTATTATTGTTGTTTATTTTAAAATAAAGAAAAGAGAATTGATAATCTTAAGTTTTTTAAAAATAATTATTTTAAAAAATGGGTTGAAAACTAATTTCTTAAAAAATTTATTTAAAAAAAATTATATAGAATATAATAATTTAGAAAAATAATTATTTGAAGAAATAATTATTTACCTAAATATATGTTTCAATCAGTAATTGTTTATAATAAATAAGAAAAATTTGTTAACAAAATTAATATTTATAAATTTTGAAATAATTTATTTTTAAAATTTGGTTTGAAAAATTTACAGAAAAAAGGGGAAAAAATCTAAAAAATAGTGGAATTTTATTATATAATTTAAATTATTGATTTGTGAATAATAAATATAATAATTAAAATATTTATAAACAATCATTAATAAAAAAATTGATAATTTATAAAAGTAATTTTTTTTATAAAGAACACTATTCCCTATTTTTTATCCATACTATTATTATTATTTTAATAATGGTGTGTATGATTAAAATCAAATTTTAAAACTGTATAAATAAAAAGAAATTGAAAATTGACCTAGAATATTTTAATATAGGATTTTGATTTTACATTTTTTACATTTACAATTATTTAATATGTATTTTATTTATAAATAAATAGTTATGAATATTACATTTTTTAAAATTTATTGCAATACTAAATAATTACTTCTCTACATATTTAGTTTTCTAAATTTTAATTTTTCAAATAATTAATCTTAAAATAATAATATAAAAATTAATACAAATCTCATTTTATAAAATCAGTTTTTATGATATTGAAATAAATTTAAAATGGATTTCAAACTGTACATGACAACTTACCATCATGATAGCACTTATATGTAGACTGTTTTTTTTTTAATGGATATAAGAGGCATAAAACCTTACCTTCATTTAATTTATTTTCTTGTTTGATAATACACATTTTTTTACAGAATTTTGACTCACTAAAATTTTATTAAAAATGAAAAAATGAAGAGAAAAAATGATTGAATAAGTAATGAATTAAGGTGGAAGAAATGTAACATCAGAGTGAAAAATGTTTGTTGATGAAGAAAATATAACCAAAGAGCTTGTGCCTTAGATGGAGTGTGAAAGGTAGCAGTAGCTAGGTTGGAGTTTGCTTCTTACTTGTTTATTGCAGAGGCTTTTGAATTGTGCATTAGAAAAGAGTGTGTATATTAATAATTGTCCATGTTTTTTGTGATGTTTGGTGAATGGGAAATCCAAAAGCTATAAAACAAAGTGAGTGAAAGAATGTGTATGAGACCTAAAGCATGAGCAGGAAAGGCAGGTATATGTGGTGCCTCCAAAACCCTATCTCTATCAACACCTTTAAATCCCATGGTGCCCATCCCAACTCTGCTGGCTCACTCATCATCACATGAATAATTTCAAAATAAAATAAATAATATATATTTATATTCAGATAGAGCGAGATAATATATATTAACATTTCATTAAAAAAATTAATAAAAAATCCTTTTATTAGTTACAAAACTAAAGCTTTTAGAAATTTTAGTTTTTGAATATTTTTTATTTGAAAGAAATATAATTACAACAACTTAATTTCTCTTTGGAAAAAAGGGTTTCTGGAGATAACTTACAACTTTACATGCAAGTTGAATTGATTATTAACTAATAATTCATTCACTTACTATTTTCATATTATAGATTGAATTCTTTTGAAAAGTGACATTTTCTCTCTCGTTCAACTAATTTGCTATGTTTGGCAAACAGTAGAGAAAGAGAATGGATGAGAATTTTCTTCCTATTAGTTTGATGAAATTTTGTTATCCTCTAATAATTATATTTCTATTCCGAAAATCGAATTAAAAAAAAAGGATTTTAAAAATAAAAAATATTTTAAATATAAACTAAATTACAATGAGTTTTACTATTATGAGTGCGTTATGTATCTTCACGTCCATATTAATTGCATTTTATTTTATTTTTATATTGTTTAAAAAATATTATTGATACTTCCATGATGTTATCTTTATATTACTTTAATTAATTAATAGAACATAATAAATAATTATAGTTTATATATTTAAATAATTATATAAAAATATGTATCCCTCGTTTATAGGAATTAAAATATCATATTATAATCAGTTATTTACTATGTGGCTGGTATATTTTAATATTTACAAATTGAAAATATTAAATAATTAAGACAAAAATAATAATTTAAGGTAAAAGTTTTTTACTTTTGTAGCTTCATGGACAACTCTTTTTGGGGTAAATACTAAATAAGTTACTGCAAATGAAAATAATTTATCATACAAGTTGTATGCAAAGTAGGGAAGTTAATGACATAAGTTTTTTAATTTATTTTAAAAATAAATTATAATTAACAGCTTAAAGTTTTTAATTTTAAAAAAATAGTATATTAAAGTATAAATTACTTTAATATTTCAATGACTTCGTTATCGTTAATATAATCATTAAGAAATCTTATTCGGCATCTATTTTTGTTTATTAAATATACTACATTATATACCAATTTTATTAAATAATGGATTCTTTTTAATTAAAAGTACAGTACGTGTAATAATTAATTTTAAAATAAAAATAGAAAGAGTAAAAGAATATTAAAAAAAATGTGATAGACTGAAAGTGGACATCGTACGATTTCTTCCCTAAAAAATGATGTCCACAGAAAGAGATTCTTTTCTGCGTACGTTCAAATCTAGCCATTAATAATCTTCAGTTTCTGGCCGTTGGATTAGAATCCGTGCATCGGATACAGAAGACGGAGCATCTCACGCCTGTGGTCCCCTCCCTCAACAACCAGTAAATTATTTCACGCTCCTTTCAACTTCATCCATCTTTTTTAATCTAATCTTTAATACATGGAGAAATCATTATTGAGTTATGAATTTTACAATAAAATAATAAAATAAACCTTAAAACTTTAGGCACCATCAGTAATCACTAAATATTTAATCAAATTAAATTAAGAAAAAATATAAAAAAAAATGCCTAATACATCATAATAGAAAAGGCATTTAAAGTAAAAAATACTTGAAAATAAATTAATATATATAAAGGTGATACAAACTTATTTTAATAGTTATTTAAAAAGTAGATTTTTAATTAGTTATTTTCTTTCAATTTAATGTTTTATTAGTTATTTTTAACTATTATATAAAAAAATGATAATAATTGTAACATCATTTGTATTGTTATTATTAGTATTATATAAATATATATATATATATATATTTAAAAAATTATGTTGGTATAGAATTTTGTTTATATAAAATATTGAAAAAATTATATTCAATGTGACATATAGATAAATTATGATTCTAAGCAGATCAATTTATATCAAACTAAATTTATATAATCTCTTTTAAAGTATTTTATTCTAAACACTTTAGTTTTATGTCTTAATTTTTTTTATGCGACTTGAGTATTTTTCAAATACTCTTTTTATTCTTTTGTTCTTGGTTGATTAAGAAAAAAAACCTTATTTTGTAATTAATACATAATAACATTTAGATGCTATTATGTATATTTTACTAGAAGTACACCTAATTTATTTTAATCATTTTTTTTATTAACCTTATTTCAAAAGTTACGATAAATTCATTGAACAAATAATATAAAAGTGATACAATAACTCTTTCTAATTTCTCACAACTTGATATTTTAATTTATCTTATTTAGACCATTAATGAAATAAAGATATATATTTTCAATAATAGATTCTTGTATTTAATATATATTAAAAATCACAACTTGATTTAACATATTATCTCATGTGTTTGACTCGTCTCATGTAGATTCATTTAACATGTTCAATTCATATGTTTCCAAATAAACATTTAAGTATAAGCTCAAAAATCTTAATTACATCATCAAACAATTACACATATTACATTATTTTAAACATAAATATGTATTAATATTCAATTTAATGTCACTTAAACAAGCAACTATCGTGTTTGAAGGACCTTCATTATTAAAGTAGAGAGGAAAGTTAACTAATTATATCTCACTCAAGTTACGATTTTATTACTTGAACGATATGTCTATAGAGGAGAGAACATTACTTTGACTTATTCCTCAATTAAGCTACAATTAGATTGTTTGAGTGTTATATTGCTTAAGTGGCAGAGACAACACTTGACCAATGAGATTCTTTGTTTATACTAAAAGATCTTCCATACCACATTTTAACATCAACCATTTGTCGCTTGAGCGTCTTAATGTCACTTGAGCAATATGAGTTTTAAAGAAAAAATAATTGATATAATACATCTTTTGCGTAAACCCTAAATCATAATTTGAGTGGGGAGGAATATATCTTACACGACAAGCATTATCTCTTGAGTGACCAAGTGAATGTTTAACTAATAATACTATACATCTAAAATAATTGTCACTATTTAAACATCACTCAAGAACTCAACTCCAAAATAGCATATTCACAAAAGTAGTTTTTCAAACCAAAGTTAACACTCTTACCTATTACAACAAGTTCCAAATGAATTTCTATTTGAATACACAATAGCTAGTTTTATTCAATTTTCCTATTCAAACCAAACTCCATATCCAAAACACTAAAAATCACACTAGCAACCAAATCACTTCAAACATCTCAAAATTATTTCAACAAATTCAATATTCATCTAAGTCTCAATACATATAACCAATTACATTTGCAATTTAAAAATAGTTCTCTTACCTGGTAGTTGTTTAATTCCTAAACAAGAGTAAAAGGAAGAGTTGAAATTACACTAATGTTCCTAAAAACTTAAAAACACTTATATATGAAGTGAAAGAAATAAGGTTACTGAGAGTTTAGAGTAAAAAATAAACTTATTCTAATTTAAATTATAATTATTTATAAATGACATGTACTTGTTGAAGAGAAAAATAGATTCCACTTAAACAAATGAAGAGAAATAATAGAAAAAAATTAAATAAAAGGATAAGAGAGAGAAAAAAAAAAAAGACATGTCACATTAGATAATACACACAACAAATTCTTATTGAATCACTTCTATGCAAGACACATTAATCATGACACTATTAGAAAATCATTAATTAGAAATCAATTTCAAAAACAAAAAATTATTATTTTCTATATTGACTAAATTAAATACTATTTTAGAGACTAAAAAAATTATTGATATCTAAATAAGTTTCAATTATTGATAAATAGTTTCTAAATTAGTATTTAATTAGCTACCTAAGTTTTTGCTACCACTTATTTAGATTCTAAAGTTAGTATCTAAAACTTTGGTATCTAATTAGATACCAAATTCAAAAATAATTTATCAATAAAAAAAAACTAATTTAGATACCAATAATTTGTTTAGTCTCTAAAACAATATGTAATTTAGTCAATATAGTAACTAATTATTTCTGGTATCTAAAATTAGTTTTTATTTAATGACTTTTTTATAGCGTGAATTACATCTTAATTATTCAAAATCAAATTTATCACAATAATTTTTAAAATATTTGTATTAAACATGACTTATCAGAGACTAACACCTGACCCATCAAAATCTTCACTAGTAAAAATTGACCTTAGGATCTTATGTCAAGGTGGTTACTTGCCTATGCTATAATAAGTGTTGATACAAAATCTCTTTGAAAGTCTTATCCCCTTATGTTTTATCTATGTCATTAGATCATTAATGAAGTTATGATATTTTCTTTTGCATTGAGTTTTGTGCTTAATAATATATAATAAGTTCTTAGGTATTGTTACCAAATCCGCTAAGGACAACACGTCCATGAGGGGCAACACACTCATGAAAGGGACATAATATCACTCTTGTTATCTAAACATAATACAAATCAATAAGTATTATCAAAACATCACCTATCATATAATCCAAACCATATATTTCACCATTTTTATTCACAATATCATAAAAACTATTTATATATTACATAAATGTACCATAAACACTATTTATACAATTTTTTATTAGATTATAACCTAAAAATTAGATCATAATTATTGTGGTTTGAGCGAGAATCAAGCATAGAGTCTCCCTTAAATTTTGTCTTTAGCGAAAATTAAAGAGAGCATTTACTTTTTTTTTACTCACATATAATATAATTTATATATTCAACAAAATGATTACATATAAAAAAAACTCAATTACATCATCTTACAAAGTATCTAACCAATTTAACATTAATCAAAAGTGTTTAGAGAAATAGTAATGTTTATGAAATGAAAATTTAAAGATTTAAAACTCTAACTCATGTATTGAACATAACTTAAAAATTTAACCTTCTTATTTTTAAAATCATTTTTGGTACACATCAAAACACGGTCTTAAACTTATAATTTTAAAAAATTATAACAAACATTAACATTCAATATATTATAGAAATTTTAATATCAAAATTAAATTTATGATAAACATGCTTATAGTCATACTCTATCAAACTTGTTGAATTTGTCATAAATGTGAATAGAACATATAATTGAATTTGGTATGATTAATTTTGGTTATATTGATATAAATTTGGAATCAATGTTTTAGATAGTTGATGTTAGTTATTTTGAGCATGTGATATTTGTAAGTGAGTATTCTAAACTATTATAAGGTGTAGAATGATTTATTGGAGTTGGATTTTGAAATTTTTAGAATGATATGTTTTGCATAAATCAGCTCTAAAGATGGAAATTTTGCTCAATGGATTCTATTAAAATAACCAACATTATTTTCAAACTTAAATTCACTCAACGAATCTAGACTTGAAAACAATTTTAAAACTCACAAGCCGATTCAAAATCAACTAAACCGATTTTTAAAAAAACTAAAAATTTTCTTATTAAATTATTATATTTAAATAAATTTGATATTCATAGTTTTAACTTATTATAATATAATTATAGGTATATTTTGTATATTTTTTTTGAATGCTTGAAATTAGATAATTTGTTAGAATTAATTAATGATGTGAATAAGTATGATTTAAATTATATATAAGTATGAAGTTTGATGTCACAAATAAACAATGACATGTGAATTATTGATTGAATTTATGTATTAAATAGTGGATCTTATAATAGAGATATATTGGTTTCACTAAGTGTTTAAATAACATAGATTAAATTTATTTCATCTTTGAAATGCCTTGAGTTTTAAATTTTGAATGCCTTAAACTTATCCTCATGGAGTTCAAATATGCTTAAATAGTAAATGTACTAGTATACGATTTGCTTAATACTAGTTTATCAAATTATCATTTTAAATTTTAAATAATACCCTTTTATTTGTTTTTTTTTATCATCAATACAAAATAAATAAATAAGAACCACTTTAGGGGTGATCCAACCATGTACAAAATCGCACAGAAATAAACAACACCTTCTCTAAAGGCTTGTCACTAACTTCCTACTAGAACAATTACTAGAAAATATGCCTCCAAAGACCAACCTAAATAAATCATTTATATTTAATCAAATACATGCAAATTAGGGGTCAAGACACTAGTTAGAAAAAGGGAAAATAAGTTGAAGGAACTTTAGAGGTTATCCAAGACTAGGCCTTTAATTGAGCCATGAAGAAAATTTCAAAATGATCAATCACTTCACCTTTAAAGATGTGTTTATTCCTATGCCTCAAAAGTTCACTTACCATCGTGATCCAGACACTTCTCAAAATTAAATTAATAGAAATAGGTGCTTTGTGTATATTAAACTACAGAAAATGTGAGACAGGAGCAAGATGAACAACCGAGCTCAACCCTAATCACTCAAAGCAAAGGTTCCAAACTAACTAAACAATTCTACAGCCAAAAAATAAATGACTTGTTGTCTCCTCATTCGTCCCACACAGACAATATAAAAAACTTTCTAACACGACTCCACTTCTCTCCATGTTGACCTTAGTAGGTAACTTATTTTTCAGCACCCTCCAAATAGTGATAAGGGCTGAGGGCAAAGCTTTTATCTTCTAAAAAGAACTATACAACTGCTCAACTTCCTCTCCCCTTAAAAAACCGTAGACAGAAGTAACAAAATACTCAATAGACTCGCCAACCTTCCAAACCCATCTATCCTCATTTTTCTGAGTGAAACTCGAATTTGTTTTATTAGTTTATATATGTTTTAAAATATATATATATATATATATATATATATTTAAGAATTATTTCTGAATTACTGAAAATTTGTATGAGTCCTTTATAGGATAAATAACAGTATGATTTTGTGAGGATTTTACAGAGGGATGATAACAAAACATATTTTTTAATACCAACAATTTTTTTTTTCAGTATTGAGTAAAAAAAAATATATTTCGTTTTCACTTAAGATATTATTTATATTAAAAATACTTTCGAATCCTCTTTATGTATTTACATGGTTACTTTAATTTCAAAGTTTTATAAATTAAATATATCCAATACCAGTCTGTAGATTAGATATCAAAAGTAGATTCTTAAATAAATTGTTAATTTGGAGAAGAGAAATTGAATTTCAGAGTATTAGTTTTTCTAAAAGTATAATTTGAGCTTTGTAACTACATATAGTAATTTTCAATTTTCAACAAAATCTAAGTCTTCAGACTATTTAACATGAACAAAAGTTAAAAACTGTGAGAAAATGAATATGAATTTTTAAAAGTTATTTAATTTATCAATAATGGTTTTTAAAAAATAAGAATCATTTGATAAATAACATTGATCTATTAAAGATCACTATCTAAATACTTTTATAACTAGAAAAGGCCTGTCATTTTACATTTGATTTTTCAAATTGAAAAATTATTAGGTATTTACAATTTGTGTTGGATCTGGGCAAATTTATCTTCCAATTTAATAAATAAATTAATTTAGATTGAATTAAATCAATTTTCTAATTTTTTTTTTCTATTAAACTCAATTCAACCCATTTTTTTTTAAGGTTGGATCGGATTAGGTTATTGTTATTGATTTTTTTTTTATACAAGAAAATTATTAAATAAAAATTAATTTTAAAAAAATTAATTATTGTATTGACTAAATCATATATTATTTTAGAAATTAAAAAAAAAAATTATTGGTATATAAAATAGTTTTTTATATTATTAATAAGTAATTTTTTAAATTTATTTATTAATAATAGAAAGTACTTTAAATATTAATAATTTTTTAGTCTCTAAAATAATATTTAATTTAGTTAATATAATAACTAATTTTTTTTTTCTAAAATTATTTTTTATTTTTAATAATTTGATTTTTTTTAATGTTTGTCAAAGTTTATAATTTTAATTGTTTTAGATTGTTAGAATATTTTTA
The DNA here is from genome assembly GCA_013389735.1 of Phaseolus lunatus. NCBI lineage: Eukaryota > Viridiplantae > Streptophyta > Magnoliopsida > Fabales > Fabaceae > Phaseolus > Phaseolus lunatus. The sequence continues at coordinate 6,945,358 of CM023864.1, forward strand.
TAATGAACTATATTATTTAATATTTAAATAATAAAATAATTTATATTTAAAAATACATATTTAGTTAACATATTAGTAGTTATATTATTATTTTATTAATATTATTTAATAATTTTGGTTAGATTAAGTTTTGGTTGGACATACAAAATTCGTGATTCAACCCGTAAAAATTTAAGTTAAATTAGATTGAATTGAGTTTAATTAAAAAAAAATATTAACCCAATTTATAGGTTAGATTATGTCTTGGTTCAATATGATAACCCATCATTCAACCAATTATAGAATTTAATCCGACAAGTAATTTAATCCAAATTTTTGGATAGAGTCAAATTGATCACTTTATCTAATCCAATATATATACTTCTAAAAACTATATTGTGATTCATTAACAATATAATTAAATAAAAGATTTAATTATTTTTTGGTCTCTACTTTTGGAGTCAATATTTAATTCAATATAGTGGTTTTTAAAAAAATCAATTGGTTCTAAGGTTTTTTAAAAATGTTCAATTTGGTCCCTTCCGTTAAGTTTTTACTAACGACATTAACGATTGATAACATGGCGCACACACTGCACACGTGAAATGTCTTTCTCATCCTTTTTTCACTTTTCTCTCTCTCATCAATGACTTTCATCTCTCTCCATTTTCACAAACAACATGTTCACCCTCAACATATGACCATCAATGGCTTCTTTCGTTACTTGTGAACTTAAAGAAGTAGTTCTTGATGCAAGTCCACTCTAGGCTTGTGTCACCCCACATGAGACACCCCAAGTATCCTAATCCACAAGTTCAACATCAAACCCAGTTGAGGAATGATTGATTCAGAGAGAAATGGGGAAAAATGAAGGTTGGTAGAGTATTCAAAGGGTGGCACGGATGCAGAACTTGGTGCTACCTCAACCTCTTTGATAGGAAGGGTGGTGAGGTTTTGAAGAAGAGATTGAATGTCTGGGAGAGAAAATATTGTTTGTGAAGAAATGGAGAAAGATGAAAGCCATTGATGAAAGAGAGGAAAGCGAAAAAAGATGAGAGAGACATTCCACATATATTGTGTGTGCGCCACGTCATCAATCGCTGACGCTGTTGGTGAAAACTTAATAGAAGGGACCAAATTGAACCTTTTTAAAAAACCTTGAGATCAAATTGATTTTTTTTAAAACCACTATATTGAATTGAATATTGACCCAAAAAGTAGAGAGCAAAAGGTAATTATACCTAAATAAAATTAAGTTTATATATATATATATATAAAATAAAGTATGTCTAATTGTTTAAATTTCAATAGTTAAAATTTAAATTAGTTACTACAATTTCTCAATTTGCTCTCTATAGAATATTTCCTTTAGAGAACAATGTGATGATAAATCTAATATTTTTAATTTTTTCGAAGAATAAAATTTAATAAGTTGAGATATTTCATCCTTTAGGAATACAACAAAAAGCTATACAAATAACTTGGGTTTTAAGAAATACTATATCGATTATTTAAGGTAACATCATTCTTAATAACAGTTGAACTATTGTCCCTTCTTTAGTAACGTGGGAAACCATTTCCTAAAATGTTAGTGATAGTTTAGATTTTTTTTAGATAAAATCTAGAGCATGTTGCATTTTTAATGCAAGGGGATGATTTGTTTGTTCCTCATGGGTCATGAATGATGTTCTCTTTCACATAGTGATACAAATTTAGGTGTTGCATAAGACACATTATTTCAACTGAGATCACTTTATCCATCTCATTTGTGTTTGGATATTTGTTAGAGGAATGCAAAAAGATTAGCAGATGTACATGTGGTAATCCACACTTTTGGAACTCAATAGTATACATGACTACAAAGAAAAAATTTGATTCTATTATAAGTAATAATGAATAACCATATTTGTTTGAACTCACTTATAAGATTAATACTTACATGCAATAACTTGTGTACATGGGAAATTTGTTTAATCAAGGGATGTTATTTCATCACATATCAAGAAAGTTAAATTTCAAAATCTTATCTTGGATATGACTTGATAGTTTTTGTATGTCTTCATTAGTTAAAATGTCATTTGATTCCTTTACAAATTCATTGATATATATGTTGTTGTTGAATTTTTGTTTTGGTGAGACATAACAACAACAATAATTGTAAACTTATGCAATATATTTTGTCTATTATGTCACTATTTATTGGTTGAGATATTTGTTTAGAATATGTTTGTAATGGAATTCTTTCTATCTTTTCTTGATTGAGGAAATTGAATGTGACATTCAAAGGTGTTGTACAAAGTCTTTTTGTTTCTTGACCGTGACCATGTTCTCTACAATCTAGACCATTTATAGCTTTCATTAGCAAAATTTTTCTTTTCAATCTTCAATTTGTAAATCTGATATTATTTCTGATATTTTCATCATCCATAGTTCTTTAATATAACATTTATAAACTATCAAAATATTTAGCCGAAGTATGTGTTTATATGAACCAATAGTGAGTCAGGTGCATGTAAGATAATAAATAATTTGTAGTAACTTTTATTACTTGTGAAATGAGTAATAACAACAAATAACAACCTAAGCATGTTGTATTAGTTTTTTTTTTTTTTTTTGCATATTAATCTTCACTTATACTTACAAAAAAGTGAAAAAGATAAGAAATTTGACATGTTATAGAACACATTAGGTTTAATTATCTTTTTAGTCTCTACATTTAGGTTCAATATTCAATTTACTTCAGTGATTTAAAAAATATCAGTTTGATCTTAATGTTTTTTTTAAAAGTGTGCAATTTGATCCCTTTTGTCAAGTTTCTACCAACAATGTTAATTGCTGATGATGTGGCAAGTGTGAGTGGTATTGTTATGTACACATGTCTCCATGTCAAAGCCTTGTTATCACCCTCAACCCTAAACCCTTTTCTCTCCCCCTCTCCCAATCCTAACCATCTTCCTTCAACAACCACTTTCGCAACAATGGCTTCTTCTTCATCATTTATTATATCTTGCATCACAACTAAAAACAATTATAATCCTAATTTTTTAACTTTCTCCCTTCCCTCAAATTCACCCTTTCATTGCCATCTTTCTTCAATCCTCCTTCTATGTTTCTGGTCATAATCTGAATTCACAATCTCCACAGACCCTCGCTCTCCGGTGTCAAGACCGTCATCGAGAGGTTGTTAAAGGAGTTTTTGGGAACATTAGAGATATTGCAAAACATTAAGAATTTGATTTTGGGACTATTGTAGAGCATTCAACAGAAGGAAAGATTAAAAAAGATAAATAACAATAAAGCTAAATTAGAGACAAGATCCCTTAATATGTGGATTCCAATGATTGTCTTTGATTGTGTCAATCCTTGTAATTATTGTAATTATCAATTAATGATTATCAGTATTGATTGTTACCTTATTTGCTGTAGTGTCATGATACTGGGTATTAATTGTAGGATTATATACTGTCAGGTTTTGACTATATATGTATATTGTAATCAACAAATGAAATACAATATTCTTTCACCTTTCATTACCATTTTCTCACTTGGTATTAGAGCCATTCTCAAGCCCATCCTAGCGAGAATTTGTTGGATTTATCAGGCCACCCGCTATTGGGTCTTTATCGGACCACCCATAACAAACCTCACCTTATAAGCCAGTTTTATGAGGTTGAGTTAGGCTTAAAGTCCACTTCTTAACATGGTATCAGAGTTGTAAAGCTCTGAAGCCTTTTTTGATCCAATTCAAATCATGGCATCCGCTGCAGATTCAAAATCCCAAAATTGTCTTCCATTCACTGTATCTGTCAAGTTGGACAGAGACAACTATCTATTATGGAAATCCTTGGTGATTTCTATAGTCAAAGGTTGCAGGCTCGATGGCCACAGGCTAGGGACAAAGGAGTGTCATGAAGAATTCATAGTTTCTGCAGATTCAAGCAAGAAACCAAATCCCGCATTTGGAGATTGGCAGGCTCATGATTCACAACTCCTTGGATGGTTGATGAATTCAATGACTGTTGAAATAGCAACACAATTGTTGCATTGTGAAACCTTAAAACAACTTTGGGATGAAGCCCAAAGCCTAGCCGATGCATACACAAGATCTCAAATCACCTACCTTAAATCTGAGTTTCACAACATCAGGAAAGGAGAAATGAAGATGGAGGAATATTTGGTCAAGATGAAGAATCTTGTTGACAAAGTTAAACTTGTAGGGAGTCCCGTTTCCAACTCAGATCTAATCATTCAAACCCTAAATGGTTTAGATTCTGAATACAACCCTGTGGTGGTCAAACTATCTGATCAAACTAGTCTCACTTGGGTTGATCTGCAGGCCCAATTACTGACCTTTGAGAGTAGACTTGATCAACTGAATGGTCTTACCAAACTCTCTTTTGATGCATCAGCAAATGTGGCTAATAAAACTGATTACAAAGGTAACAAATTCAACATAAATAACAACTGGAGAGGCTCTAACTTCAGAAGTTGGAGAGGAGGCAGAGGAAAAGGAAGAATGTCTAAACCAGCATGCCAAGTTTGCAACAAGGTTGGGCACATAGCTGTAAACTGTTGGTACATGTTTGATAAGTCTTATTTAAACTCAAATTATTCAGCAGACTGTGACAAACAAGGAGCACACAATGCCTTCCTAGCCTCACAAAGCACTGCTCAAGATTATGATTGGTACTTTGACAGTGGTGCAAGCAATCATGTGACACACCAAACTGAAAAATTTGAGGATCTAGCCGAACATCATGGTAAGAACTCATTGATAGTTGGAAGTGGTGAGAAATTGCAGATTGTTGCCACAGGTTCCTCAAAACTAAACTCACTCAACTTACATGATGTCTTATATGTGCCTAACATTACCAAAAATTTATTAAGTGTGTCAAAATTAACGGTTGACAATAACATTCTTGTTGAGTTTGATGCAAATTGTTGCTTTGTGAAGGACAAGTTAACAGGGAAGGCAATTCTAAAAGGGACACTTAAAGATTACTTATATCAACTCTCAAGGACTGAAAGGGACTCGTGTGGTTATGTATCTGTCAAGGAGAGTTGGCATAGAAGGCTTGGTCATCCAAATAATACAATCCTTGATAAAGTCTTGAAAAGTTGTAATGTGAAACTATCACCTAGAGATCATTTTAACTTTTGTGAGGCTTTTCAATATGGCAAAATGAATTTTTTACCCTTCAAAACATCTTCCTCTCATGCTAAGGAAATCCTTGAATTAGTTCATCTGGGGTCCTGCACTAATAATATCTTCTTCTGGTTTCAAATATTATGTTCACTTTATTGATGATTTTAGTAGATTTACATGGATTTATCCTCTGAAACAGAAATCAGATATTGTACAAGCCTTTATTCAGTTTAAAAACATGGCCGAAAATTTGTTTAACAAGAGAATTAAGACAATCCAATGTGATGGTGGTGGTGAATACAAAGCTGTGCAAAATCGTGCAATAGAAGTAGGGATACAATTTAGAATGTCATGCCCTTACACATCACAACAAAATGGTAGGGTTGAGAGAAAACACAGGCACATTGCTGAATTTGGCTTGACATTGCTAGCACAAGCCAAAATGCCCTTACATTTTTTGTGGGAAGCTTTCTCCACAGCAGTTTATCTCATAAACAGATTGTCCTCTCTAGTTATTCAAAATGAAAGCCCTTACTCATTGCTTTTTCAAAAGGAACTTGACTACAATTCCTTAAAACCCTTTGGGTGTGCTTGCTATCCCTGTCTTAAACCCTATAATCAGCACAAACTACAATTCCACACAACCAGATGTGTGTTCTTGGGATATAGTAACTCTCACAAAGGATACAAATGCATAAATTCTCATGGAAGAATCTTCACTTCAAGACATGTTGTTTTCAATGAAGAACATTTTCCATTCCATGATGGATTTCTCAATACAAGAAGTCCCTTGAAAACACTAATTGAGAGTTCATCTCTCCCTTTTTCTTTGCCTACTGTAGGTAACCCACATATTGGAGCCACCACACTTCCAGATGATAAAAATCTTGGTGATGAACAAGAACCAACCAATCCAATTGAGAGTGTTGCAATTTATTTTAGCAGAGATCAGGCTGCAAATAATTCAACAAGGAGCAGTCCAATTTCTGAAAATAATTCACCAAGCAACATTCAAATTTCTGATCTCACAGAAATAGTTGTTAGAGATCACCAAGATCTTGTTGAACCAAACATCAACACTCATTGGACCAGGAGCAAAGCTGGAATTCAGAAGCCAAAGAAGCCATATGTTGGGTTTGTTGAAACTACCACAAATGAGAAGGAACCAGAAAATATCACAGAAGCACTCACAAGACCACAGTGGAAAGAAGCTATGGAAAAAGAGTATCAGGCACTCATGTCAAATCAAACTTGACTTTTGGTACCATATCAAGGCCAAGAAAACATCATTGATTCTAAATGGGTCTTCAAGACCAAGTACAAAGAAGATGGGACAATTGAAAGGAGAAAGGCAAGACTAGTAGCAAAAGGATTTCAACAAACAGTTGGATTAGACTATGAAGAGACCTTCAGTCTAGTTGTCAAGGCCAATACAGTTCGAATCATACTCTCAATTGCAATACACCTCAATTGGGAGGTCAAACAGTTAGACATAAACAATGCATTTCTTAATGGCTATCTCAAAGAAACTGTGTTTATGCATCAACCAGAAGGATTTGTAGACTCAGCTAAATCTGAACATGTTTGCAAGTTATCCAAGGCAGTTTATGGATTGAAACAGGCCCCAAGAGCCTGGTTTGACAGCCTAAAAAATGCCTTAGTCAGCTGGGGTTTCAAGAACACAAAAAGTGATTCCTCACTATTCACTCTAAGAGGTACAAATCACATTACCTTCCTACTTATATATGTGGATGATATAATTGTCACAGGGAACAACACCAAGTTCTTGGAATCCTTCATCAAACAACTCAATGATGTGTTTTCACTTAAGGATCTTGGTCCATATGCATCCGGCATGTACTTGAAGCAATCAAAATACATAGGAGATATCCTACGAAAATTCAAAATGGAAAATACTTCATCTTGTCCAACACCTATGATAACGGCAAGTAGTTTACAGCTGAAGGGGAGAAATTATAAGACCCAACCATGTTCAGACAAGCTATAGGAGCTTTGCAATACTTAACAAACACAAGGCCCGATATAACATTCTCAGTTAACAAGCTCAGCCAATTCATGATCTCTCCCACTATAGATCACTGGCGAGGCATAAAAAGAATATTGAGATATCTTCAAGGTACCATTCAACACTGTCTACACATCAAACCATCAACTGACTTGGACTTAGTAGGATTCTCAGATGCAGACTGGGCAACAAGTGTGGATGATAGAAAATCCATGGCTGGTCAATGTGTCTTCCTTGGTGAAACACTTGTTTCTTGGTCTTCGAGGAAGCAAAAGGTAGTCTCAAGATCCAGTACAGAATCAGAATATAGAGTATTGGTTGACTTAGCTGCTGAAATAGCATGGACTCGTTCACTTCTTGATGAATTGAAACTCCCTCTGCTAAGAAAACCAACATTGTGGTGTGATAACTTGAGTGCTAAGGCGCTAGCTTCAAATCCAGTTATACATACTCAATTCAAACACATTGAAATTGATGTGCACTACATCAGAGACCAAGTACTGCAAAATGAGATTGTTGTAGCCTATGTTCCATCAGCTGATCAAATAGCTGATTGTCTCACTAAAGCATTAACCCATACACGATTCAGCCAACTCAGAGACAAACTTGGGGTGACTCCCTCACCCATCAGTTTGAAAGGGGAAATTAGAGACAAGATCCCTTAATATGTGGATTCCAATGATTGTCTTTGATTGTGTCAATCCTTGTAATTATTGTAATTATCAATCAATGATTATTAACATTGATTGTTACCTTATTTGCTGTAGTGTCATGATACTGGGTATTAATTGTAGGATTATATACTGTCAGGTTTTGACTATATATGTATATTGTAATCAATAAATTAAATACAATATTCTTTCACCTTTCATTACCCTTTTCTCACTTGGTATCAGAGCCATTCTCGAGCCCATCCTAGCGAGAATTTGTTGGATTTATCAGGCCACCCGCTATTGGGTCGTTATCGGACCACCCATAACAAACCTCACCTTATAAGCCGGTTTTATAAGGTTGAGTTAGGCTTAAAGTCCACTTCTTAACAAGCTATGAGTGGCCAAAGCGACAGTGACACATCCTGTAGTAGAGAGGCTAGACAGAGGATATGCATGCAGCGAAGGAGGCGAAGGCCGAGGTGGAGAACGCATGGCGGGAGAGGATGTGCGTGCGGCAGAGGCGGCAAAGGCAGACTTGGGCAGCGAGTTTTGCATGGATAGTGTGATGACGAGGACTGAGTCAATAACGTGAAGGCACAAGGTTGTTACAAAAAGAGTGACGAAGAGGTGGAGAGACTTGGGGTTCTTATGTGGATAGCATGTGGACTCCATCTATGCACTAGTGTCCCACGTTGTCTGTTACATCATCATAAGTTAACACATCGTTGGTGAAAATTTAGTAAAAATATCAAATTACATACTTTTCAAAAAACCTTAAGACTAGATTGATTTTTTTAAATCATTGTAGCAAATTAAATATTAACCCTAAATATGGGAAACAAAAAGGTAATTATACCAACATTCTATTTGTATCCAAAATGATAGTAAATTCAAATATGAAAGATTTAGCTTGTTTGGGTTTAATAATATAGTACAGACAGTATAAGATAAGTAAAGTTTGAATCTTTTACATGAAAAAGAAAAAGTAGAAGGATTGATGAATGATTAAAAAGAATGCTTTTATGGTTGTGACCAATATGTTAGCATTGAACCTCTAATGTAGTGTTATAGGATGATATTGTTATACTGTATTTCCTTATGCTTTTTTAAGTTGTTGATGACTTTATTGGTTCACAGATTAGTAAGAATGTAAATTATATTGTATTTTTTTCTCCAGAGAGAACTTTGTCTTTCTTGTACTTGGTAAAATTGGTTGTTTTTATTAGGAACAGGCATAAAGTTTCAAACGAACCAATATGACTGTTATTTTACTTTTAAAAAATTGTGAATTGACTATTTAAATAATTTGTGTTTATATAAGAAGTGCTACAGTTTCAATACGTTGATGATGATGTAGTTTTTAAAGAACTGAAAAGATTAGTTTAATCATTTTTATTACGTTAAATATAATTCCATATAGTTTAGATTTAAGAATAAAGATAAATTATAAATAATTTTTTCTTTAATATGGGATGAAATGATTTTTAAAGACAAAATCATGATGAAATTTCAAGTTTTAAAACGAATAATATCTAGAATGAGATAATTGACCATAGTAATACTATCTAAACATATCTCAAGTCAAAACATACTGTCTATTCCTCTTTTAACTCACCGATATACTTTTTAAGAACGAAACCTTACATTTGAAAGACTAAATTATAATTAACAAAATTATCATATCTATTAGAGATCTTATATTAATTAAAAATAAAGATATCTAATAATACATAAGGTATATTATAAGATTGAGTTAGACTTAAAATTGATTTCTTAATAATCTATTTATATATTTAAAGATCAAATTAATATTTTTTTCCTAAATTGAGTGAGTACGAAGACCACGTGAAAATTTTGACTCGCACGAAGATAAGGAACTCTTTACAAAAGAAAGATAAAATGTAAAAAAGGCAATAGTACGAAGACCACGTGAAAAATTGGACTCTTTGTGTGGGGACAATGGTAGAAATCAAAGCACAACGACGTCGTAATTAGTAACGAAGTTTAAAGACACTGGAACCTTTCACTTTTTTAGTTCCCTTTCACAAAAAATGAAAAGGAAAAAGAAATAGCCACATATAATGAATTTTTATTTTTATTTTCTATAGACATTCTTTAAACAATTCTACTAAAAAATAAGATCAGTCACTAAAATACCTTACATCACCATTTAAATACTAAATTAAAAACATTTACTAAATATTACATCAATGTTGTGTTTAGTTTTTACTTTGCCTTATAAAAGCATATTTCTTAAATATACTATTAAATTTACTACAGTTCATTGTAGTTTATATTTTTTAGGGACTATAAAATCATTTATTTTAGGATGAATGTTTGGAGGAGAAGAAGGTTACGTGATTTATTGCCAACTACTCTTTTATTTCTTATAGCATCTTTAGGTGATAGTCAAAATATTAAATTTAAGACTTCAACATAATAATTATAAATTTTCAATCTCAACATAATAATTAAATTAATTTTTAAATTTAAAAAATTGAAATACGAACAAAAAGTTATAGATATGAGTTTTATAAAACTTTTACTTTAAAATAAAATTTATAAAAAATATGTTGTAGTAAGGTAGCATCCACTAATACATGGAGAACTTACAACACGACATTTATCTCTCTTTTATTTAATTTAAATAATTTAATTTTTTATTTTTTCACTTTTCTACTTTCCATCATCAAATCTCAACACAACATTAAACAGTTGAAATATTTGCAACAAGATAGATAACACAAACAAAAATGAAAAAGAAAGAACAATCTAGAAAGAAACAAAAAAAGCTAAATTCTGAGTGTGTTTGTTCATGTTATTTTGTTGTGCATAAAGTGGTCCACCTACCATTTAATTTTCTTGGTCGACAAATGTTTTTAATAAACATTAAGATGGTATAAATGACATTGCCATGTTGCAACAACAACATATAACATCATAATACATTTGATGTATTTATTAATATTTTTTGTCTAATTATTTCCAAAGCCAACATATGAAAATTATATTGAACTCATAATAATCTCATGTTTCAAGACTTGATAAATATAGTTTTCATGTAACAAAATATAATTTACACAAACCCAGATTAAATTTATGTTAATACTTGAACAAAGTGTTAATGGTGGAGTCATATTTCATTACTTGGAAATAATAAAGATTTAATTTAAGTAATTAAAAATCTAGGCGACAAAAAGAAGATTGAATTTGTTCGGCAATTTGTTTTGATATGCTTTTTTTGGTAAGACAAATTTAAAACATCATCTATGCTTTGACTTTGTTGATATTATTATTATTATTATTATGTTTACTATTTATTTATTTATTTATTCATTTAGCAAAATAAGCTAGTTTAGAGTATTTAAAACAATTTTTAAGGAACTTAAAACTTGATATTTTTCATTTAGAATTATATAAACACTCAGCAAATATTGATATTTTGGTTTATTCTCTCCTTCTGCCATGAATACCACTGAAAATCTGAAGTTCCAACAACATTAGAAGCTCTAATTGGCCTCATCATTGGTTTACCGTATTAATCATGCTTTCAGAAGCAAATCTACAATGGCAAGCATTTGATGCGTCTTCATAATTACAAGTATAAGTTTATATTTTAGTCATATATAGTTTATTTTGAAATTATTATACTTTATCTTAAAATATTAATTAAGAAATTAAAATCATACAACTGATATAGACCAAAATGAATTCAATGTGTAAGTAACAATAATGAAATTTGATGCAGTAAACCTACTCAAATTATAAATACATTTAAAATGCATAAAATAAATATAATTGTTAAGTTATAAACGGAAGTGAATTTAATTTTATAAATTTTGCTAATATGTGTAAAATACATTTGACTTTATTTATTTATTTTGGAATAATAGTAAAAGTATTAGAATATTTTCTAGAAATATAAAAATGAAAGTAAAGTATTGGATGTCAACTCTATGGGAGAGTAGAATAGGATTTGAATGGTGGAGTTAATAAAAGCCCTAAACAAAACTTAACATTAATAGAGTTGATAAGATTGGGTGATTAAAAAAGAGTAAGCCACCATAAAGACTTTGATGACAAGATGGTGAGTTTTCGAGTTGTGATTGGCTGCATAGGTACGTCATCGTACGGAGGAGGTTGATGTGTTTGTACCATCGTACTATTTTCTTACTTTTTAACTGTGTTCCCTGTCCCACACTTCATCAACTTCTCCAGCTGCAACCCCACACTCTTTCTCTCTCCTTTCAATTTTGTTTTCCATTTCCTAAAAACTTTACAAATATATATTTTATCAGGTTTGGATACCCTTTCCCTTTATATTATTAGTATTATTATATTATGGGTTCATTTTGTGGGCATCATTTTAAGATTATACGTTGTTCCCCCTTTAACACTAAAACGTTTATGTTTTATACCCTGGACTTGGTTTTTACCAAATCAAGAAAAGGATGAGGTTTCAATTTTCTATTACCATAAAACATTTTGTTTCTTAATATGGTGGGGCTGGGGGAACCAATGGGGGGATAGGTGGATGAATAAGGAAAGCTTGGTCTGATTAGTCTATGTGCTTGCTTCCACTTTTTTCTGTGTTTCTCTGCACTTCTTGCTACCTCTCTTTTGGGTGTTTCCTTTCTTTTCTATTTCTCTCTCTTTCTCTCACACATACCCTCTTTGTTTTCTTCCCTTTTCTGTGCCTTATTCTCTCTTCACTGGTCAAAACATTTCTGGGATTTTGCTAATTTGGTGCAAATCTGATTCCCTTTGACAAACCCTCCTCATCTCATGGCTTATTGAGAAACAACTACTACAATTTCAACTTGCTTTTTCTAGCTGGTAAGAATAATCAATAATCAATCAATCACATAATTTTTTTCATCTACCGAAAACCCCATCTGGGATATAAGGTTCTTGGTGTCAAGATCCTTTTTGGGAAGTCATCTACATTTACTGTTACTTTTCTGCTTTCCTTAAAATCTGCGTATATGGGCTCTGTTGTGGGTGTTATTCTTCTGCTTCTTTTCATGACTAAGTTTCATTTTTCCCTCTTCATGTATCCTCCATTTTTCATGGCATGTATAACATTATTTTTTGCCTTTGATGTGTGATTCTCATCAGTTGGAATCTTCTGTGTTTCAGCTTTTCCGGGCTTTCAAATCTTGCTAGGAGAAGGCTCAATTTTGGTGGAACCCTCTCGTACAAGAAAGCATAGTTTTTGGGTTTGTTTTTCTTGGTGAGGACTCCTTTGAGATACCACAGTAGTGTACTTGTTTCAGTTTTTGTGGAAAAGAAAGGCGTTTTTCTTACATGGTTATTTTTCCCTTTTTCTCCTTTTCTTTGTTATTGCTGATTCACACATCAGAGGAGTGTAGAGATGGTGAGAGGAAAGACTCAGATGAGGCGCATAGAGAACGCCACAAGCAGGCAAGTTACCTTCTCCAAGCGGCGCAATGGGTTGCTGAAGAAGGCCTTTGAACTTTCTGTTCTTTGTGATGCTGAGGTTGCTCTTATCATTTTCTCTCCAAGAGGAAAACTTTACGAGTTTGCAAGCTCCAGGTATGTATATAACATGGATACTCTAACATTTATTTTTTCTGTAGTAAATTGCTGTTTTGTGTGATTGCGCTGCATTTGCTAAATATAGTATTTTTTCCTCTTCAGGCAAAGGTTCCTTCCAATTTTTTAGCAAGTAGAAATTGTTTAGATATATGTATGTGTTTTTTACTTCAACTTTTACTCAAGATCTTCATCATAATCACAGAAATGTAATGGTGGATATGAGATACGGGCTCAGGAGCTATTTTAGTTGAATTCATTTTTAATGCTAACCATAGAAGTAGGTGGGGGTATATGGATCGCACCTATGGAGTTTTATTCGAAGCTTTTTCTTTTCTTTTGGAGCTTCGAGGAGCTGAACAATACTGTTTAGAGAAAGACTTTGACTTTAGATTCAAGAGTTTTAGTGATTTAGGGAAAACCCTCAATATCTGACATTAAATGACTTGGTTGCTTTTCTCAATGGTGTTTTAATTTTTATTTCTGATAAGCTACATTTATTACTGATGTAAAGAGCTAATCTTAACTTAAGCACAAGCACAAGTTGTGATAAAGATTAGCGATACAAATCACCAAAGTGTTTCAAGTACTTCTTCTGCATTGAAGCTAATTCTACCTTTCTCTCTCTTAAACTTGGCCTTTAGGACTTGTGTACCATTTGCTTAAAGTTTCACAATACTTGCATAGCTAGTATCTGTCAACTTTTTCAAGCGTTCCTTCCTCTATAGGAATCTTTTCATACCCCATTTTTACGTCATTTTTCATTTATCGTACGTTAGATTAGTCGTCAGATGCACTTGCTGGTTGCACAATCCAAAGTGGTGTCAACTATTCTCATCATGATTTCTTCTATTAAGCTAGATTTTCTGAGTTGTAATTGAATAAAGGATGAGCTTCGAGTTTAAAGAGGAAAAATGAGAGGAGCTGTACTTATTTCCTTCAGTAATGGATAAAGAGCTATCACATGCATGTATGTTATACAACACTGTATCGTATGTACTAAAATACTGACATCCAATTTCACGAGTGATATATAGTAGAGAGAGAGAAAGGACTATATAATGATATGCACTACATGATTATACGACTACAGCAATATCTTCCTTCATCAATAAATTAATATTATTTATGGGTGGAGGAAATAAGGTCTCATGATTCAGACATCTCATATGACTCAACAAAGTGAGCGAACTTTGTTCAACTGATTTAACTTGTCAAAAGAAAAGGAATAGTAAAACTCCATTAGCCAGGAGCTTGTGAAGTTCCATGAAATAATGTGCAGTGTATCACCACAGTTTTCAATACAAGTAGGGGCACTCTAACCTCCTTACGAGGCTGTTTGTGTTTCATTATTAACATGGTAAGAACTTCTAGATTATAGTTGAAACTGCAAGTTGTTAATTATTTAATTTGATCTGATCTATTTGTTTATTAACCAGAGTTAGTCAGTAGTAATTAACTAAGTATGATATGAGAATGGTTTGGTTTCTCAAAACATTGAAAACCATATCTATCAATTTGCTGATAAAAAAAATCAGTGCCTCTCATTTTCTCTTTCTTGTTGAGTTGCATAAAAAGTATAATTGAAGATATTTTATTACAAGTACATTGTGGATGAAGTTATCAAATATATAGTTATAAACTGCAATGCGCGATTGTATGTTTGTAGGATTATTCCAACCGTACGATTGAATGCTTAAAGCATGATGTGATAAAAATTTCTTTGAATGTTTTCTGAAAACCTGCAACTTATCAGAATCTTTCTGAAGTTCAGTAGTACATAAGTTATATACATTAATATACTTTTACTTCTTCTATCCTTGCTTTGATTTTTTATACTTGGCTTAAAGTGATTAATGTTTTGAATGTTAATATCAACTTGTATGTTTTTTGTGCATCATTCCCTAAACTGAAAGAACTTCTACAGGTAGAGGGCCAAAATATGGTAATATATCTGTTAGTGCTTCTTCCTTCTGCATATGTGGCTCTTGTTGAGTCATTGTGCTGTTGAATCAAATTCCTTTTGGTTTCTCTAAAAGATGAAATGAGAGCAATTATTCAAAAGTATATAAAGAAAATAAACTAGACATAATTCTTGCTCCGTAGCAAAAAGGAAGGCAAGTTAGTGAGGTTTATTTTAAGGTTAATACTTCATAGATATTTGACTACGAAGATATTTTTCTTCAAAGAAAAAGCTTAAAGTTTTTCTAGCTCCAATAATCTCATAAATATTTTAAGGTTAATAGTTCAAATATACCAATTCAGATTGAACACGAAATCCTTCTTCAGATAATGTCTTTTAGCTGAACAACTCTCAAGTTTTATACATAAATTTCTGTTTCTAAAGAAAGAGTTGATGTGAAAAGAATTGTTTTGCTTTTAAAAGTGATATTTCAAATGTTATTTTTAGAAAACTTAGTTTTGTTTTTCCAAATACATATATATTGAATAAATTTTACTTGTTTGTAAAAGTTAATTTTGATCAATATTTTTTAAAATTAATTGAATGTTAAGTGCACTGTGCTGCTAAACAAGTTGGTTTCCCCTCACATCGAATGAAATTTCTTTCAACACTGCAGCTACTACTGAATTATTGCTGATTAAAAAAAACTTCTACTACTGAACAAGTTCTTAGCAGTCTTATTCTTTTATATTACCAAGAGAAATGTGTTTCTTTTCTTTTCTTTTAGTACAAGGCTTAAAATTTTTTTGTTGGCTGCTTGTGACAATTGTTTTGTGCTGTATGGTGGCAAGAAAACATCAGAGGCAATTTGTTTATTAAATAAACCTTAAATTATGTTACCTTTAATCAATCTGTGACCTGTGCCACATCAGTGTTGAGATAAACAATATGGATATAGAATCACTGATGAAGGCTTTCTTGGCCTTTTGAGTAACTCAACTGTGGTTGATGACGAGCTAGGGTTATTGCTGTGACTATTGTCGTTTGTGCAAATTTTTCATGCAACTTCTATGACCTTTTCTTTCCAGTGTGCTGCTTCCACTTCTTGAGTTTGAGCTGAAAATATTAAGAATTTGCAGCTACTCACCTAAGTTTGCTCTGAATTATAATTTGAAAATAAAGTTGATTTTTTTATTAGTGTAGAAGAATATTATTAGAGTTCAAGACAAGGCATATTCCAATCATAACTAGCTTTAGACAAGTTTGAAAATTGTCATCAATTACAGAACTAATTAATGTATTCTCGGAAACCTAGATAATTGTGATAATAGTAGTCTTATCTCAGTAAATGAAATTAATTGAATTGTATAACATTTGTGAACTTAAGTAATTAAAAATTAAATACTTAAAGAATTATTCATCATGCAATCCCTATTAATATTTTTCTCCAATATCCTTCATTTGTCTCTTTATATAGCTAAAACCCTGCTATCTTACTTATGCTTCCATTAGCTTTCTTTGCATCTGTATTGCTGATAAAAAAAAAAGCTTTCTTTGCATCTGGCAAAATATCTTAAAATAGATTTCCTATCATATTTTCTCAACAAGTATCACTCATATCTTTTTTGCTCACAATCTTTCTATATATATATATATATTCCATTCTTTTTCTTTTAACATGTTCATTTGTACCTTTTCTCTCTCTCTTTTCACCCCTTTAAAATTTAATATTCTCTTGAAGAGAACAGTTGATCATAATATAGTATGAGGCAACTTTTTTGAATTTGATAGGACTTGACTATCACAAATAACTATGATATTTCTTTTGTTTTAACCACCTTAACTTGTATCTTGTGCATGGCATTTCATTAACTATCATTTTAAATATTGATTCAAGATAGGTGAACCAAAAAAAAATTTTAACTTTTTTTTATAAGATTTGGAGTATTTATTTATTTTATTCTTTGTTGATAAAAAAATTTGAAAAAATTAGTAGTTTAATTGTTTATAAAAACTTAACAGTTAATATTCCAACACAATTATGCACATACGTTTAGTATTAGAGTTGAATTTTATACCCATGACCAATATGATTTGGAGTTTATTTGTATAAGTTTTTTCAGAAACAATTTTGAAAGATAAAAAAGTAAAAATGAGTTTTTTTTTGGAAAGTGGAAATTAATTTATACATATAAATTCAAAAAAAATATGTTAGAGGAGTTAAAAAACTGTTTTTTTCTTGTAATTTTTTTGAAAGAAGTTTGTGCTTACTAGTACCTCTCAGGTGAGTTCTTACTCATCTAATCTTCTATGTACTTTTTGTGTGGGTCAGTGCTTTGGAATATGAACTGCATATTTACAATCTGTAAGTTTTGATCTCAGTTTGATTTGAAGTCTAACCAGGTAAAAACCTGCCAGTTGTACGGATACCTAGTTTTTAGGAAAAAAATCATTATAAGTTATATATGTTTATAAAGATAAATCTTTTAAATAATTAGATCAACATGTAATTACAGATATATGAATGCTTTAGTACGAAGACAACAGAATAAATGAATTTATTTAACATTTTTTTCATAAAGTGTGAAATTGATAAAGTAAAAGATATTTCAATTTATTGGAGTTCACACATATTGAGAAAGTAATAAAATGTTTAGTAAATATTTCTTT
This sequence comes from Phaseolus lunatus, assembly GCA_013389735.1. Taxonomy (NCBI): domain Eukaryota; kingdom Viridiplantae; phylum Streptophyta; class Magnoliopsida; order Fabales; family Fabaceae; genus Phaseolus; species Phaseolus lunatus. The sequence continues at coordinate 6,963,291 of CM023864.1, forward strand.
TATTAAAATGTTCTTACACTTTTTTCTATTTCATTCTTCCTAATTGTTGCATAATACATATTATTATGAATAGATAGTGTACTGAAGATTAATCTCGCCTAATTGATTTGTGGTTAACAGTGAAATAATCTAGATTATTTATAAGTAATTATTAAGGGTAATATTAAAGTAAAATTGTAATGATTATATTGAGAGATTTAAATGAGTGTAAATTTTAAAATTATTGAAAAATTTAAGCGACACAAAGTAAAATGGAGGAAGTATGTATATAGGAAAACACTTGAATTTTAGAAAGAGCACAAATATTGTATCATATGAAAGAGATACACCTAGGTCTAATCTTTGTAAAATTGTGTGTAGCTTAGTTACTTCATATATTTATATATATACTCATATATTTATTTATTTATATATTATTTATGTGTGTATATAATATATATGTGTGTGCATGTATAAGAAATATTAACTAAAAATTTGTAACTTGGAGCACAAGTGCACTTGCCTTGTTACATAAAATCTTGTAATACTATTAGAAACTGAATCTCTAACGTGCCATATACTATCTTAATTTCTAGTATACCTAGTATTTCTTTTACAGATAAAATTGAAATCTAATTATATTTTTGTAATATTCTGCAATAACAAATCCAAAACCAAAACAGTTTATAATATTAATTAGGATGTCATTTTGATGATAGACCATAGAATAAAATTTGAACTATTATAATTAAAAGTGAATGCATGGTTCATTTATATGATTAATGTCATGATTAAGCAGACAAGTAAGAAATTTGTGGCTTTTCTTTAAGACGATAAATTTCATATTTTTCAATAAGAATATCTAATAAAGATCACCAGATAGTCAGAAGCATTTATTCAATGAGAGTGTTGTGACCTATAAAAAATTACAATATTTCTTCTTCAAGTGTCCCCTTTTTTCTGCTAAACAAGGCAATGTAAGTAAAACTTACATTAATATGACCAAGGAACTTCTTCAAGTGTCCCCGTTTTCTCCTAAACAAGGCAATTTAAGTAAAACTCACATTAATATGAATATGGAAGGAGAACAACAACAAATTTAACATACAAGGGAAATTGATAGCTATTGATAACTATCTAATCACTTAAGGAACCATGAAAGTTAGTTGTTAAAATGAAATAATCTAGTCATTTATATATTTCACCAAACATCCTAAATTATTTTATATGAAATTTAGACACCCTCTTACCAACGTAATTCTTATAATAATATTGTCCGTTATATGTGAATGAGTAATTCTTTATGATTATCGGGTAGGACAACAATATCAAAAGAAAAAAAAAAAAAGAAATACAATATTAAGATTGAAGAAAATATTTTATTAATATAAAATGATTTAAATATAAAGTTTACTCACATTCTAAATCCATAAAACCTCTATATATAGATCTTATAGTAAGAGTAATAAAAAATAAATTGTTAAAACAAATATAACAAATACATATCAGATAGATTAACTTGTGTCTTAACACTACTAGACGGTCTATAGTAAACAATTTTTTTCTCTTTCACATTAGACGGTCTGACTATTTGTCTAAACTCTTCAATAAATGGTTTGTTGTACATGATTTAGAGTCAATTATCACAAATTTTCACCTTGACTCCAAATCATGAAAGAGCTTTCAACTTCATCTTTCTTTTACCTCAAACAAAAAATTGACTAGCTCACATTGTTTGAACCTTGATCTTGGCAAGGGCTTTGTAAACACATTTGCTGAATTTTCTTTTGGGGCTATGTTCTTCATTCTAACCTCTCTAGACTCAATAACGTCTCTCATGAAATGCATCGTGATGTCTATGTGTTTTGTCCTCCAGTGGTAAATTTGATTATCAACTAGATGTATGATGCTTTAACTATCACAGTGAACAGTTACACCACATATTATTCTTCTCTTTTGAGGATATATCTGCAACTATCATAATTGCACTTTTGGAACCCCATATGCCATAGGAAGTCATTAAATCTCTTGTACCACTAACATGTACTCTGTTTCAAGCCATACAATGATTTCTCTAAGAGATAAACCTTCCCTTCCTCTTCAATAAAACCCTTAGGCTGCTGCATATACACAGTCTCCTCTAGAATGCCATATAGAAACATTTTCTTCATGTTTAATTGTTCTAATACCAGATTGTATTGGTTAACAACAAACATTAATATCCTTATAGAACAATGTTTTATTACAGGTGAGAATATCTCATTATAGTCAACTTCTTCCACGTGTAAAATCTTTTGCTACCAGTTTAGTCTTGAATCTTTGACCTTCTACACCTGGTATTCCCTCCATTTTCTTAAGCACCCACTTGCATCTTACCACCTTTTGGTTTCTTGGTAGATCAATAAGCGTCCACGTGTGGTTTTTCCTTAAAGACTCAATCTCTTCCTCAATGGAAACCTGCTACGACTGACCTTTTGAACCTTTTATAGCCTCTTGAAAGCTTTTCGGCTTTGAACCATCTATCTCCTCAGTTGTTGTCAAAGAATAATTAATAAGGTTCAACATATCCAAACCTTTGTGTGGGTTTTATTGTCCTTTTCTTCCTATCTTGCGTAAGTTGGTAGTTGAATTCAACCTTTGTACATCTAGGCCTTCTCGTGTAAGAAGTAGAAGGTTGGTGAACATGTTTGACGCCATCGTCTGATGTCTCTAGACAATTTGGTCCATCAGTAGAAAGCTCAACATCAACATGGATTTTCTCCTTTCCTTTTTCCAGATCTCTGCACATCATAGCCATTCGAGTCTCATCAAATGTGATGTTTGTGCTCACAAAACACCTAGCCTCTCCAAACTCCAACCTCCATAGCTTGTACCCCTTCACACATTCTATGTATCCCATGAAGATACATCTCTTAGCTTATGCTTCCAATTTACCTTCATGACGTGTGTAAACGCCAAGGTACCCACCTCCCTCAAATTCTCATAATCTGTAAGTTTTTCACTCCATATATCCATAAGAGTCATACAGTTCAGAGCAAATGATGGACTCTTAGTTATTAGGTAGACAACTGTGTTTACAGCTTCCCCCCAGGTTTTTGGCAATCTAGCCCCTACCAGTATACATCTCACCCTCTTGAAAATGGTTTTGTTAATTCCTCTTAGCCAGCCCATTTTGTTGTGGTGAACCTGCAATCTTCTTATCTCTCATTATACTTTCTATACTACAAAACTTATTGAACTCCTTTGAAACGAACTCCAACCCATTGTCTGTCCTTAGCTCCTTTAGGTTGGTTCTCTTTTGGTTACTCACCATGGTGTGTCACTCCTTAAATCTTTGAAAAGTTTCAGTCTTACTTTTCAAGATATAAATCCACACCTTCCTCGAGGAATTGTCTATGACAATGAGGAAATAAGACCCTCCACCATGAGTTTGAGCTCTTGTTGGACTTCACAGGTTTGCATGAACATATTCAAAAAGTCTATTGGACACATGGTTGTTAGTCTTAAACTTCTATCTGAGACTTTTCTAATACACAATAATTACGAAACTCTAGCCCCTCCATCTTATCACCTCCTAGCAGGTTCTGCTTCTATAGCTCCACCAAACCCTTCTCACTGATGTGTTTCATCCATAGATTTCACAACTTTTTCTTATCTTGCAATGTCTTACTGGGTAAAAAGATGCATGTGTGACCATTGTTGAATTGTCTAAGATGTACATGCCATTCTTCTTCTTCTTCTTCCCCTTAGCATCTATAGACACTCTCCTCAGAATCTGTATGGTCCATTGTTCAATTTTGGTTGTTAAACCAATCTCATCAACCATGCTAATGACAAAAGATTCCACTTCAACTCTGAATATACCTCACTTCTAGCAACATCTCCCTATCATCAAACATCTTTAATTTGATAGACTCTACACCTTGCACCTTACGGACTTTATTATTTTCAAGAAGGACCATTCCACCTTCTTTCAGTTTTAGGGTCTCACATAATCCCTTCATTGAACATGTGATATGAGCACCCTGAGTCCATAACTAGCTCCATTGTGTATAAAACGTAGATATCACCAACACCCCAATAGACTCGTAGCTATCAGACACTACAAGAATATCAACAAAGTGCTTCTTTAAATGAGGTTTCTTGCCTTTCCCATTTCTCTTTTTGTTTGGACAACTTGACTTGAAGTGACCTTTCTTCTAGCAGTTGTAACACTCAACATCTGTCAGACCGTTTGACGAGAGTTCTTTCATCTTCTTCCCCCTGAACACCTTCTCTTTCTTCCCCTTCGACTTTGACATATTCAGACTCAACCATTTTCCTTTCCTATTGACTCTTAAAAGTTCTTCTCATTTGTTCTTATTGAGGTTTGCACCTCCTATAAATTAATAGTTTGCTCCTTCTCAAAAAGCAAAACATCCTTAAAGTGTTCATATGTCTTGGTTAAGGCATTAAGGATAAATAAAGCCTTATCCTAATCCTCTAGTTTCACATTAATGTTGTCTAGGTCGTTCAAAATCTTGTTGAAATTTGCTAGTTGTTCTACCATCGTTCTTGACTCGGTCATCCCTAACAAATACAATTGTTGTTTTAGACAAAGTCTGTGTGCCAATAACTTGATCATATACAACAACTCAAGCTTCACCTGCATATTATGGAGACATCCAATTTCTCATTAATGTTGTCTAGGTCGTCCAAGATCTTGTTGAAATCTGCTAGTTGTTCCACCATTGTTCTTGACTCAACCATCCTAAACGAAATACAATTGTTGCTTTTGAGTAAGAGTTTACGAAATCATCTTAATAAGGCTACTGCTTTGACCTACATGAGTGAAATAAAGGTCAGAGAGTCATGCTCTAGAAAGAAGAAACTTATACGTTCAATGAAATAGAACAAACACGAAATGAAGCGCCTTCAGGCTAAGATGGCTGAGATGAAAGAGGCATGAAGACCGATGTTAATGAAAAACTCAAGTAGTAAATAAGATACTTCACCAAACCCTTTTTTTTATAACTTCTCAATTCAAAAATTAAAACTTAAGTTGTAGGTTATTAATTAAGATGTAGCTTATCATAATTTAAAATGTTAAAATCTAAATTATAGACTATTAATCGAGACATAACTTATAACTTATCACAATTTAAAATAGTGTAATAGAAGATGGTTGAAGACTTTGTGATTGAATTAAAAAAAATAACAAAATCTGACAATACAAACACCTCCAAGATTTTTATCTAAATTTTATTCTAAATATGAGAAAATTATATAGGGCACTTGTCTAATAGAAAAAGATAGGAGCAACACACTTGTTTTCTGAGGGACTTCCACAAAATAAAATTTCTCAAATTGCTGAAGAAATAATTATTATAGCTGACAGAACATGTTTCTTGTTTTTTTTATTTCTCTTTTATATTTATTATAATTTTATTAAATTTTTTAACAAAGATTACAGTATCTCTTAAATGTTTCAACTAATTTAATTTATTTTTATTAATAAAAAAATATTAAAAGTTTTACATTATATACACTTCATTTCTTTATTTTTCTTTAATATTGTGAGTGGCAAATGTAAGGAAACATTGTTTCATCATTTTCTTTACAAAACATGAAATATATATATATATATATATATTATATATATATATTATATATGTTATATATATATATATTATATATATATATATATATATATATATATATTTTTTATAGTTGTGAACAAAATGTCGTTTTTAGAAAAAAATAAACTCCAAAGTTGAAATACACATACAAGTCTCTCTAACCTGGGATGACTAACCTGTCTAGAATAAAATAATATCCAAAATAATGAGGAAGAAATTAGAACACACATTTCTTTGACATCTAACAGGTGTGGCATTTTGTGTGGAAGATAATCATTATTTTTTGTGCCAGAAACATTGGAAGACATTGATTATGTTGTCTCTTCTCTGATGTTTTTCTGGCATATGTTTTATGAGCATGGATGAGTTAGTGATGTTGGGTTTCATGAAACAGCATGCAGGAGACAATTGAACGCTACCGCAGGCATAACAGGAGTGCTCAAACAGTGAACAGATCTGATGAACAGAATATGCAGGTTTTATTTCTTTCTTCTTCTCTTTTCTTTTATGTTTTTCCTTTTCTTTTTAGTTATTGCTTTATTATATATATGCTGCTGGAATATCTAAATACGAACCTCGTATTACATCATACATTTAGATTGATAAAAATTAATAAAAAAATAATTAATTATTATATTTACTAAATTAAAAATTATTTTTAAAATTAAAAAAATTATTAATTTTTAAATTAATTTTTATTATTAATAAATAATTTTTAAATTGATATTTAATTAGTTACTAAGATTTTAACTACCAATTATTTAGATTATAAATTTGATAGCAAAAATCTTGATTGCTAATTAGATACCAATTTAGAAACTAATTATTGAAACTAATTTAAAAACTAATAATTTTTTTAATCTCTAAAATGGTTTCTAATATAGTCAAATATAAAAATTAATTATTTTTGTCTCTAAAATTAGTTTATATTTAATAATTTTCTTGTAATGAATATATTATATTATATTATTACTTTACCTTTTATTCAGATAAAAAATTGTAATTTTAAAGAAAAATAAATTAAATTTGAATTATTTTTATTTTACTTTGTTTACTTTTTCTAGATATTTTGTTTAGATTAGAAAATTCAAATTTATTAATTTTTTTTTAAATAAAGTGTTTCAATTACTATTAAATTACTACAAAGTTCAATTGAAAAAAAAAAATATGTTCGACATCCATTGAAAAATAATCCCATTTACATTAATGGAGAAAACCTTGACAAAGCAAAAAATAATCTCTATCATTGTTGACTAAAAGCCCTTGACGTACATCGTTTGAAAGATAGTTTCATTAACATTCATAAAAAATTCGAGTAACATCAACTGAAAACTAACTTTGTTAATGTTAGGCAATAATCGTGACCCACATTTTGATTGATGCTAATGATTCGACTAACATTTTCCAAAGAAGTCAATAGTTCAAATTCAAAATCATCCAAAAATTCACGAAACAGAAGAAAAACCAGAAATATCCATCCATGTAAACAGTTCAAGTATCATACCAGTAAAAATCAATATCCTAATGATCTAGCAATGAATGATGCACTATAATAGTTGAAGCAACCGAGAGTGAATGAAATTTCCTAATACATTGCAGCATTTGAAGCAAGAAACAGCAAACTTGATGAAGAAGATTGACCTACTTGAAGCTTCAAAACGGTTCAATATCTTACTTTTCTATCCATCTTCACAATATTGTTTGTATACACTTTTAGTTTCCACTCACAACAAGAAGAATATATTGCATGTGTACTATTCATCCCTCAGGAAGCTCTTGGGAGAAGGCTTGGGTTCATGCTCCTTAGAAGAACTGCAACAGATAGAACAACAGTTGGAAAGGAGTGTAAGCAATGTTCGTGCAAGAAAGGTTAGCTAAACAAGCTCTTGAAAATTTTCAGTTTTAATATTTCAATCTGATAAATGTCTGAACCCCATGTTTTTATATTCAGAATCAGGTTTACAAGGATCAAATTGAGCAATTAAAAGAAAAGGTAAGTTGTTCATATTGTTGAGGTGGTTGAAGTTGAATTTGTGAATGGTTCCAGGCTATGTGATTCAATTAGCCTCATTATGGCTCATTTAGGTTTGGAGATTTACTTTAGAGAGTGAACAAATGAGTATAATAGTGATTGAAAAGTTAATTATTGAAATTTAAAAAACTAAATATTTATTATACATGTGCATGCGTTTAATCTAATCACATCTATTGATTGTTCAACCTTCTATGTGAGGAGAAAAACAAATCTGTAACTCTTTTCAACTGGGGACAACTGGAATGGAGTCTGCATCTGATTGAAGTTGATTTTGATATCAACCATTTCCCTATGAAATTTAGATGTTTTCTCTACATATAGATCTGACTAATTACCATCTGAACTGGTGTTATCGGCACTGTTCCTTGTTATTTGTGTTTAAAACTTTTTGGTATGGTAAGATAAATTGTGTTTGATTTAGTCTTGTACTATTCTGTGTTCATGATTATCTTTCTTTTCGTAAAGAGAATCAAAATTGTTTTTATTTCCCATGATTTCTGCAATTTTAGAAAGAAATAAAAGAAAGCTCTGCTTGGATTACATTAAAGAGATGATAACAAGTGTTCTTTGATTACAATACAGGAAAGAAGCCTATATGCTGAAAATATCAAGCTGTGCGAGCAGGTGAAAAATTACACTTGTTTTTTTTCTTATATCAATAAAGAATTGTATTATGTTGAAGCATAACCCATGTACACAAAAAAATTACCAAGAGGTAAAAAATTGGGTCTAACACCGCTAACATTTGCTGGATTGGTTCCTGACAGTGTTTGTAATAGCACTCAAATCTTCCTCTGATTATGCAGTTTAGTGTGCTGAAAGTTCTGCAATTTGTAGTAATCTCTTGCCAAGGAATTTAACACATATCTAACACAGCTGCAGCTTTTAGATAATTTATAATTCGGCATGGATCATTTGGACATCTGATTTTGCAAGTTGATCAGAAGATTATGTTCTGTGAACTTCACAGAGACCTTGTGTAACATAGTATATTCCTAGTCGAAACCTTTTTCTATTATCCCTTCCACACATTTGTAGCAACTCCATTCATTACAACTCTCCGTGCAAAGTGTTGTGTTGATGGTAGGGCCTTGACATTCCACAATTTATTGAACACCTTAGACTCTTCTCCAATTATAGCATCTTGCCTTTTTTCATAGGCTAACCTAGCAGAATAGCACTTTGATTCTTCTCCATTCCATTCCCATGTGTTATCACTATTCCTATTCCAAAGATTTTCCTGCAAGTTGTTTCATGAATGTGGTTAACTGAGTTACTTCCCATTCAAACCATTCCTACTCCACCCGAGATTTCATTCCCAAGTATCATTATTCCAGCTACACTATTGTTACAGTTGTGTAGAATTTATCTTGGAGATGTTTGTTGAGCCCTAGTTTTAGATTTTGAGGAATGCAAACAATCCACTCTTTCTCATGGTGTAGAACATATTGATTTTGAGCCCTAGTTTTAGGTTTTGTTTAAGAATAAATTAGACTCATTAAATAGGTGTGATGTACATACTTTCTTTAGCACTTAAATGAATTTCATCGACTTAAAAAAACTGTATTGAAAAGAGTATGTTGAGTTAGACTGAAAATCTAAAACTAACTTTGCATGCAGTATGGTATCCAGCAACAGCCAGGAACAAAGGATGTGAGAGAAAATCAACCCTATGAAGAAAGCAGTCCAAGTTCAGAAGTGGAGACTGAATTGTTCATTGGGCTACCTAGGTCTAGTTGAACATAATTTAATCCTTGCTTATGCAACTATGAAATAAGGAGAAGCCCAACTGTAATCTATAATATCACATGTTTCTTATAATATTGTCTGTTGAATCTTATAATTTAATGATTAGGGTTTAGTTAACCCCTCTCTTCCTCATTTCTGACTTTTATTAGTTATATGTTATGTGGAAGAAATAGGGGCATGCTAGAACTATGAAATTACTAAACAGATTATTGGAATGTCTATCTAAAATAACCTTTGTTCATAAAAGTGAGAATTTTTTTTGAACTTTTTAAGATGTTGAATAAAATAAGAGTGACAATAGATACATTCTCCTATATATCTAAAGAAAGATTAATTTTACGGGCAGATTGAGTTGACCAGCAATTTTGAGTGACTTGAATTTGATTTTTCCTAACCAAAATTTTTGGGATGATATCGGATCATGTTTTTTTAAATGACACATAATTTGAATATTTTTATACGCATACCATATTTATCATATTTAAGACGGTAACTAATATATCTATATACAAATGATATTAGAGATGTTTTAACTCATACAAAATATGTTTCTGTATAAATTTGTGCAATAAAGATACTATTTTTTATACTATTAATAGTATAAATAAATAGTAGTAACCAAACTCAACCAAAATCATAATCCTACTTTCATACAAGAGCATCACATGTTAAGCTTTACTAATACAGATCATCATCTTATAACACATACTTTGGGAAATATTTTAGCCCAAAATAAAATCCAAGAGTTCAAAGGTCTCAAGCCACTAATCCATATAAAATAATGTTCAGCTGTTGTTTGTTATATATATTTTGTAATATATATATTAAAGTAATATCATCATAAATTTATTTCGTTATAAAAGTTATAGGTTAAATTAAAACGTTTTATAATCTATAAAATGGTTAATAGCGTGTACTTTCTAAGAGAATAGAAAATAAAATTGCATGAGGTATAATCAGACTGGTGGGCAAAGGTTAAAAAATTGATAGAAAATGGGTGAGGATAGTGGCACCAGCAATTTCATAATTCACAATTATTCTTAATAAAATTTAATGAAGTTTGATGACCTCTAAGGAATAAGTAATTGTATTTTCTGTTCTTGGTTTTGCTCTTTACACTTTCTAGTCGAATAGCTAAATTTATATTGTGTTATATAATCAAATTTCACTTCATTAAATTTTATTTTTATATTATTAAGATCCAAGTAAATGTTTATCTTTTGTTACCTGAATCAAATGAAAATATTTTAAAATTTGTAAAATACTCACAAGAATTCAATCATGATCTTGGATTACATGAAATAGAAAGGGATTATATTTTGAGTATTAAGTATTCTAGTTAGTGTTTGGATATAGTAAACTATTTGAAAACTATTAATAAGAAATTGGGTGGTTCTTAAAACTCACTTGCTTAAGACGATACAGAGAGGTAACGTGATGAATTTATGTTTTGTTTGAGTAAGGTACATGATAATATGATTAGAAAAGACATCTGATTTAATGTGTGCGGGTAAAATATAATTGACCAAGTTAATACGATGATAAATTTAGATACACAACTAATGGAAAGTAAGAAGAAACACAAGAAGGGACACAATAACATAAAACTCAGAGAAAAATAATTTAGCGAAATAAAGATGTAATAATTATAGAAGGTTCTGTTATAACAAAACATATTGAAATTAATTTTATATGTTAATTTGAGTGTTGTAATAGATAGTATGAAAGGAAAAATTGTATTACGCAGGCTCTAATCTGTGTAATTATTATTAGAAATAGAAGCTATGTGTTAGGGATAACACCACACATAAAAAGGTGTAGTGTGAGATGGTGTATATGTAGTGCAAGTACTCTCAAACATATTTATTTTAATATACATTCTACTATTGATTCTAATTTATTAGGAACTTTAAAATCATGAAAAATAATCATTAAATAAGATATAAAACTCCACAATTTTTTATAATTTCTAAAAATATCAGTCAATAAAAAAACATTTAAAAAAGTGTGTAACTGCCATTTGTCATGTTAGTAGTTATCCAATTGTTAAAATGTTTATGACATGCCACACGCCTCAACTAACATGAACTGAATTCAACATTTAAGTTAACCAATTAAGGTGCTGTACTCCTCCCTTATGAATTGAAGCAGGAGAACAGCATTCTGATAACAGCATCCTTTGTGGGGAGTGAAGGTATGGCTCCTCTCCTTGTCACTGTGACAGCACCACAAGCATTTGCAAAATCAAGAGCCTCCCTCAATCTTTTCTCATCCTAAAAGTGCCAGAAGGAACACAGCTTCAATTTCTCAACATACTACATGGATCATGACTTATAACTGGAATTTTAAAAAGGTTGTAGACAACATCCAATGAAACATTTTTACATTGAATATTATGGACTATTGATAAGAACAGAAATTGTACATATAAGTGAAGGATAGTCCTAAAATCATAAGGGTCCTTTCGTTTTATACCCCAACAGTATCAGTTTACACATAATTACAGATCCAAAATCTTATCTCCAACAATAGTTCTTTTGGGGTTTGTTATCAAATGTAAAACTAGTTTTGATACGAGAACTGGGTTCTTAACATCAAAAAATTATTTTTGTTGGAGATGGTCTTAGGTTTTCATGCTTGCCTTATGAATATCAAGAAATCAGGTTAACTAAAAGAGGGAATCTTGTTGGAGATCTCACATCGATCATAGTCATTTAGAGTCTATAACATTAAGAGTTTATTACGCTTATCAGGTCATCCGCTATCGGATTATTATCGGATCATACATAAATATATAATTTCGTGCACGAATTGGAGAGTCTCCATGTGAGAAGAGTGTGTTAGAAATCTTACATACATTAGAGATAAAGATAATTTATAATGATAAGAGATACAAACCTCACCTATGAGACTTTTATAAGGTTGAATTACGTTTGAAGTCTATTTCTTAATAAATCTAATCACATGTGATGCAAGTAATGAATAGGAAGTAGTATTTGTGACCTTATAGATGTGATTGTGTGCAGCCACAATGCTCAATAGTCCTGCTACAAAGGAATCACCTGCTCCAGTTGTATCAACTGCGTCCACCTCAAAACCAGCCACCCATCCTTTGAAGTCCTGAGAGACAAAGAGGAACATCTACATGATTAAAGACAATCAACCTAATTGTCTTAGCAAATAGAGAGAGGGTTTCGTTTTTAATGTATTTAGGACAAAATGTGTACACAAATACATTTGTGACTTAGTCCTCAACGACATTTATCAGTAGGACAACATTGTGGTTGCAAAAATAAATAGAATAAATAGAGAGATCATGCAAGTTTTTTTATGGATCAAAACCTTGGTGTAGTATCTACAGCCTCGTTCTCCTTCAGTGACAACCAGAAGTTTGAGATTGTAGGGGTGCAGCTTCTTCATGATCACTTTGTGATCATAAGGATCATCACCTTCGGTCAAGCATCGAAGTTCATCCACACTTACCTGTACTTCATAACAGACCGTGTGTAGATTAATAGAGTTTATACTCATTTTCATTGACAAAAAATAGTCCCTTTAATATCAAGTATAGAGACCAAATAGATTCTTCAATATCAGTTTTTGACATCAAATGATGCCCTTTTGGAGGGCAATTTTATCTCAAAATGACATTGAAGGAACATTTTGAAATACTTTTATGTATCTTAAGAAACCTCACACAAACAAAACATGTACCTTAATAATGTCGGCATAGTTCCAGATACTCATGATGCCCTGTCTAGCAGCCTCCTTTGATGGCCATAACGGCAATGCCAAATTCGGGGAATAGGAAAGGATACAGCCAGACACTTTGGCAACATTCATTGCTGCAAGGTGAGCTGACCTACAAGGCTCCTTAATCAAACTGACTGAACCATAATGAAATATTGTGGCCTGCAAGCAAAATATACTTAAGATTTGGAACATAAAATTGTAGCATTTTTTTAAGATCTCATGTTGACTAATATGATTAAAGTAGTGTTTGTAAGTGGAGAAGGAACTAGTTTTTAAGCCTCAATCCAAATTCTATGATGATGTCAAAGTATGTCTTATAGTCTTTAGGTCTTTAAGTCTATCAGGTTAGAAGTAGTGTATATAATTAAGGTAGAGCTTTGATTTTGAAAAATTGAGTTAAGCCTGAATCAATCCATATTTGAAAGCTTCGAAAACATGATTTCAACCATTATTTCTGAAAGATGAAATGAAAAAGGGTGGATTTGTATGCATACTTTATATTACCTTCTTTATGAGGCTTACATCAAGCTCTTCAGGACGAAGGAGGATATCAGCACTTGGATTTTTGTAAAACATGAATTCAGGTTCTCCATTACTCTTAAGAGCATAAAATGCCAATGCTGTTCTTGCATCATCATCAAAGAGTAAGCCCGAATTGTCAACACCATTTTGTTTCAGAATATCAGATAACATATAGCCAAATTCATCATTTCCCACCTTCCTTGCAAATATTAGAGACACTGTGGTCAGAAAAATGGACACGGTAGATTAAAAAGAAAGAAAGAAAGATTCACATCTAAAGACTTTGCACATTAAATTTTGTTTTAGTGAAGATAAAATTGCGGATCTCAAAAAATGCACAATCCAAAGCAGTAGCACCCGAAATTGATGTGAAACAAAATTTTAGAAAGATTATTCTAATGTATATTCCAAATTGCATTGCTCTTGAATTATCAGGGGGGATCAGAAACTATGAAACACGAAACTGTTATACTTCAGAAGCTAATCGTTACCAAGAAAACATATCCTTGTGTATACGTTGTGTTTCATTATAAACTAAAATCCACTTATATACCTTGATTTTTTAAGAAGTTTAAAGAAAAGAAATTCTATAAAATTAAAGCCATGAGTTTTGATGATTTTAACTTGTCTAAAGAACTTAAATTCATTTCAACTTTTCGTTTTTATGTTTTAAAGTGTTTATGAAAAGGTTATTCAAACATTCATTGTTTCATACATAACAATAAGATTTAGCACATAGAATTCTTGCAGAGAATAAAAACAACAATAATAATATGGGAAAGAAATGAGTTTGAAAATATATATGGAGCACATTGTTAATATAGTATTAGAGAATTTCACCTTGCCAATAAAAGCTGTTGAACCTCCTAATCTAGAAATTCCAACTGCAACATTGGCAGTGGCCCCAGAAGGGAATTTCTTATAGGCTGCTGCATCTGCAAGGGACACTCGTGACACTGTTGGGACCAAATTGATCATCATCTCCCCAAAGCAAACAACCAGAGGCCCTTTATAATTTCCTCTTCTCCCCTGTTTGGATGAACCTACAAATAACAACTACAACTCATTACTTGTTATCAAATTGGACAGAATCTTGTAAAACATTGGCACTTAATGTTGTTTAACTTCAATCAATTTAGCATCTACTCCCTCCCATGTCATGTTAAAAGAAAAAATAAATCTTAAAATAAGTATATATGATTTGAAAATTTTAATATAATGTAATTACTTATGAATGAATGAATGATGATTAATTTTGTAAATTAGGATTCTCTTTCATCTATTTGTTAGTTTTTTTTTTATAATTTGTGTAAAAAAACACTAGAATGACACTTGTTATGGATGGAGTGCTAAATTTTCTAGAAGACAATTTTCCTTGGTTTGACACCTGATAAGTCATCTAAATTTCAAATTTTTCATACAGAAAAATGATTGAAAAATTGGGATATTGAAAGGCTATATGTTGATGACAAATAGAAAAGCAAAACCAATTCACTTAGAAGTCAAAGTGGGTCAGATTATCTAAAAAGGATTTGTTTAGTTATGCCTGGACTAACATAGTTATCAATTCTTAAACTTGGTTAATTAATTGAATGTTAAATTTTGTTAAACATCAATTATTTTCATTGGCCCATTGTGTCTGCCTTTGTTACAGGTTGTGACTAGTACTTTGGCCCTCTGGAATTGCGTTGAATTTGTGAGTCTAATGTTAAACCAAATTGTTGAAAACACAGTTTTGGTTAGAACAGAAAATGAAAAGCATTGTTTCTCATCTAACTTCACATCTACTATCAGTGACTGCTGCTTAAAAACTTGTTTTACTTGCCTCATGTCTGTTCATGTAAATCAACAACAATCTTTTTTTGATCGTGATTATTATTCCACAATTAGAGAATAATTAGTTTAGAGATGAAAGCATCTCATCAACTTCTCTTAACAAACTTTTTATTCTATGCATATCAGTATGCTTAAAAGACTATAAATTATCTAGCAATCGTGTCTGACACATGTTGGTAACCCAATATAGTGTATTGTAATATTATTTCATGATTGGATCCAGGAATTCAATGAATTTTGTACATGTCATTCCATGAAGAACTACACCAAACTGAAAAACTTAAATCATTGCAATACACAACCCTCGCTACTTTCATACACTACTTAATAAAAAATTGGGTATTACTAAGAATTCGTCCAAGATTTAGAAATATCTAACTAGAGCATTCTTTGAATGTGTTTAGGCCATAATTTTGAGGGTTTTTACTTCTTGTTTTAAATATGGAACATATTTCGCATATAATGAAATCCATTGCTGGAATCATTGATGGAGTGTTATTGATATTCAAGCTAGATACCTTGCAAATCAACCAAAACAAATAAAATGGTAATATATGAATGAAATTAGAGAGAGAAAAAGTGGGAAAATGAATACCAGAAGAGGAACTTCTAGCAAGCTTGAAGCTTCTCCTGCGACGGGACCGATCGAGGGTCACCGGGAAGCAACAGCCTGTCATGTTGGGTTTTGTGGAAACCCTTTGGAAAGCTATCAGCAATTCAGCATGGACATGATCGTGGATGTTTCATAGTTACACATCATTGAGGTTCATCATTTCAAACATTCAAATTAACAAAGAGTGAAGGGAAAAGCGCATGCATGCATGCCAGTCATTGTTTCTTCTATATTTCACCTTTCATCCGGTTTTGTTGGAAATCTTAAAATCTTTGTCTCAAAATTTGATTGTTTTTTACTATTTGTTTGGTTGATTTTCATTTTCTCCTGGTGTTCCTAATTTTATAATCAAATAATAGTTTGATTTAGATTTTAGAACCTCTTATTTTCAAAATTCCTTGAGTTAAGGATGTGGTAAGTGCCATGCAATCTTGACAAGTCTGCTTAGATATTCTTTTTTTATTGTTGGATTTTCTTCTACAAACTTTTTTTCACACAAATTTATTTTCTACTTTATTTACCTTATTTTGTTTGGTGTTATTTTTGCAATTATGATGATACAATAAAATTATTAAAAAAAATTAATTTTGAAAATAAAAAATAATCATAGTTGTTATATATTAAATAAGTTAAATATTATTTTAAAGATTAAAAAAATTATTAATATCTAAATTAGTTTTCTTTATTTATGAAAAATTTATAAATTTAGTATCTAAATTAATTTTTATTATTTGCTAAAAAATTTATAAATTAATATGTAAATTAATTTTTATTATTGATAAATAATTTTTAAATTAGTATTTAATTAGTTACCAAGTTTTTATTATTTATCAATAATAAAAATTAATTTAGATATCAATAATTTTTTTAATCTTTAAAAAAATATTTAATTTAATTAATATAATAATTAATTATATTTTATTTTTAAACTTAGTTTTTATTTAATAATATTTTAATAATAATATATCGAAAATTAAAAAGAATCATAAATTCTCTTATGGCGAGTTATGACCCTTATAACATATCAAATCCTAGTTGATAATTACATCTTTTTTAATATATGATTTTACTTTTTTTTATTAGCTTTTATTATTGTCTTCTAAGTTAGTTTGTGTTTATGTGTTGGACGACTTATACCACAGTTTCTTTAATCTAATCATTGTTGCATTGTTACATTGTTTTTAATTGTCTCAAAATAAATTTATATATTTGAGTCACCAACACTTTTTAATATTGAATTTTTCCAAGAATAAAAATATTGTTTTCATTTTGTAAGTTATATTAAATCAGATGAAGTAGCAAGGTACACACAAGGACATAATGTTCCTCCTTCCACATTTATTATCGATAATGAAGTGTATTTCTAAATTATTAAAAAGCATATGAAAGGGAGCTTTTATGGGTTTTCGAGTGATGACTTCATTCATGGGTCATATTCAAAGTGTATAAAAAACATTGGAGGAACATATATAACAATGTAATAAAAAAATGCGTTATATATTCCAACACATTTAGATTAAGTATTCAATGTCATTCTCTTCTTGATTGAGTACTATTATAGATGATTTCATTCAAGATATTGATGATACTTATGACAATTATATTAATGAGATAACAAATGATCTGTGATTATCAGAGTACCATCACTTTTAATTTGTATTGATCAGTTTTATATAGTTTCTTTTGAGAATTTTTTTTTCTTCTGTAGTTTGACTAAGTTCTTACTTTTAATTAGTTTACTCGGATCGCATTATGTTGATGTAGCAATTTTATTCAGTTTTTATTATATGTTAAAAATTTGCATATATTAGTGGATGCATTAAGAATTAAAAAATCATTTATTCATCAAATTATAAGACTGGTATTATGTTAATTTTGCTATTATTAATAGATATAAAATGCATTTATTTTTAAATAAAATAATAGTGACTGGAATAATAACTTGCCATCGAATTAATGATCAGAATTTATATTAATTTTTTAAAATTTGCAATAGATTTTAAAATTTATAAAAAAAATAAAAATTATAACCAAAATTGAAACAATACTTTTTTTGTCACAACATGATTACACTTATCCTGCAATCAATATTCTTGTGACCTATATGTAAGGGTAACAAAAAAAAAAACAATACCTAAATAACAATTAGTCTAGATCCTTCGTTAACTAAATTGTGAAAAAAAAAAAAAAAAACTGCAATCAATATTCTTGTGACCTATATGTAAGGGTAACAAAAGAAAAAGTAATACCTAAATAAGAAAGAGTCTAGATCTTCATTAACTAAATTGTGAAAAACAGAAAAAAAAAAAAAAAAAAAAACATAAAGAGAGTTGAATTGTATTTTAAATTTTTTTTTTTACAATATTTTGCAAATATTTTCTGAGAGAATGTAGTGAAATGATTGGTTTACAATAATTTGACAAAAAGTGACAAAAAATTTTACAACTTTCACAAACGAAGTTAATTATAACATTTTTTTCTTTATATTAGTGCAGAGATGACAATATGCAATATAAGAGTACAAGGAGGGAAGAAATTACTCAAAATGTTTTATACTTGTTCGTCTAATAGCACATATTATGTACATGTAGAGTTTTTAATTAATCAATTGAGTTTCACCATGCTAACTAACGTTCAAAGAGTATTCTTTAGACTCATAACTAATTCTGGTAAGTCGTACGACTATTATGTGACAACAAGTTACTCCTTAATAACACGAGTATTGTTTGACAACAAGTCATTTTTGGATAATATGTACAAGCATTGTTTGACAAGAAATCACTCTTGACCAAGATGAGTATTATTTGATAACAAGGCACTCTTGCCTAAGACAAAGACTTTGTCTAAGAAGTGATAAAAAATATCACAAGGTTGCTCACTAAAGAGTGATTGCATCTTTCAATATTTACAAAGTTAAGAACTCTCTACTAGTTTGCCAGATAAATACAACAATGTTTTTACAAAGTTATTTTAGGGTATAAAAAGAATATTAACAGTGATTTAGCACTTTTTCAATTTGACCTTTTATTTCCTTCTTGAAGGATAACTTTATATAGGAGATGAAGAAAGAAGTTGTTGCAAATCCTTTTTTGGTCGTTAAGCAGTTTCAAACTCACTCGAATGTCTTCCTTGTGTTTGTAAAGCTTGAAAGTAGAAGATGCATTAAATATACTTCATGCATGCATCAAATGTTCCTTTCTTCCTTGAGCAATATCTTGATAGCTAAATGTATTTATCTTTTCTTGGACAGAGTGTTTTTACTTGAACTTATGAAGAGCACAAAATCATATGAAGCAAATAGATTTTTTCAGGTTGACAAAGCAAACAAATTTTAACTTAAGGTCCAATAGATCGTTGATATGATGTAAACCTTAACAAGAATAATAATAATCATACAATTAAATATTATCATGTAAAAATGTTGTAAAAGTCATGAAGTTCATATTATAGCTCGTCAATTTTTTCATAAATCTTGGTAATAGATGTGTTGAGGTTCATGGTTCTTATATCTTTGAGTATCTCAATTTAAAAAAAAATATAAATTATTTGATATTATGGGTAAAAAAAAGATGTTAGAAAAAAATAAATAATATTTAAAATTATAACAAAATTTAATTAAAATTAACTTTTATATTAAATTTAAATAATATTTTAATTTTTTTTATAATTAATGTTATTATTATATATTTTTTTAGTTATAAATAACTACAGTTGTTTTTATTATATTCTAATTATATTATACTATATTGTATTATACTATATTATATTATATTGTATTATATTATAGTATATTATATTATATAATGTTATATAATTAATTATATTACATATATAATCGATTATATATATATAATGGACTATATGTTAACGTATAATTGATTATAATTTTTATATATAATAATAACAAAAATTAAGTTAATATATTTTAAAATTAATTTATTATTTAAATGTGTGTGTAATTTTTGGGGTGTTAAAATCAAATGTTGGGCATAGAAAATAAATAACAATACACAGGGTTAATTAATAATTAAGAAAACAATCTCCATAGATGTATTACTCTCTTCAATTATACACAATTTTCTAACTCAATTTTTTTTAAAGAGATAATAAAAAATCATATATATTAAATACACACAATTCTTAAAATTCCTAAGCTAAAATTTACGATCATAGAAATATGATAATAAGGGATATGATTGTAACGTCCCTCGATATCTTATTCATTTTTATATAATAAAATAAAGGTAAAACAATAATATCAAAAATTAACATAGGTATATATAATATAATTCATCCATTCCATACATTGTATCTCAAAATAACATCCATTTTCTAGGGAATTTTAATACATCTCCATCAGGAGTTTTCAAAATAAAACAAAATACAGCATTCAAAACAGACGATCCCTTCCTCCAAAATGCTCACTGAGGAGCTCTACGCAACATCATCTGCTCCCGTGTAAATTATACACGATCATCACAGTTTTAAAGAAAACAACCACAAAACAAAACAAGGGGTAAGCTAACTATTTTAAAAACTTTAAATATGAAACTTGATATCATCATAAACCATCATTTTTCATTTTACACACTTCACAATTTCACATCCACGTAATCAGCAATATTCACAATTTCATAACTTCATCACGTGTCTATCATTTCACATAACCATCAAGTGTCTACCAATAATTTCAATATTCATCTTTCTCACGTCAGAATTTCCACTGACTTACAACACGTAGACACTTGACTCTACTTCCGGAAGACTTGTGCGTTGAACTTAGCATCCAGAGACATGCACCTGTCATACTACACCACTGTGAATCCACACAGGGTCGCTGTGAATCCACACAGGGTCGCTGTGAATCCACACAGCCATGCGCATAAATAATCTCAATATCATCACTCTTCCAGTATGACAGGGTTAATTCATATAACAGGTCAAGTTAGTTATCTTTCAAACAACTTACCCATACATATGAACCTCCTTCGACTCTCACCAACTGAATAACTTCATCTATGTGATTCCATTATCTCAGTAGAGTCAGGATCGTCTCATTCACAGGATACTCACAGATCAATACACCCTCATAACAATCTCAACACGGTAATTCCTTTCCTGAAAATACTATGTCTTGACCACATTTTCACATCATTCCATATTCATACAACACATCCATGAACGATTCAATCATATCATATTTTCAACCGTTTCTAAACAATCCAAATCATACCAAAGTTCAAGATTTTGAAAATCATATGCATTTCACAGCATCTACTATATTTAAAATTTCACATTTCAAGCTCAAACAAATTTCGATCCACACATAAAAACAGAGCATCGTGCAAGAAAATTTGAAACCGACGACCACGTCGCCCCAACTTCAGAATCTTCTAGCCTACGGTTGTTATTGAAAATAAAGCTAGCTTCCCTTACCTGGACTTGCGTAAAAACTCACTAAGAGCTCCAAACCCACCGAAACTTAAAGATGTCCTAACTTGCACCATGGAGCCTTAATCACAAAACTGACTATACTACTCATTTTCTACGTTAACAGAGACGATTTCTGAAGCTAAGAGAGTCGCATGCAACCTATGCAGAGGCAACCCTCTCAAGTTCAAAATCGACTCGAAAAACAGAGTAAAACGACTTACTCTGTTTTAGCGTCCTGATCGGAAAACTTGCAGAGAAAAACGCCACAGTCTAGTGGTAGTCGCCGTCGTCAAACTGGTGAGGGAGGTGTCCGTGACGTTGAGAGAAGGAGGAGAAAGGAGAAAGGGAACGAAATGAGCTTATTCCCTCAGCTATTATGGTCGAACGGCTCTGTAGCCTTCACTGCCATCACCCACTCTGCGGGAAAGCTTGCGTGCACGTTTCCTCGAACAGGATGGCCACGTGGGTCTCTGCGCACACCAACTCTGGGTTACCTGCCCTACCAAAACTCTGACGCCAACGACTCTGGGCGCCCTTACTGTCTACGTGTTGCGCCTGCAGAACGCCTTCGCTGGAAGCCTAAGTCCCAGCTTATCTGTGTATAACAGGACCCCCGATGAGAAGGAACCGATGACTGATCTCGCGATGACTATCCACCGATGTCTCACTCTGGAAGACGACCGATGTCTCACCTTGGCAGACGACTGATGTCTCATCCTGGCAAACGACCGATGTGTCCCTCATCATGGCAGACGACCACCGATGTGTAAATTTCTAGATCCTTACAATGATAACCCAACAAATATAATTAAAGATAGTTCTTTTAATATCTTAGAAAGTAAATTTAGGTTTAAGAGTAACCCACAAAACTAAATGAAATTTGCATTTAATTATTATTATTATATATATGACATTATCTCTAATTCTTCTCTAATAATTAATACTCTTAAATACTAAATTAACTATACTAAATAAATTGTACTATAAATTATTTTTAATCAATAGCTCAACCATTTAACCCTAATATATATATTTTTTATTTTATAAAAAATTAATAAAAATGTATATCACGTATAAATTAATCAGAATATACAATAATTTTCTTTTTAATGGCTTTGGGTTTTGTCATCATCTATTTGCCAGGCGTCTAAGAGTTGACCTAAGTTGTCTAAAGTTTTAAAATTGAGTGGCTTATAAGGAAAGGAAATTATTACTCTATAGAAAGTAGGATATCAACTTTATTTGTGTGTGGACTAATTTCTCCATAAGATATTTTAAAATAAGTATATAAAGTTAACATCTTAATAAATAACAAACAATATATTAAAAAAGTTATACAAAAGAATTTTTATAAATTAAACCACACATATATATATATATATATATTATATAAATTTAACTGATAAGAAAACTAATTTTAATTTTTCACTCATTTTTTTTCTTTAAAAAGCTTATAAAAAAAAGTCAGTTTCGATATATCTTAAATAGTTAAACAAAACGAATTTCTTTTACAATATAGGTAAATATTAACCAGGACATTGGTTAAGAAATTAAAAGACTTCTTATAGAATATTAAAAATATGTTCTTTTATGAATTTTTATATAATTTTTTTCTTCTTTTAATCTTCATTAAACAAATATTTCAGTGGTTAATATAATATAAATACTATAAAAAATTATTAAATAAAAATTAATGTTAGAGAAAAAATAATTGATTTCTATATTAACTAAGTTAAATATTATTTTATAAATTAAAAAGTTAATGATATAAAAAATAAATTATATTAAATTAATTTATAAATTGATATATTAATAAAAAAAATTATATTAAATTAGTTTATAAATTGACATTAATATAATTTTAACTTTTAATTATTTTAAATTTAAATTAGTAACTACAAAAACTAATTTAGAATTAAAATGATTAGTATAAAGTTTTCATTCGTTCTTTTTTAGAGAACCTAAGAAATAAAAACTTGGACAGTCTATGATAGTGTACCATTCTTGCTAATATTTTACTTATTTTATTTATGTGAACCGATGCTTTATGCTTAAGAAGAAATGTTACCTAACAAGAAAAGCACCCAAAAAAATATTATTTGAATGCGTTTTTTCTATGGTCCTGATTCGTGTGGTTTGAGGTGGGTTGTGTGCGCATAATTTAATAATGGAATGAAGGAACGGTGAAAAAAGGCAAAGAAAAAAGAAGAAGAGAAGTTCCAGAGAGAAGAACGTGTTCTCGAAACTAACCGACGACATCGTTTGAATATCTTCTACAATCTCGAAGATGATCATCGTCACTGGTTCGCTTGGCCTGCCTCTGAACCAAATTCTCTGCCTGATCACCGATTTCTGTTGAAAGACCAAATGCTGCCGCACCACCCCCTCCGACCACCGCCGCTCGCCCTTCACAAACAAACTAGCCGTTTGCTGCTTCGGCCTCCTCTTCGACACCTCCGATTTCGGCCTTCAAAACGACCTCGACCCTGACCTTCTCAACCATTCTTCCCCCTCCAATTCTCCGCCTAAAAAGATCAGTGAAAATGTCGTTTTGGAATCGCTTTCACTTCATTTCATTTTATACTTAAATTATACCAGACCGTTACAACTTCATTTAAATCACTTCATTTTATTCTATCCTAAAGTTATATCACATCACATCGTTACAACTTCTTTTAACATCTTAATTCTGTTTCCTAAATACAATTTTAATTACCTACATTTTTCAATAAAGTTATTACCATAATTCCATTTCTTCATTTCACTGGAATCACTACATCATAACATTTTTTTTTTTAAATAAAGTTATGTTAGACACAAATTACTTATATTTATAATTGAATTTTTTCCCCATTTTAATGAAATATCGATTTTTTTATATTTAGATTTAGATTTTTATTAATTTTTATTTTTTAGTTTTGATCTACTTATTTTCGTCACGTTTTGATATTGGCATGTTTTTCATTCTTCATTTCTAACTATTTTTCTTCATCTCGACTCATTCACTGAGAAAATAATATATTTTATTCATAAAATAACAATTGTTTCATCAAATTATAATTACAAAAAAATCTAAAACAACTTAGATATGTTAAGCATCTCCCGTTCTAATGCCCTAATGGAATTGAAAAAAGAATGATCTTATATCTTTTTGGGAAAGTGGTGGCCAGTGAAACAACCCATTACAATATATTCTAATGGAGTCACTTCACAGGGCACTTTCATCCTTAAATAATACTTTAAAAATGACCAGAAATTTCTATTAAATATTTAAGTTTTTGTCAACTAAATTTTAATTATGAAAATAACCTAAATTTTCTATTAATGATTAAACAATATATTAATAATAAACTGAATTTCTTTAATTTTAAAAATTAAAGAACTAAACCTACGTTTAAAATTATATAGAACCAAAACTGCACATTTACAAAATTCTCTCTTATTTTTCTTGCAATATTTTGTGTTCCATATATTCTGATAAATTCACTTCATTAGCTACAAAATACTCAGTATAGATTATTCAGCGTCTTATGTCAATGATAAATATACAAGATACATATTTTTTATATTTTTCATGTTTTATATGATTTTTAACAAATAGGTTCCTTTAACATTTTCACTTTTATTACTAATTATGAAACCCAACTAATACTCAATTGTACTCAATAAATGTTTATAAATGATAAACCTCGTCATAATAATAAATTCAGAACAAATTTATTCCAAGAATTAGATAAAGACCTTATAAACAAAAACCATTGAAGTATATTGTAGCATGCAAAATATGAAACAATTTCCAATCCAAAAAATATGTGCTATAAATTAAACTATTAATGTTTCCCCTCTTAAATGATATTTTTATAGTATTTTATCATATTCTAGTCGTGGTTATATATATATATATTGAATTACCATTGAAACAAGTTACATCACAAACTATATTAAAACAAAAATTGTTTTGAGACGTATCAATGGGTTTACATCTAATTCAAGAAATCAGAAAATTACGATGCAATGATTATTACATCACACACTATTATAATGTGTCATTACACATAAATTAGATTAAGATATTTGGTAATACACTAATATGCTTCTCCCTAATCTTAATTAATACTCAGTGTGCTTAATCCATTCTCCTATACGAGTAATTAAAATATTTTCCTTTAAGAATGTTTTCCAAATATTGGGTGTTCTAATAGTATTTATTTACTTTTAAGTTAGACTACTATTTTGATTCTTAATTTTCAAATTTAAAAATACTTAATTTTCAAATTTAAAAATACTTAATTTTGTACGTGTTTTAAAATATAAAGTATTATAACATAATTTTTAAAACTTAATCATTAAAAACTAAAGTAATACCATAATGAAATAATTTGAATATAAAATATAAAATCAAATTTATGTAAGATTGAAAATTACATCAACATTACAGCTTTTTAATAAATCTTAAAACTAAAGTTAAAAAAATTATATATGTATATATAGAAAGACCAAATTACTATAATTGAAGATTTGTTTTTTATGATCCTTAAAAATAAAAAAAGATGAAGAAAAAAGGGGGAGAAGGAGCCAGCAAGAAACAGCTAGGGAATGAAAGGAAAGTGGA
This sequence comes from Phaseolus lunatus, assembly GCA_013389735.1. Taxonomy (NCBI): domain Eukaryota; kingdom Viridiplantae; phylum Streptophyta; class Magnoliopsida; order Fabales; family Fabaceae; genus Phaseolus; species Phaseolus lunatus. The sequence goes on from CM023864.1 coordinate 6,989,441, forward strand.
AGTTGGAAATTGACTCATCCAACCCACATTCTTAACCAAACCAAACCATTCATACACACACATTCACACTTTCACTTCACCACAACACACGTACTTTTGTTTTTCTCTTTCTTTCTCTCATCGGAGTGAAGCATTGCTGCAGAATAAATCAATAAACCCTTTTTCTCTTTCTCTCTCACATTTTTATTGATTCAGATCCGCAATGGCACCCAACAACAACAGAACCAAGGGATCGCATTTTCCCCTGCTTGCCTTCCTCCTTCTGTGCCTCCTTGCGCCCCTTCTCTTCTTCAGCGCATCGCCCCTTCATACTTTTCATGGTCTCATTCCTTTCCCTCTCCTTATCTCAATCAAATCTCACTTCTTTTCCAATTGGGCATTGCTTATTGCTTACATCTCATTATTCTTCCAGATCCCACATCCGCAACTCTTCCAATGCTTTATCTTTTCTTCTGGATTATATGCTTTATTTCTCTCTTTTTTTCTAGGGACTTTTGAATTGTCCGGAATTAAAATGAAATGGGGTGTGATATAATGTTCCTGACGTGAGAAGTGGGAAATGGGAGAAAAAAATTGTGATTAGTGTCTATGGGTTTTTGTTCAATGCACGTGTAATGAGTTTAAGTTAGTTTGATTAATTACTTCAAGTGCATTGTGCAGATCAAGGTGGTAATTCGGCTGTTACCAGCAGAAAGGTACGTTTTTGGGTTTAATGGTTATATGATTAAGACTCTGTTTGGATGAACTTTTTGTAAGTACTTATTGAAGAAGAGAATATGAAAGTAAAAAATCGAACTTCTTGCATAAGCTAAAATAAACTTTGCATTTAAGTTTTGTATTGACTTATGCATTTAAGTTTTATGGAAGCTCTCTTCATTTAATTTATCCAAAAGATAAGGCGGCTTATGGAGAAGCTCAATGCATTTTATTACCTTCTTATTTACTTTTCCTACAAGTGGCTTATGGGACCTTCTTTTTTTAATGTTGTTGGTTGTTGCAGGTTGCCAGATTCAGAGAGTGGCAGTCATTGCAGGATCTTAAATCGCTTTTTTCGAAAGAGGCAAGCGAAAGCTTATATCTTCTCTTGTTCTGTGTCTCGCCTGTAATGTTTTTTTGTTGAAGAGTTTGTGCTCTTCCTGGGTTTCTAATAATCATTATGCTTCAGGTTCTTGATGTTATTGTTTCCAACACAAATGATGATGGCCCTTTGAGTCTTGAGAGTTTTAGAAAAAATAACTTATCTGCTTCATGGAGAGTTGTTGGATCAAAGGCTTCTAATGCTACAAATCAGGTTTGGAAGAATGATTTACTTCTGCTAGAAACTTTTACTTCCTGTTTTAAAGAAAAAAGGGCATTTTTTCTCTCTCTTTATGATAGTCCATTTTTTATTTTTGATTATAGGTTAACGAACCAGCAAACAATGTCGGACAAGAGAAGCAAAAAGGGAAGGAAGGAAGATTTTCAGGTGGTATCGTGCTACTGCGTAGTTTGCTTATGTTGTCCTTATAGTTTTTTTACTTTCTCAATGAATATGTGTAATTTGCTTATGTTGTCCCTAAGTTTTTTTACTTTCTCATTAAATAGTTTTTATGAATGCAGTTGGTCATGCTCAGTGGACTGACAGTCCTGCACGGCAATCCAGAAGGGTGAGTATCCTTGATCATTCTTGAGTATTTTTCTTGTTTTAACTTGTATACAGTTTTTCTGATAGCCATTTACTGATGCATGTTTGCACTGTGGGGTAGTCTTCTACGCCTTGTAAGTCTGGGGTTAAACTGTTATGGAAACAGCCTCACTGCTGATATAATACATAAGCCTTCCCAAATCCCAACTGGCGATGATGGTGCCTTAGATGCTGGGATACCCTATTTGTCACTTTCAGCTGACATGAAGCTAACTAAGAGTTTGACTACCTTGTATTTGACACATTGGAAATTTGTTAATTTGTCCATATACCTGCAAATAAGTTGTTGGAGTACCAAATCTAAGAAAAAAAAGTCTCACAATGAATAAGAATGGCCAACATATTAATGACACAAGGACATACAAGCCGTTGATGGAAGATCTTTGTGTTATTTAGGCTCCCCTCACGACCCAACAAAATATTATCTCAAACTAAATTTTATTCACTTTGTACTAAATCTCTATATTCAAGTACTTTTAACCCAAGACTATCTAATAATCTATTCTTATAACATGTGGTCGATAATTCCCAAATGTAAAGCTTATTATTCCTAAATTAATTCTTCCAAAATAAATTTGACTTGAACGCAACTTCACGCCAATAACCCAAAAGTTTATGTAGAGTTCAGTGTTGTTTGCGCTGTGGATGATACTCTATTTTGGAAACTCAACAATTCTGAAAATAAACAATGTTTTGTTCTTTGTAAATATCTTTTGCAGCAATTAATAGAGAAAAGGAAGGAAAAGCGTGCTGCTGAGTTGGTAAAAGACGATGAAGTAGTTGTAAAGCTTGAAGATTCAGCTATTGAACACTCAAAATCTGTTGATTCAGCAGTTCTTGGTAAATACAACATTTGGAGGAAAGAAAATGAGAATGAAAATCCCGATTCTACTGTACGGCTGATGCGAGACCAAATCATTATGGCTAAGGTTTACTTGAGTATTGCAAAGATGAAGGACAATCTTGAACTGTACCAAGAACTGGAATCTCAGCTTAAAGAAAGTCAGCGTGCTTTAGGTGAGGCAACTTCTGATGCTGACCTACATCCAAGGTATGAAAGCTATGTGCAATTTTCTCAATAGTGATATCCATATGCATCTGGGCTTGGTTTGCATTAACCTACTTTACTAATAAAATGTTTAATATCTGTAGTGATCATGAAAAAATCAAAACTATGGGCCAAGTTCTTTCCAAGGCAAAAGAGCAATTGTATGACTGCAACTTGGTTACTGGGAAATTGAGGGCAATGCTACAAACAGCTGATGAGCGGGTTAGGAGCTTGAGAAAACAAAGCACATTCCTTAGTCAGTTAGCTGCCAAGACCATACCAAATGGAATTCACTGCTTATCTATGCGCCTTACCATAGACTACTTCCTCCTTCCCCTTGAACAGAGAAAATTTCCTAGAAGTGAGAATTTGGAGAATCCTAGTCTCTATCATTATGCTCTATTCTCGGACAATGTCTTGGCTGCATCTGTTGTTGTGAACTCAACTATTGTGAATGCAAAGGTGATTTATACTATCTTTTACCAGACCAGTGTGTGCGTGCATTTCTATAAACTGATTTTCTTTATAGATGATGAATAGCTGCTTGCATTGTACAGCCCCGTATATTTTGCTTGTACAGTGCATCCCTAAGTCAGTAACTAATATAATTAAACTTTTCCTTTGTCTTCATTTCTTCAACATCAGGATCCTTCAAAGCATGTGTTTCACCTTGTTACTGATAAACTAAATTTTGGAGCCATGAACATGTGGTTTTTGCTGAATCCTCCTGGAAAAGCTACAATCAATGTTGAAAATGTTGATGAATTTAAGTGGTTGAACTCATCCTATTGCCCAGTCTTGAAGCAGCTTGAATCTGCAACAATGAAAGAGTATTATTTCAAGGCAGGCCATCCAACTACTACTGGTGCTTCGAATCTCAAGTACAGAAATCCAAAATATCTGTCAATGCTCAACCACCTAAGATTCTATCTTCCACAAGTTTATCCAAAATTGGACAAGATTCTTTTTCTTGATGATGACATTGTTGTCCAGAAGGATCTGACTGGATTATGGGCTGTGAATCTTCATGGAAAAGTAAATGGTGCTGTTGAAACATGTGGGGAGAGTTTTCACCGATTTGACAAATACCTTAACTTTTCAAACCCACATATTGCAAAAAATTTTGATCCAAATGCTTGTGGTTGGGCGTACGGGATGAACATGTTTGATTTGAAGGTGTGGAAAAAGAAAGACATCACTGGCATATATCACAAGTGGCAGAATTTGGTGAGTACTTGAACATAACTTGGCTTACATCACATGCCTATTCTTACATAATAAATATGACCACAGGCAAATTTAACTACTCTATAGGGAGAGTTACCCTTTTGAGATAAACTACCGTTAAAACTGTTATTCAAAAATTGACGGTTGTAATGTTAACAACTTCCCTAGTTTGTTATATATGTGTGCATGCATCTTGTTACAATATCAACCGTTGACATTACAACAACAAAAGGCTTTGACTTGCACTTTATTCAACTGATTTTTCACTGACCCTTTTCTTCCTGCTTGATTCCAGAACGAAGACAGGGTGCTGTGGAAGCTGGGGACATTGCCTCCAGGCCTGATGACATTCTATGGATTAACACATCCTCTAAATAAATCATGGCATGTTCTTGGTCTGGGTTACAATCCAAGTGTGGATCGTTCAGAGATCGATAATGCGGCAGTTGTACACTACAATGGTAATATGAAGCCATGGTTAGATATAGCCATGACAAAGTATCGGACTTACTGGACCAAATATGTAAAATTTGATCATCCCTATCTTCAGAATTGTAAGCTACGTCAATGATCCTGACAATTAGGTCCAAAGTCTAAGACAAAAAACTCTTTTTCTCTGCACAATACCCTTTCCCATCTTTCTATCTCGGCAATTTCAAGTGAAGTGCCTTGTTTTGTGGTTAGCCCTACATCATCTCTTTCCCAAGTCACTTTTTTGGCTTTCAATTCATTCTATTTGTTTACACTACCTCACTGATTCGAAACAAGGTACATAAGTAGTATACCTTGTTTACTGCTATAAAATCCCTTCATTGTATACAATACTCTCTGATACTGAGACTGGACTAGAAATAGAATAACAATTTTATGTATTCTTTCAAAAATAGCTTTCTTCAGTTTCGAGACCTTTTTGATGATTGCATGTTGTATTGCATTTTCTTCTAGTTAGTCATGAGGAATTGATATAGGAGTATGATTTTAATTATCTTAGTTTATGATCAAATTTGCAATTTAAGTCGTAATCAACTTAGAAGTATATTAAGCATACATAACTTAATTAGGCAATCAAATGAAAAAAGAGGTCAAATAAGTTTAGTGGTCAAATGATACTTTATATTGTTTGTTCATCAATCTTACGTTGACAAATTTCTTGTTCCACTAACCATGTACTTTTCGCCCAAGTAAACCACTCAAATGGAATATATTCAATTGTGATTTTAAAAGATTTTTTTTTTTTTTATATAAAAAGGACTTTATAGTATTCAATTAAAATTATATTATAAGATAAGTATGGTATTTTGTTCTTGCCGGTTGACTTGCTGTTGGTCAAACTCTACGATCGCTAGCACCTTCTTCCTCCTCCTTCACTGTAAAATAGCTTGCCTGCAAGAGAGAGAAAGATAGGCGCCCTCACGGTCGTTTGCACTCCGACGTTCAAGTCAAAACTAGGGCAAAAAACACCAAGTGTATAGTAAAGGAGTGATAGTCTCCAAAACTGCGTACCTTCCCCTGGAGCCTTAAGCCCCTTTTATAGGGAGTCATTAGGTTATCTCTTGTAACCAACTTTCCCTGCATGGAACTTTATCTTTAGCAGGAAAATATTTAGTGAGTGAGAGAATGTTGTTATACGTGCGTAATCTTTAACAGCGTATCTTTGTATATTTGGAGTGCTACTGCCGCCACCTGCATATCAATGAAATATTACTATGAACAATATCTTTTATCTCTTAATCCTCTGGCGTGTATGGCGGTAACCTTCTATCTTTAAGCAATTATCTTTATGAGCGAATATCACAGCATATTGTTAACCCTCACGTTGCGGGGTCTATCCTTATGATTTAAACTAATCTCCCATGGGCCCTTAAACCCCTCACGTGCCATTACATGCAACTCTAAGGATAAATCTCTTATGCCAAAGCTTAGCGTTTGCTGAGGATTGATCACCCTTCTCTGAGGAGGCACACCGATCACCTTTCTCCGAGGGAACACACCGGTGACTGATCACCCCTCTCTGAGGGAACACACGGATGACTGATCACCCTTCTCCGAGGGAACACACTGATGACTGATCACCCCTCTCTGAGGGGACACACTGATGACTGATCACCCTATAATCCAAGCTGCCTGCAGGGTCCACTCCACGTGACTTTGGTCCATGCTGTGGGACCCAGCTGACGTGGTTCACCCTTTACTATCTGTTCTCGACGACCGAGAACAGATATAGGAGTATGATTTTAATTATCTTAGTTTATGATCAAATTTGCAATTTAAGTCCTAATCAACTTAGAAGTATATTAAGCATACATAACTTAATTAGGCAATCAAATGAAAAAGAGGTCAAATAAGTTTAGTGGTCAAATGATACTTTATATTGTTTGTTCATCAATCTTACGTTGACAAATTTCTTGTTCCACTAACCATGTACTTTTCGCCCAAGTAAACCACACAAATGGAATATATTCAACTGTGATTTTAAAAGATTATTATTTTTTTTTTATAAAAAAGACTTTATAGTATTCAATTAAAATTATATTATAAGATAAGTATGGTATTTAATCAAAACTATCAATACTACATGGTTATAGTATCCGTGTGTTTGCATTGTTTAAATATCTTTAAAATTTTGTTGTGTTACCTTTGTTATATTATAAGCTTATAACAATTGTAATTTTCTTGAATTAATGAGGTAAATTTATAAAATGTCATTATAAATATTATATATTTTTATTAATGTTATAAAGAGGAAACGAGTATATATAGTTGTTATTTTTTAAAAGAAAAGTTATTTAATTATTTTAAAATAAATAAAAATTAAGCAATTATTTATTTTATTAAATAAATAAATAATTTTATTTATTTATTAAAATATAAATAATCTAAATACTGCGGACTTTTTTCTTTTGAATTTTTATTATTATTATAATAACTACTAAAATAAAAATATATTATTAAATTATAAAAAAATATTTTTAAATGAGAAATTTGGATACATTTAGATTACATAATTCAGAATTGATTTATTACTATTTTGAATTGATCATTTCGGAACACATCATAGTAATTTTTTTTATTACGAAATAACCTTAAGAACAATTCAAAATATTTGTTTTGGAAGTACAAAAATTTAAAAGCTTCAAAAAATTTTGTTTTGTATTGAAACTGAGGAAAGAGAAGAAAACATAAACCGAAAGAATTTTGACTCAATCCTTTGAACAAAAGTAGAAGAGTTACCTGTAGTAATGTTAGTTAGACCTGGATAAACAAATACTGAAGAAGAGTTTTTTTGTAGTTTGCCAAACAAAAAAGGACATATGTTTCAAGCCATGAATAACCTTGATATGTTTGCATACTAGATCAACATATTCAGATGTTGGAGGTTGTTACATGTAATTTTTTTTATCCAAACATCATTTAAGAAAATATTATTAATATCTAATAGAAGATGAGACCAATTATTAGTGAAAGTCAACAACAATAAAATAGTAATACTAATGAGTCTGATAAGGAGAGAAAATTTTATAAAAATCATAAGGAATTTGATAACATGAGAGAAAATTTTATAAAAATCAGAATCATATTTGTTCGTGGTGAACCTCTGACTATAATACTATATTTATAATTATTTAGAGAGCCATTTAATTTTTTTTAACTTAATCTGAAAATCCACTTACATTTCTACACTTTTGCAGTGTAAAAAGAAGGAAATTCACACTTTGTTTGAAAGATGATGAGAGTGGAAAAGAAAAGAAATGAAGGGGAACAGAGTGAAAAGTTATGCAGAAAAAGTTAGAAGTGAGTGAATTTGAATTTGAAAGTGAATGAATTTGAATGAAAATATCGTAGATGATATGATTGTAGATGATATGATTGATTTAACTTAATATAAAAACATGAATTGTGTAATTTATTAATTTAAAAAATTGAAATTGTGAAGGAGTTAAATTAAAATAAATATTAATGTTTATATTAAAGTTGAAACATATATTTATATATTTGTGTTTGAAAATTGTAATTAAAGAAAAATAAATTGTAGAACCAATATTATGATCCGAAGGATAATTGTATTGTTCTTTGATTTATGAAAATAGTTATGACTCAAAATTTTGAAAGATTTTAATTAAAATTTAGAACAATGTTTATAAATAAAAGTTTATATATATATTTATTTATTTTTGTTTGAAAGTTATAATTGAAGAAAAAAATTCACATGTAAATATTTTGATACAATATTATTAGGTGAAGGAAATAATATTTGTAAGTAATATTGTGTTGATGGAAAAATAAAATTGGAAATAGACATGTATGAAACATCTTCATTCGAATGTAAATGAAATAATTATCACTTATAACACTCTGAAAATAAATAAGCTTGAAAATAAGCATGAAAATAAAATACCAGAACCAATCTAACATACAATAACAAATGTCAACCAAGTCGAAGACTATTGTATACTATTGTCTTCAGTATTATTATTCTTGTAGTGCACATGCAAATCTGCCATGTCATCTTCAATTTGTTAATCTTTAAGTTAATATGAAATTTAGAACACCATGACCATTGATTAACCTAGTTTACAACTATTGTTGTGCTAAAAGCTCATTCAAGTTATCGTTTTTTTTTTACCTTATTTAATAGAAAGAATGGCCTATGATCGATTATGTTAGGAAACATAATCGATTAAGGCCCACATGCTAATCAATTAAGTACACAATGTTAACTGATTACACATACATGCTTAATCGATTACATTCAACGACTTAATTAATTATGTTGTGGAGTTGTGTTATCAGTGCTTTGAAATGTATGCAGCATGGGTACATCCATCCTTGTTTCATTTCCACAAACAACCACAATATCATTCAACCCGAGACTTAAAGAACATTTACTTAAAAAAAAAACTCAAGTGAATATACTCTATCAAAACTCAAACATCACTAACTTACAAAGGTTATGTTTTCTTGAGTGGTATCTTTCCTTGTGCACTTCTACAACTTTCTTCATGTAGACCTAATCGTTTAGACCTAAAAAAAATACCATGTTGATTACCTCCCCAAACAACATAAGCCAAAGGAGACAAAAAGATAACTTACCTCCAACACCTATTCTTTGCCTATAGATTCAAGACCTATCACATATAATATACATATACATATTTTGAAATCTAACAATAATCCCAGTATCAACCCAACAATGTTCACCTTTCTCAAATAATGTATTTGTATTTTTTTTAATATTTTTCAAGACATAATCAATTATAATATCTATTCTAACCAATTAACCAAACGTATGTAATTAATTATGAGCACATGCAAACCACATGGATGTTGATATCACATTCCTATGCAAAGTCATAATGGTAATTGAACATGAAAGATTAATCTTTCCATGCAAATCTGCTTCTTCCCTCCCCCTCCTATTTCTTTCTATTCAAATCAGCTCAAATCTTTCTTACCAAACTGCTACCATAATTGACATTTCTCAGTCTCAAAATCCTTTTGCACATTGTAGTTACCCATTCAAACAAAAGTGCCATAGTGGACCAAGACATCATATTTGGTTTCAGAATGAGCAAGGAAACAAAAGAGATAGAAAAAAAGAAACATGAAACCTTTTTGTTTTTGCAATAAATCAGACTCAGGTCTATTTGCATAGTATGAGTATTAATTGGAAGATTGCTGACAACTTCAAAATCTATACTAGAAGTAAATTGGTGGAAGAAGTGTTTCGCAAATTGAGATAACCATTAGGAGAGAGACATTTGTACCCTACCTAAGAGGAAAAGTATCAAAGAAAAGCACATTCTGAACACCGGACCCAACAAAACCATTTTGATGATGGGTTTCAATAAATGCTAACTGTGCAGCTGTCTAATAAGACAACAGATTGCAAATCAAACATGCAACCAAAAATAGAATTATAAATTTAAATTTATAATTAAAAGTTAACAACAATTTGAGTAAAATGGTTTTCTTTTTTTGTTTTGAATGACTTTGTTTTCAGGAGTTTTTACAATGTAAGTTTATTACACGGCCATGTGAAACATAATTACAGAAAAAAAAATGGTACAACTAAAATTGAAGTGACATTTCTACAAGTGTTCAACATCTATTTCAATTAACAACAGCCTCAGAATCTGGAAAAGAAAAAACAAAAGATTTAAGGTCAAAGGGTTGCAATTACTGCTGCCGCGGTTTTGCACCACCACCAGCCTCCTCCGCATTGACAGGAGTAGATGAACCACTCCTTTTGGCCCCTTGTCCGGCGATCGTCCTTCCCATGAACTTCCCTGCTTTGCTGAGTCCACTGCCCATAGCGCCGAGGCCACTGCCAACAAATCCAACACCAGCACCAATGCCACTGCCAACAAGCCCAGCTCCAGAACTAACACCACTCCCCACAACTCCAGCACCAGAAGCAACACCGCTCCCCACAAGCCCAGCACCAGAAGCAACACCACTCCCCACTAGTCCAGCACCAGAAGCAACACCACTCCCCACAAGTCCAGCACCAGAAACAACGCCACTACCCACCATTCCAACACCGGACCCAACCATCGATGCTGCTCCATCTACGGCATCCATTGTACTTCCTATAACTCCCTCCTCTTTAAGTTTCTTCCTTTCTTCCAAAATCTTTTTCTCTGCCTCTAGGGCAACCAATTGTTCTTTCTTGTCAAATTCGTGATAAAAGATCTGGAATTCCAATGAGATTGTGACTTTTAATTTAATCCAGAGAACATCTATACAACTATATCAAAAATAGCTCCAGAAATTATGCACTAATGTTATCACTGCCAAAAGAAAACAAATCAATGCATGTCTAATTAACCTTCATTGTCAAGGTTCCTCGATCCTTTTTGTCTTTCACTTTCAGTGTATCAAGTGATGGCAGCAGCCTCAACTCAAACTCCTTTTCAGTTTCTGCTTTCAGGCCAATAAGTGGTACTTTTGCTATTCCCAATCGCTTATCTTGCCCAATGTCCTTGTCAAAAACCTATATTCAGAGCCATCAATCAAAAACATTTATGATAAAACATAACAACAAAAGAATTTAATAAGGATTATGCAGTTGGGAAGAGAACTTCAAGATTTCAAACCAAAAAATTATCAGGTGTAGCTAGTCAAAATAGATTAAGGTTTGGATAAATTCATCCATAAGCACTTACAGGAAAATGAATAAGGTAAAATGGAATAGATTACTCCCAGAAGTTAAAATTAGTCCATACATATGTTAATTTGTAAAATTTCTTTCAATTAGTTTTGTAAAAGTTATTTTTAACTCATGCATAAACTAATTTTAATTTATGGAAGAAGATTATTTCATTTTACCTTCTAATTTTCTTCTCCTATGAAGGCTTGTGGAGAAATTTATCCAGAAAGAGCCTAATAAACCTTCAGGGGGAGAAGATAAAGTAACAACTATAATCAAGATAAAGAAAGGAATCTAACATGAATTTTCTAAGAAACAGTTGCATGAGAAACCTTCCACTTCAGCAAGTAAATTGCATATACACAAAGACGTAAAATTGCCGCCAGCTTTGATGTCAGAAAGTTGAATGGGAAAATCACAAATCAAGAGTTCAGGATAGGCCAATTAGATCTAAGTTCTTTTTAATAGTTCACTTTGAGTTATTATATGGTACCTCTAACTACTGGGTACTCCATCTAATTAACTCCTTACAATTGGACATCTACAAGTCTTACTCTCACATGGCCAAACTTTTAGAATTTAAGCTTGGTTAATTCAACTCTACAAAACTAGTTTTTAAGGTAAGGATTACCCAAGCTTTATATGTTTTATTCAAGTCATATCTATAGTTGAGGCTCTAATAATATCATAGAACTTTGGCCTAGGCTTTAACTCAAACACAAAAAATCAACTTATAAGATTAGAATTAACCAAAATTTATGTTATATTAAGTCAAATTTCTAGTCAATGTGGGCTAAATACCAGCCGTGAAGCTTCAATTAAGGTAGCCCCCAAACAAACTGCAACTAAGGCGGGTGAACGACTGCATGCAATTAAGGCAACTTTCCAAAAACAAACCCTTGTGAATGCAATTCTACCAAGTTTTTCTTTCATGGTTGCTACTCCTACCTTCTCTAATATATTTATTCACGATCTTATTTTTTTCTTGTAAGTTCATTTCCTCCTTGCAACATTCTTAGCTTTACAACACTTGTTGGCACTTGATTGCCCAACTTTCAGAATCATGAAGCATCATTAGTAACAATTTTCCTAAGATTGAGTAGCATGTTTCAATAAAAAATATCCACCATTTCATTGACCCTGCAAGAACCCTATGACATAAATCTGCCTCAATCTCTTCACCACTTCGTGTGTGAAATTCAAATTTTTAGTATCGCAATCATGAGGTCATATCATGGGTAGTTTCCAAGTATCTACACCAAGGATTACATAAATAAAAGTAATAACAGAAAAAAGATTAGTTCTGCTAAACCTCAACAATTAGTGACTGGGTCTCCTTGTCCTCTGCAATCAAGTCAAAATCCTCATTCCAAACAGGATTCAAGTTGTTATCAATAGCCTTTGTTTTAACCTTAAACAGTGGCCGAATATGCAACACTGCATAAGGATCGGACTTCCCAATCATTTCCATATTCTTTAGATCATTGGCTTTTATTACTTTCACTCTAAGCGTTCCCTGGGGTTTAAGCTCCAGGTCACTGCAAAAAAAAGGTGCTTAAGTAGTATAAAATATTTGAGCATTACCATTTTAAATTTGCATGTTCCTAAATACCATTTTGTTTTTCTTTTCAAGGGGGGTGGAGGAAACAGAAAATGAAACCGAAGCTCTTTGCTTGAGGAATATTTCTACACGATTCAACCAATTTGGAAAACTATTTACCAGATATATAGTTAAACCACATGCTCCAACCTTCATGCAGATGGAAATATAATAAACAAAAACCAAATCCATAAGATTCACATTACCTAGTATCAACAGGTATACCCCCTAGAGGAACAACAATCCTATGAGGCCATTGGAGCATGTCGGTAACAATTGAGTTCACAGTATCCTATTGGAAATTGTGTATTATAAGTAATTAATTCAAAATCAGTAAAAGGTGGAAGGGGCATGTTCGTAAAATAGAACTCACATCAATCATATCTGAAATTCCAGGAAGTGCTGTCAAACTTCCACCAACAGCCTTCAAAGTGTAATCAATTCTAGGCTTTGGCTGATAAAATGTTAATGAAAAAAGTCAGTAACTTCAAAACTGTAAATGATATTAGCATCCCAATTATCATGTAGTAGGCTATGCTGATAAAAGTAGTCCAAGAATTCAATTAGATCATTGACAAAGGTTGTCAAATTCGAACTCTTAGTATGAACAATTGTATCAGTCCACTCATTCACAAGCTACAGCTGGTGATGATGGCTCTACCATCATGACACTGAGATAAAATTGTTAAGGCCACTGAAGCTTATAGTTAACGTGATCAACATATGTGATTACTATGAAGGGATTTATTATCCAGCTTTTTCAGATTTTGGTTTAACCAACTAAAGGTGATATCTCATCAAATGATAACTTGCATATCCAACTTCAAGTCAATATTATTTGCTTGATTTGAAGGAGAGCACGAAAAGGGAGGTTGCAAAACTCAATCGAGTGTATCGTCATCCCCCCTCCACTCTCCAAACTCTCTTTTTTTCATTTTTGAACCTCAAAAGTTACCTCAGCAAGTAGGGCAACAACAACAGCAGAAACGCACGGAATCTCATCTGCGAGTTGCAATATAACACGGATGATGGTGAACACCTGAAGATCCTTCAACTGAAGCAAAAAACAACACTCAAAATTTTAAAAGTTTCTCATACGAAAGTGAAATTCAACAAACACTGCTGAGTCTAACCTGAATAGGGATTGATGCAACAAGTGCAGCTTCCACAGCCAAAACAATATTGGGATCACCACCCCAACGGAAATCAATGTCCATAATTATTTGACCTTTTTTAAGATTCTGAACACGAATACCTGCATGGATAAAGAAAATATGAATACATTAATTCTCAAAATAAAAAATAATAATAATTCAACAGAAAAATTGAAAGGGAGAAACAATAAGGGTGATAAAAATTTGTGTTTTGTAGCATTTTGTTATGGTGTTATTGACATGCACTCATTTTCATAAATTTATAGATTTGAGCAAAAAATATTATTCTTTCAAGCCTATTTCATCTTTCCATCTAAGTTTGATATTTTACTTGTTAAATCTTGAATCTCATAATAATTGATTTTGAAAAGATACAATAGGCTGGATTGTATTGCTTTTAGATAGAAATTGCCACAGACTGAGACACATAAGAATGGACTCAAAAATTGTACAATGATATTGTCGGATACTAGATTTTGCATACTTAAAGTGTTAAAAGTGCAAAAGGGATTGTGGTACCCCCTCCCCCTATCTCAAGGCATAGAACAAACGTTCATCAAATAGCATAATCTGGGGGGGGAAATAAAGCAAAAAATTAACATAAATTTTAGGATGGCCAGCTTTTGGAAAAGGTGTAAAAAATTACATATGAAGCAGCCTAAAAGAAATATTAGCAAAATAGAATGGCAAATAGCCTCATTGTCTTGTACATTTAAGTGCAGTAGTAAACTTAGCACAGAAAAAACAAAGAGGAATTACAGTAGACAGAATAACCTTCAACTTTTGGAGCAACAATTCCAAGGGAGAGCTTGCTGAACTTCAATGAAGTAATTCCAGGAGGTCTGTACTCTTCCAACAGCGGTTCAACAGACTCTCTTATCACCAACGTTGCAGCCTAAAAGTAAACATAATCCAGATAAAGATAAGTCAGCAATTTAAGCAATGCAGGAATACCCATCTAAAACAAAGATCTGCAAGAAAACCAAAAAGGAAACGTCTCCTAGAGCCTAAGGAAAGCAGGATGCATGTCGTAGGCAAACAATTTCACTTGATAAATACTAATAATTTGAAGATGTGGATACAAAACTAACTAAATACCAAAGGACATCCAGTTTCCACGGTTTTGATTTTTTGAGTTCTATATTGTATGAGTTCTCATTGAAGAATTCTGAATTTAGTCTCCCTATAATAATCAGATCCAATATACTCTCTTTTCCTCATTCAAACTGAACTACAGGGGTGTTAGACCTTCAAAACAATATAGTGTCATTCAATAGTAAATAAACAACCTTATCAAAATATAGTTAAAAAACAACAAACTGCTGTAGATTATCATACAAACATTTTTTTTTTGTTGATTGGAAATCATATAATATGCAAGCAAGTTTACTCACATCTGCAACAAATGGCCAAAGTTTGGATAGCTGCTTGTTTAGCCATTTCACCTGAAAATGCCCAGGTAAAGAAGATCATACACAGAGCACATGCATAGTATATCAATTGGGAAACAAGATAGTGTTTCTATATTTTGACTTTGCAGCTACATTTGACGTTTTGCCAATAATATATAGGAGAGCCGTGTCAAATCATTTCAGTAAAAAGCTATGTAACCACAATAGACGTTATCTCACCTGCTCATATACAGGAAAAGATATCCAATCAGGAAAATTATCTCCACAAATTTTCTTTAAATCATCTCTGTTGAGGGACCCAAGGAGTTTAATATCAACTGCCTGTAGAGAAAAATGAAGAATGTTAGTATAAAGGAATTATATATATAGACACAATCACCGAAGAATGTTAGTATAAGGAAATTATATATATACACACAATCACACGCACAAACACAGAGATTAAAACATATTTTGTTTTTAAATAAAAATGTGCTCATTAAAAAAGGACCGTCGAATGCCTTTCTTTTTATTTTCCTGTTTATACCCTTATTTTCCTTGTCTTCTGCCAATGCAGTGGTTTAATCAGTATAGAATCCAGGATCCAGACTCCAGGCTGAAGTCTACAGGCACACCATACTGACATATGACTGATAAAGTTGTCACTGATAACGTAGAGATAACAGTCTCCGAAGTTTTTGGCCAAGGTTACTGTTTTAACTTTTCCCATCACACCCCATTTATAACATCAGGTAAGAGATAGCACTGAAGTATCACACAAAGGTACACTTATGCTCTTATAGTATTTCACAAAACAATGGATTTTGACAATTACAGAGCAAGATATGTCTCTTATTCCAAAATTAGTACTTCTCTACAATAATGGAAGTCCTAAATATTTTTAGCATTCCTCAATGCAGAATTCATAAAGGGAATAAAACATTATGTCACATACAAAACACATGAAATGATAAGACACGTATTATACTTGCAGGTTTAAAAGATATTTGATTTGAATTATTTGTAAGTGACTGCATTCTGAATTTACAAGTTTCCCTCTTTAAGTTTTATTTCTCATTGTAGAGTGTAGCTTATTTTATATCATATTTAGACTTTATATGGATCTTGAAATAGAGAGAAATGGTAAGCAAACCAGAGCAACTTTGGCCAGGGGGTGGAATAGCTCTTTCCTTTTCACTAGAAATTGGCAACTTATCATTTTACCCAATTACACTTGACACGAACAACAGCAACCGAGTCTATCCCATTTGGAGTCACCTATATAGATGAATCAATCAACACCATTAAGCTCTATCAAACACCAAATTTCCTTATGTTACAAAACCTTCTAGACTCCAAGTTAAGCAACATAGATAAAATGGCCTTCATTAGTCCCACCCAGAATTTTTTTCATATCCCTGAGTCTTTAGCAATTAATAGTCCATAAGTTGCATTCACATTCAAACTGAACCTTAAAAGCAGCCACTGGCTAGAGTAAGATATTTTGAATCAGTCCTAAATCACTTGACAAGTTGACATTTTAGTACTGAAAATCAACAGGAGCAAACATGAGTCTGTGTGAAGCAGAAGGTACATCAAGGCTTTGGAATGCAAAGGCTTTCACTGTCTTAGCGGGACACAATCTTGGAGTTGATTATTCAGATGACAGAAAAATTCCTAGGCATTGGGTTTGGGCTCAGTAGTACCTCTTTCATAGTGAAAAAGAGATCAATTCTGAATAGTTAATATATATAGACAAACCTACATACTGTTAACTTTCTTTTCCACTTGAGCTATCACAAATGTAAACATGGGTGAACTTGCTTTGAGAATGGTAAAAATGGTTAGCTTGAATCTACTCTCACTCACCTCTACCAATCTAGATAGGAGAGTTGAACTATCTTCTGGAGTGTTATTTATAAGTATTTTTCCAATTTCTAACTTACTCTCTGAAAAATCAGAGACTGCTGAAAGTCACCCCATTGGCAAGATGAAAGCTCCCTGTAAGATCAAATCATTTACTGAATAGCAACTAATAAAAATGACTAGTTACAGATTGTAGGCATCAACAAATCTTTCTCGAGTCACATGTGTACAGTTCTTTAAAGTAGGGTACTCATTATTGTAAAGTCAACTACTTTCTAGTGGAATAACCTTTAGGGTAAATCAGTGAAGAATATTTTTACTTTAGAGTGTTTTCTGATGATCAATTCAACTCTCTTCTGGATTTAGTCGGAGGAAAGAGCACCCCTTTTCCTTGCCAGTAAACCTGACCTTAAGTAGGATTGTGTTTATGCCTTCTCTCTACCATTTCTGACATATAAATACGCTCAATAACGATGCTGTATTCTTTATTTTTGTGGGTTCCTTCTTTTTAATGTCTTTTCTGCTCAGGATTTTTTTCTCATCAACCCCAATCCAAATTGTACTTTCCCTCTTTTTTCACAATGATAGTCTAGATAACATGGTGAGGAATTTGAGCAAAAAATTAATTTCTATGATATTTTATGTCTTGATGCTACAACTTTTCAGTTTCCACCGAGATTATGAGTTAGATAGAGCTCCAACAAGGGCTTAATTCCTACAACAGTTACATTCTCTTACGACGGTGGTTATCATTTAGAACAAATTTACTGAATTTTACAAAAACTACTTAAAATCAGTCATACCTTGATTTGTGATTAATTGACAATAATTGACAGTGTAGATCAATTTTACCATGCCAATGCACGATCAGTAATCGCAAATTAAAATGCACCACAGGTTATCATTAGTCATTCCGTGATCTTCACTATCTTCCAAATATTCAAAGACTCAGGTCACTAATCCATTACATCATAATTCATCAACTTTTCTTCTACATTGCCCAGTAAAGTGAAATCCACAATTTCTTTTTTCCATAACATTGATCATCAAAGCAATGAAATTGATTCCTTGATCATTACAAAAAAAAATACCTTTGCAATTCTCTTGGCGCTACGGTACGTCATCATGCGTTCCCAAGCAGCCATCAATGCTATGCCGAATAACATCCCCAGAAAAATCCCAGAAAACAACCCCATTTTCCCAGATTCAAAGCAACGCCACCCTTACACTTCAAAACCTGAAAAAAAAAACAAATCAAAACCAAATATACCCAAATGAATAGAGCACGCAAATTTAAGAAACAAACCTTAAAAAAAAACACACCAATCAAGCCAAAACCGGAACTTACTGTGAGATTTGAGAAAAGGATCACAAAGCGTCAATCTTTGTGAAAATGAGCACCAATTTTGCAACTGAAGGAAGACCCAAATTTTAATTGTCAATTCTGTAGTTACGGTAGAATCTCTTCCTCTCTCTTTGGGATGTTTCAAAACAGTTAGATTTTTTTGTTTTATTGTTTGTAACGTAAAATTGAGGGATTGGTGAATGCTTAGGCTCTTACTCCACAAGATTGGAATTTGGAATGAAAATTGAGAAGTATTACAAAGGGACTGACTATACTCATTCAGCATCAATCATCCTTCCACTTTTTTTCTTTCCTTCATGCATTTATGGTTTCTCTTTTTTCAGTCTTTTGGACATTTTTTCATTATTTTTTCTTTTTGCAAGTTTCCTTTTCTTGAATCCATCCATGCAAAATACACGTGCAGCTTCCTCTGTCTTCGCAGTGTCCCACCAGAAATAGACTTATATTATAATTTAGGTTAAATTATTTAATTTAATAAATTATAAAGTTGTAAGTTTTTTTTTCATTGTAAGAATTGAAAACATATAACAACAATTTAGCATCTGTACAAGTAACTGAGCTCTCTTGAAAATAAATTTTCTTTCAATCTATGTATTAAAAAATTATTTAATACTATTTAATTATTTTAACTTAAACAGTAAAAACTAAAAAAATAGAGAGAGAATGAGAGATTAAACAATGAGAAATTAAATCCATAATTTATTTAAAAATTTAGGTACAATAATAAAATATTTTTGCCACATTCTAATAAACTTCACACTCAATTAAAAATGGTTGAATTTAGGTTTCTCAGATCTGAACATACTTTTAAATGCAGAACTATTTATATATATTTTTTAAAAAAGTAATTTTGAGTACTTTCTAACTATAATTTAAGCATGTTGTAATTATATGTTACTAATTTATTACTATTTTTTGTAATAACATTATATAAATCATATTAAAAATAATATTTTTTAATAGTTCATAGTATAAAATATTTTATATTAATATATATTACTATTAGATTCATTTATAATTATATTAAGTATAATATAATTTATAAATCTTTAACAAATTAATTTTTTATCAAGTAAATTTTTTTCAATTTGTAAAAAATATTAAAAAATTTGTTTTTTATATTTATTTATTTGTGTGTTTCTTTACTCGTCTTCATTTGTTTCTATTACTCATTTTGAACACCCAATTAAAATAGAGAAGTCTTTTTCACACAAGTCACTTCCATTATTCAACAATTGTACAATTATTAAAAGTCAAAACTTTCGACACTCACAACAAAGAGAATCCTCTATGAGAACTTATGCATATCAGCACATATTGTTTGTTTATTTCATATTAGATCTCAAGTTTTCTTCTTCTAATAATAACGAAGAGAAATGAAATGAGAAAAAAATATTTCATTATTTGATTTATTACAAATATAAAGATGAAAAATAGTGAAAAACTACTTATTATTATCAATTTTCTTACTTTATTTTTCATTTCTCTCTCACAAAAATTATAAATAATTTTTTTAAAAGAATAAAATAATTATTTCATTTTTTTCAAAGTGTGTTCTTTACAATAAAATAGTGTGATATAATTGACAATTAATCTCTTAAGATTTGTTGATTGGAAAATTTTAGTTGATAAAACTTGTATTTCTCTTATTTATTGTGAATGCAAGATTTTTGAATGTAAGAAGAATTAAAGATTGTTAAATAAATAGAATTATTGAACATGTATATATTCACAGAAGAAATTGTCAAAATAAAAAAAAATTTAAATATTAAGTATTTTTTAATCAGTAAATAATAAATAAATAATGAATAATATTAAAGTAGAACATTGAATGAATGTCTCAATTGGTATACAAAAGTATAAGGTGTTTGTTAATTTCTACTACATGTTCCATCAATCACCTTATGTTAATATATATTTTACACAAAATTTATGACATGAGACTAACGTAATATCAAAAAAAAAAACTTACGCAAGTATAATATATTTTCATCAACCAAAAAAATTGATATTCTACAAGATGTGAGAAGGAAAACGATTAGAGGTTATCCTTCTACTATGACTATTTTTTTTCCAGTCAATTCGAATTGTCTTTGGTGCTTTACGTTGTAGAGATTTTAACATGTTTGGCGAAAAAACCAGTCTGCAATAATTAAATTGACACAGGAAGGCAAGCATTTCATCTAGTTATATGTTATTCCCTTAGGAGTGATTCATATTTTGAAGTTCTTGTTGGTTCAAATTGCAAATTAGTTACATAACCAACATATGGTATATGGCAAACTCCCCAGGTCAAGTTAATATTAATGATATACTCATAAATATTTTTGGAATAGATCAGAGTAAGAAAACTATTTAATTGTGTCATACAAAAAATCTCTTTAAACATCTATTTGCTTAAAAATATCATATTTCTATGATTCGAGATCATTCAAACAATTATTATTCATACTTTTTTCCATATTTTATTTTTTTTATCATTCAGATTTATCATATGGAAATGATGAAAGTGTTCCATTAAATTCGTATGGTGTACAAAATGAATCTCAACCCATTTATCACACATATGGGTAAAAGTGTATTATTTTTTACATCCTAAGGTGTGTACCAATTTCATCTTCTAGATGGCAAAATTCACAGTGAGTGTTGGTTATCCTTATCCCCCTGTATAACAATTGTACTTTAGTTGAGACTCTACCCTTCAACAATCGTCATGCCAAATGTTGAGCAGCTGCCCACACTAATATAGAGTAACCATTTACACTTTGTGCTGTAGGATTTTGTTGCTGACAACGGTAACCAGACTTGACAGTATATTTCCCCTGGTCTCCTTCCCCCAATCCCATGGTCTCCTTCCATTAAATCTAATCCTTGTTGTGTTTCTCATACAAATCTCATATATCTCCAACCTAAATTCCACTCCCATGTTTAATCACATCATCTCCCTAACTTTCCAATTGTTTTCTCCTTACTCTATGAAACTACATATAGCCTAGGGAATTTGTCTTCAATCCATAATGATAAAGACAAACCCTTGCATCTTACCCATACCAACTTATTCCCAGTGACTTCCTTTTCATTGAAAGATGTTACCAAGTTGTCATGTAAAAAAAAAAATTATAAAACAATTTCAAAGTTGCATTAACCATTCTATAATATTACATTATTATTATTTAGTGAGAATCCACCCTAGTATTACCAATTATTTTATTCATGATTTTATTCTTCTATGAGTCAAAGAATTGCAATTGGAAAATATATTAACTTAATTTTTGTAAGTTTCTCTCACCAAAAAAAAAAAAACACTGAATGTTCTATCAAGAATACAGTGATACAAGTGGGACAGGTACCTAAAGGCATCTTTCTAAACAACAAATGGTTCTTTTTAAGCCAACACCCATACCAATTCTAAAGAGCATTACAAATTCAGTATGGGTGATGTATATAAGAAAAGAGAGGGAAGTGGGCAAGTTAAGTGAAGAAAAAAAAGTTGAGGAAGTAAGTAAAATAAACAAATAAATTGTGAAGAATAAAAATGAGAAGGGTGAAGAAAAAAAAAAAGAAAGGAAATAAGAGAACACGTGGACAACTTTTTTCTTTGCATATAGAGTCCAGTGAACATACTCCATAGAGTCACTAGTTAAGAGATGTGGATTCAACAACCATGAGTCAACCCAAATTTTTCAGAATAATTTATAGGAATAACTAAATTTGTTCACTTGGTTAAAATATTCTTTAAAATATTTACGAAAAAATATCTGAAAATTAAAGAATAGTATAATATTTTCATCACAAGTTAGTTTCCTTTGGTTTATCTATCTTACAGCTTCATCTTCTCCAAAGGTCAGCCCATTCAAAATAAAATGGCCAGAAAATATGACTTTTCTAAGTTTCCCGCAACAAAAATCACAACATAAACTTCTCTAAAAAAATATAGAATCTTATAAGTCAAAATACTGTAAAATGTAAACTATAAAGAAAAAGAATAATAAAACGTACAAATAAACGAAACGAAAATATCAAGTTCAGTAAACACGAGTAAAATTTCGTGAGCTGTAAAAAATATTATCCAATGCTGCATCCCCACCGTAAGCTAGCATGTTCCTCACTGAAACTGCTGCAACAGCACCAACGCCGCAGCGAAACTGTAAACCGCGAAGCGCACGTCAGCGCAGCTCGCGAACGCGCCGCCAGTGGGAGACTGCGCCACCGTAACCGGCGGAGACTGAGCGGCGTCGGGACCGGGAGGCTCCTGGTAAGGCGGCGGCGGAGGCTGGTTAAGGCTCGGCGGCAAGCCGGCGCCCTGCTGGACCTCGATCTCGAAGGCCAAGCCGTGCTGGCACTGCACGCCGTCGCTGGCATCGGAGAAGAAGTAGTTTGGCCCAACTATGGTCAACGGCACGGCGATGGTCAACGATTCGCCGAAACTACTGCTTCCGCCGCCGTACACGTAGGTACCGTTGTCAGTATCGTCGGCGGTGCAGTTCAGATAGGTCGTCTTGTTGTAAGTCTGAACCACCGTTTGGTTGGAGTTCGTATTGAAAACTAAAAGTAAACAACAACAAAAAAGCAAAAACACAGAAAATTGAATTAGGTTTTCGCGATTGATTTACTAGAAAGTTGAAATTTGCATTGAATTTCTAGATTCAATTGGATTTAATTTCAATTTCATTTGCGTTCGTTTTGGCGGCAATAGCACATTGTAACTTAATTGTGTTTAACGACTTCATGTTCTAAATGTGCAATCATAATGTAATGAAATGAAAAATAGAGATTGAGTTTTCTTACTGAGATAATCGCCAAGGTCGAAGATTTGATTAGAAGCCCAGGAAGAGTAGTTAGTGGCGGCTATGTTGGTGGTGGAGTTGAAGGACCACCCGGCGCCACCGCCGACGGTGTGGTTGTGGTAACCGGTTGTGGCAGCGGAGACCGCGGTGACAAGGAGGGCGAAGACCGTGAGGTGCGCCGCGATAGGTGGCGCCATTGGCGATGATGGGTGGCGATTAGTGTCAGAAAAGGTTTTTGAGTGAATTTACTTGCATGAGAGTATATATATATACCTAGTGTAATTTATTAATCTCTGAAAATAAAATATTCGTAAGAAAATTCTTTGAAGTCAATGAAACCGCGTATAACTGGAGGGACCAATGTACATAACAAATGTTTAATTTGTTTTAGGGTGAAGAAAATATGTAAAACGTTTAAACTTTAAACAAAAATATCAATACAAATTTTAAAAATAAAATTTAATTTAATTAAAAATCATATTAAAATTAGATAAAAAAAATCTTCCATTTAATATCTGAATATTCAAAAATTGGTGTAAGAAGAACTGGTGCTTACCACGTCTTTAACAGACTACAGTGTTTCTCTCTCAAAACAAAAATTCTTACACGCATTAATTAATAAATTAAATCTCCCTTAATCATGTTCATTAGGTAAGGTCATTTGCAAGAACATTCATACCAGAGTCAATGAGTTTAAGCATGCGTTAACATATCAGTTTTCATTGAACATCATATCAATATCTGATATTTTTTATTAGAAGGAAAATACACCTTAAACTCCACTTTAATTAAAAATTATAATTTTTTTAATTTAAATTAAATTTAACTTAACTAAGTTTAGTTATATCCACATACATATTTAGAACTGAAAAATGAATGAGAATTATAATATTATATATATGTGAATAAGAATCAGAAAATTAAATTAAGTCGGCCACAACTAAAGTTAAAAAAAAAATATGTTACTTATACATAAAAGTAACGTTTTAATATAAATCTATTTAACAACTTACAAGGTAATGCAATAAATTAAAATAAATAAATATTCATAATTGAAGAAAGTAATAACGAAAGTGAAGTCATTGTATAAAGCAGTTAAAGCATTAACATCTTACATTAATAAAAAAAAGTTTTAATATATTAACAATTAAATAGTTAATTGAAAAAGAAATTTATTGAAATGTGGAGCATGTAAAGAAAAAATTTTAAAAATTATAAACTAGTGTCTTTATTTAACCATGTCATTGTGGGAGTAACATTTAATAAAAAAGAACCAATGAAATCGTTGATAGAAAAAAAAATTAACCATAATTGTGTACATCTCCTACATTGATATTAATTAATATTAATATTAAGGATAGTCCCAATACTCATCATTAGAGAGCTTGACAGTGTAAGAAATCTCAGAAGGTTCAGCCATTTCACCGATCTCAGAGGGTGCGATGACATTAATGCAAAGTTGGTCAACGCATTTTTGGCGCTGTTGTTCTGTCAAAGGATTATTCCACATAAGAGGGTCCATGGCAGGTGCAACATAAAGTGGCTTGTTACGGTCCCAACCTCGCACAATTTCTGTCAATAGATTGTCAGATAATCCTCCCGCAATCTGCAACACCATAGTTCAAACAACAAATTCCCTAATGTTCAAGAAGAGAATGTTAAAATTTAAAACCAATACTATTAGAAAATAAATATCATCTTTTATATAACATTTTAGATTTTTAAGTATAATTACTTTTTCTTTTATATAATATACACAGATTTTTACTTATAACTACTTTTTCAGTTTTTCAGTATTAATTGTTTTATAATTTTAACTCATTTATAATTATCTTATCACTTATAACTGTTTTATAATTATATCGGTTATAACTGTTTTATAATTATACCGATTATAATTCTTTTATCAGTTATAATTGTTATAATATCTATTATTTTGATTTTTTTTATATTTTTATGTGTGGGTATAAATATAGTACTTAATAATAATATAAGTGAACGATAATTTTTATTAATAAAATATTTATTATTGAGCTTTAAAATTAACAGTAAGAAAAAAATTAAGAGTAGAAACCAGAGTGTTAACGTCTCATAAAAAACTATCAATTGATGAACAACAAAACAACAACAGTTTTGGTCTTTAATAGAACTGAATGGTGCTGTGTGATGTAGCCAACCTCTGCATTATATTGTTGTTGTAGTAAATGATTCAATTTGTTTAATACATAGTAAAGTTTCTATATATCTAACACATATGAGAATGCAGAGAGATAGAGAGAACCAAAATCTGGTAAGTTTATTGGTTTGATTACCTTAGCAAGGGTATTTGCAGACAATGGAGCAATGACCATTACATCAGCCCATTCCAGATACTCAAGAGAAGTTTGACCACCAACAACTAGATTGGGAATTGTTTCAGCATTAACAAAAGGTACCGATGAATCTGTGAAAACAACACCTACATTTGCCCATACTGAAAAACATTGACAAAGAAGCCCAAATTTTGAAGCATCAATGCACCCGCAAGTACCAAGTAGAATCCGAGGCCTCCTCGAAACAGGACACCTTGGAACAACCTGTGGAATATTACTGCCAGTATTTGAGTCATCCATCACCCACAGATTTCAACAAAAA
Organism: Phaseolus lunatus; assembly: GCA_013389735.1. Taxonomy (NCBI): domain Eukaryota; kingdom Viridiplantae; phylum Streptophyta; class Magnoliopsida; order Fabales; family Fabaceae; genus Phaseolus; species Phaseolus lunatus. The sequence goes on from CM023864.1 coordinate 7,015,348, forward strand.
TCTTGGCCTGTACTTTGTTCTGATGAATTTGTCAATATATAACCATACTTCAGTTTTCATTTATCAGCTACTAATGCAGAAGTTCAGAAAACAAAACCATCACAAGTTCATATTTACACATGCATGGATTTACGTTTTTAAAAACTTCAATTAACATATTGCAGTAAATAGTTGTAGGAGAACAAAAGGGAGCACATAAGAATACCATATCACCTCAAGAATATGGGAAAGAAGATTCATTCTCGTTACAATATTGTAAAGACAAAAGATTTGTGATTTGTGATGCATTATAGAAATGCTTGAAACATTAATCATGGGGAACATCAAGAAAGAAAGTTGACAGCTTAAGCAAACAGCGAATACAGAGTTGAGTCCATGAGAAAACAAAGAAGATTTGCTTGCACCATTTGACACTCAGTAATGCGGCAAGAAGAGGAATAGCGGAATCTTGAAACAGATGAATTTATTGTATCATGCATGCCATTTTTTTTTTTATCAGCAAGCAAAGAATGCAAAAACAGAAGAATGAAGATGTTAAGAAGAATCCAATCACCTTATGAGATGTAACTTTGATGATTAAAGAAACTGTTTTTCTCTTCCTCCCACAAGCTTTCAGAAACAGAAGAATAAGAGAAGAACATAGAGATGTATGATGCCCAGCACTAGTTGTGAGAGGCAAACATTTTCTTCTGCTTCGGATCCTCATAAGCCCCTGTAACCAAATTGTAACAATTTTCTTTTCTATAAAACAGTTTTTTTTATTTATTTAAGAAAGTCTGGTCATTTGAAATTTCTTTATACTAAATTATAAAATAGAATCAAGAATTTAAAATTGTCATTATGAAATAATATACTAATATTTTTAAATGACAATAAAATTAAATTTATACTGTTTGTACAAACTAAAATTCAATTTAGAAATTTAGAAACTAGACTTCAGATAATATTTTATTAAATATGTGCTCAAATGTGAATTGTTTATTGTTATGGAGTAAGGGAAACTCATAATTTGAACATATTTTCAATTATGTGTATTAAATAGCAAGGTAGTTAAAACTTTAATTAGACTAAGCAAGAAAGAATAATCACAAAACTATATTAACTTTCTTTTTCTTGTACAGGAGGTTTATAATCTTTCAAGACATTAAATATGAAATTTATTATTTTAATTTAAGGCAATGGTTTCTTTATTCACAGAAAAAAATTGGTTAACTAAAGATTATATTATTAGGCTAATTTTTTTAATATTTAAACCAGAAAAATCACATCAGTTTTCGAGAATACAAGTTCATATTTCAATTATGATATTTTATTTAAATAATTTATAATTTAATATTAATGTTTTATCTTAATAATTAATTATTTAATTGAAAACATTAATTACTTTTCTTTAATATACATTGAATATTGGATAAGACCGTTATTATTTGTTTAACTCCTCTACTTATTGTGAAGAAAATAAAATAAAGAGCACATAATAATTTGTTTAAATTCAACAGACTAACTAACAGTTAGAGATTATGTACAATAATGCAAATAACAGATTGGAGTAATTTTAGAAGACAAAATGTTATACCAATTAAAATAATCCTCTTTATTATTTTATAGATACATTTTTTGTCTTATAATTTTACAATTATGCATCTATAAAATTTCAATTGCAGATTTAATTGTCTACTTTTTCTAAAATTAATTATCTAATGTTGAGTGAAATCTAAAAGTAATTATCTAAATGTCTTAATATCTTACATGATATGAATAATGAATTCTTAGAGGATAATTATTTTTATAAAGTTATAATAAAATATGTGATTTAAGTTAAAATTTAAAAAAAATGAAATTTTAGAACTTTAGAAAGATAACTTAAAATTTTAAAATTTTAAATTTTGTATAAAAAAATTACATTCATTCCTTTTTTACATTTATGTGCTCTATTGATGATAATAAGTTGTTCTCCCTTGTATGTTACAATTAAGATATTGTTCACACAATCAAGATTATAATAGGTTAGTACATTGTTGGTTTGAATGTTAGTCACAATTTTTTGAGTAACATTGACATTAATATTCTTTTGGTTCATGCAGTCAATTTTTTTCATCAAGAGCAGTGACTATAATCTTCAACTAATCTAAGTCTGAATTTTTCAATCGACATCAAAAGTTATTTTTAGTGGATACTGTTAAAGTTTTTTTTTTTTTTTCAATGGAAAAGCTTATTTCTTTAATCATTTATTGAATAGTAACTAATAAACATGACTATTAGCAGATTGTAGGCATAAACAAATATGTGAATCAGAAGAAGAACAGGTAATGCAGGTTCAAGACATTTGAATCTTCTCAGATTGTGGCTATTAGAATTTTAAATTGCTCCATGAATACAAAGAGAAAAATACAAGCTTATAACTATCTTTATCATATTAGTTTGATTAAATTTTTTAAACCCTAAACCTAAAGTGAATTAATAATGAACTTAATGAGTTGTGTATCATAGGATAGTGAGTTTTTCATATAGAAGAATATTTCCTTTATAAAAAGCATCATTTTAGACATCATCAGATATGATTCCCATCTAAGTTAGTATCTCAAATTTCAATATTCATATGCATTTTAGAAAATAAAACTATATCAAAAGAGAAAAAAAAAAGTACTAAGATTAATTTTGTCAAAGTTGTATTATAATATAATGCCTACACTTGATTCTAATGGAATTTATTATAGTAAAAAGTTCCATACAAATTCTCTCGAAAATGCTTGCTTTACATTTGGATTTTCTAGGAATTAGTTCATTAGATATGTTAGTATGAGAGTGAATTTGACGAAATGGAAAAAGGAAAAAGAGAGTTAAAGGGGGAGCTTATTTAAATTAAGGGAAAAAAGTGAAAAAATAAATAAAGAAAGAAAAGTTTGTAAATAATTTAATTGATATAATAAATATAGAAAAATTATAAAATGATATATCTAATAGATTGATTAAATATTTTTCGTTGATATAAATTAGTTTTAAGGAAATATCAAACTAAAATTTTATTATTATTTTATAAATTTATTATTGTTAATTTTTTTATTTTTGTTATTATTTTATAAATTTATTATTATTTATTCTAATTTTATTTTTTTATTATTAATATTATTTTTATAATTTATTGAGTGATCTAGAGTATGTTAAAAGAAGACAGTCACATTCTCTAATAGTATGATTTTGTGAACTTTGGAAGGTTGAAAGAATCTCGATTAACTCAAGAAGGTGTAAGAACACAAAATCAATTAAATAATCAAGGTTCAATAGTAGAAGCTTGAGAACCAGTGGGTTTAGCTTGCGAGGTTGAAGAAAAACAAGAACAAGTAAGCAAATGAAAGTAAGCATGAATCAAGACAAGATATAGAAGTAAGAACACAAGTCACCTTCAATTGAAAATCAAAGGATAACGCATAGAGATTTGCTACTTGAGAAAACTTCTCAAGATAAGAACCAAAGTAAGATAAGAGAACTCTTAAGACTCTCAAATATGAACTCAAAAAAAAAAGAAAAGAATTCATTATATGCAATGAAACTCGACCAAGAAAAGGAAAAGACAAGAAAATTAAGTTAACTTTGTTAATCGAGTTAACTCCATTAAACATGATTAGCACATGATAATTCCTTGAATTTAGGGAAAAATCATGATGACTCATCCAAGAGTAACATGGATGGTGCCAACTACTCTCCAAAAGGCAAAAAATGACTATTGAAAGCTTGAAGGGTCAAGTGGAAGATTTCAACTAACCATGTGCCCTTAAAAGTGACATGTGGAAGTTAGAAGCTCTCCAAAAGACACTCCTACACTATTTCAATTTGGCCAAACTCTCTCAAGCTCCTTGAAATTCTAGAAGACTGCAAATAAACAAGGCAAACAAGGAATATACTAAAATCTAAGGAAATCTTAAATTTACATGTCTTCTTATCTTCTCTTCCATAACTTGGAGTCCCTTTTGTAACTCTTCTTTGGAATCTTCTCTTTATTTTTTCTTGTCATGTCTTCTCTATTTTCAACAAGCTCTTGCTTATCCTTATTTATATCATCTGAGTATGATTTGTTTAGCCAAATATCATGTGCATTATGGCAAGACAAAACATATTGACATCATATATCACTTCCTTTGAATTGAGGAGAGGATCGAAGAAAAAAATATTAACACTAAGGAGAATTCATAGATATCTTCACAACTATTGTTGTCAAGAACAAGTTCATGCATTGCTTGGACTTATTGCACATTGATTGTTGGTAGTAATTCAAAAAGAAAGTAATTGTAGTTCAAGGTGAAATTTGTATATCTTAGTCTACTAAAGTATTTCTATGATGTAGCATATGATGGTTGTAGAAATCTTCTACTAGTTAGGGCGTCCAAGAGTTGTAAATGTGGTATAATAATAGGCTCATTAATGAGTCTATGTTACGTCGTCTAGCAAACCAATAATATTTTGTATATGTTTTGTTGTATTAGTTTGCTCTCATTGTATACTTCTAACTAACATGCAATTTTTCAATTCTATCTTATTTTGTTTTATTTGTTATGTGTTTGTTATTAATGTGATTAACAATCAATATTTTTTATTTCATTATTCTCTAGGCACGTTTTGATACTAGGTGCATAACATTATCTTATGTCAATTGATATTAAGATTTATATAGAAAAATCTTAAGACATTTTGTGTTTTCCGGAAAAGACTATATCAATGAAGTTTTAGAAAGATTTTATATGGAAGATTGTACATCAAATGTAGCTCCCATTTTGAAGGGTGACAAACTCGATTTAAGTTTGTGTCCCCAATTTTTTAAGCAAAAACACACACAAAAGTATTTCATATGCTTCATATGATTAGATCATCTAATCAATTAACGTAATACGAAAATGCAGAAATTGATAATGAGAACACAAAACACGATAGAACAGAGTATGAAAATCACACACAAACAATTTATAAATTTTCTTAATAGTCTAATCAATTAACGTAATACGAAAATACAAAAATCGAGAATGAGAACATAAAACATGATAAAATAGTACGAAAATCATACACAAACAATTTACGTGGTTTGACTATAATCAATGTATGTCTATGACAAAGTTCACTATGATAATTTTGAGATTTAGAACTAAAAATTTCTTTGTGAATCCTCACAGTGAAACTCTAAACTCTTACGTTAAATAGTCATTCTCAAGTTCAAGTTCCTAAGTTGTACAAGACAAAAAATAATTCTTTTACAACTTCCCACTAAGAAGGTTTCTCTTACAAACCAAAGACATATACAATGGTTTAGTTTCAAAATAACATAAGGCACCAACAGTTACAGGGAAATTAAACATAAGGGCTAGACTATCCAAAATAGCAATTTTTTAACAAACGTTAATACCCATGAGACAGTCTTGAACCATTAGTCGATCTAGGAAAACTTGAACTTAATTTCATCTAAACCAATCTTCACAAATCTCCACCTTCATTCAACACAAATATCTTGAGTGATAAAACGCTTAAAATTTATCTAAGTCCATTGCAGGCTTAATCACCCATCAACTGGATTAAATTCAAAAACTAAAAGAACTTACTGTCAGGCAATACCTTTGTGATCATATCAAACGAATGGTGATCTGTTGAGACATTCACCGCCTTCACAGATCCTCGAGCAATTTCTTCTCTCATGAAGTGCAACTTCACATCAATGTGTTTTGTTCTTTCATGATAAACTTGGTTCTTTGACATAGAAAACAAATGCTTTATTATGGATTGATTGTTTTGGAACGTAAAAAATTATGGATTTTTTGTAACTGGAATTGATTTTTGGCAAAACTAATATTGATGAAGACTTCTACATATGCATATTGAATGGGGTTAATGTGTGTGCGAGTGTAGATGATATTGATATGGAGTATGTTATATCTTGTAATGCATTGGATTATGAATGTAGGTCATATAGTTGTAGTGATGTATTTACAATAGATGAGGTAAAGGTGACTGTCACATTAGTATTTATATAGTGTATAGTTGTGAAGTGTATTTGGTGAATTAAATATAAAGTTTTTCTATATTTTTTTTAGACATTCACTATTTGAAATGACCTCTCTCAATGGACAAGAAAGGTTGTTTATAATTTTGGGTTTGTTATTGTTATATTAAGGTCATATATATCAAATGGACAACAAGGAAGGAAGGCATATGTATTATTAGGTTGTGAGATAAGAGGTAAATATAGACGATACAAAAAAGACTTACAAGTCACTAATAGTGGAAGTAGGAAATGTGAGTGTGAGGGAAACCAATAAAAGGTGGTGAAAGATGGATTGTGAAATTACTTTGTGTTTCTCATAATCATGACTTGACAGATACGTTGTTCGATTATCCATATGCTAGTAGGTTAACATGTAATGAGAAGTACATGCTTGTTGATATGACAAAGTTCAGTGAAGTCTAAAAATATTTTGCTAACAATAAAATAGCATAATGAGAAGAATGTAACCATCATAAAACAAGTTTATAATGCAAGGTATGTGATTCATAGATTGGATCGAGGTCATAAAACTAAAATTCAATAATCCATTGTCTGCAATCTCGTAGTTAGCATGAATAAGACCCTCCTAAGCCTGATAAGTCAATCACAACTTCTATCCACTCATGTGGAGGCCCTAACTTAGTCATTTTTCTATCATGTGAGACAAACTTCAACTCACCACGATCCTACAATTACCAACAGATATGATTTTAGCATTTCCAATGCATAACATAAAAAATGGTATAATTACCTTTTTCGTCCCTATATTTAAGGTCAATATTTAATTTACTATAGTGATTTTTAAAAAAATCAATTTGGTCCCAAAGTTTTAAAAAAAAGTCTACAATTTGGTCTTTTCTGTTATATTTCCACTAACGGCGTTAATTAGTGATGATGTGGCACGCAATAGGTCAAATTTATGTACAACTACAATCTACATGTAATCCCCTTCTCTTCCCTCCATCCATTTTTACCATCCTATTAGAGCCTCCATCCTTCCCCCTTGCATCAACATTTCCCCTGTTTCTTTAGCATCTCTATTAGGCCCTCCCAGTCCAATCTTAAACATTGGGTTAAAATAATTTCCTACTATCTAACAATTTCTCTTCTACTCATATTTATTTGCCCAATTTTACTATTGTAGATACTTTGAAAGCCATACATGATACTGAGGGAACATCACCTATCCCAAAACGGGGGAAAAGCTAGCAAACACAAAGTTGGTTCCCAACACATCTCTTAAGAGGCTCATCCAACAGTTGTACGCCTACAACAACATTTCATTCAACAGCAATCTAACCGTAACTGCAACCGCAACATCGTCACATGTAGTCCCATGGCGGCGCATGCCGTGCAATTCCTGACGTGGTTCCTGACGTAGAGGCTGGTGTTCAGAACGCAAGAATAGAAGCAAAAGGCCACGTATGAGATTCGCGTGTTTGTTAGAACCAGTATTTTCAATAGAGCTTGTTTGATTGAAATGGGAACAATGCCTCCTCTACTAAAACAGAAAACCCTAAAATCGAAGAAGGGAAAAACACTTTGATCGATCATTGCAACGAAACCCTAAAATCGATGAAGGGGAAAACACTCTGACGGTGGAGTGGAGGTCCTGACGGTCCAAAATCAAAGTCGAGAGTGAAAGGTGGAAAGGAGGTCCTAACGAGGGAGAAAGGGTGGAGGGAAGAAGAAAAAACCCTAAAAATTGGTGCCTACGTGTACAGTCCACGTTTGCATATTAATGACATTGTGTGCCAAATCATCATTAGTTAACGTCATTTGTGAAAATTTAATAGAAATGACCAAATTACATATTATTTTAAAAACCTTGGGACCAAATTGATTTTTTTTTTAAAATCACTATAGTGAATTGAATATTGACCATAAATGTAGGGACGAAAAGGTAATTATACCCATAAAAAATTGAACGTATGTATATGAACATACTTACTTGCCACTTCATTATACAGTTGTTGAGTAACATGTCCTTCATACTTGGAGAGCAATGACATATTCTTTGGCCCTTCTCAGCTACAATATTTTCTTTTGCATGGTCATTTTCAACAACGTTATTAGGATCACCCCGCTCTCTTCATTTAACAGATGCAGTTGGGCATACATAATTCATTTAAGAATCACCTCCTCAGTTCTAATAATGATTATCTGCATATACATTAATAAAATTAAGATTATAAGCTACTAAACACCTAATAAAAAGTATAAACACATGCAAACCCAATGTTATAACATGTTCCATAAAACGAACTCCGAAAATGCATTCTTGAATATGCTTACTGAAATTGTGATGAACATAATTTTATTCACACTTAGTAGTTCTAATCATACATTCTTGGACTATAATCATGAATAAATACACTCTTTTAATTAAGATTCATCTAATTGAGTTTATTTGGATCTTAACCGTTATTTATATTAATTCTGTGTTTTTAGAGTATTTCTAAGGATAGACAGTCTGAATGAAGTGTTTACCACTATGAATGGACGGAATATGCGAAAGCCCAAATTGTTTCTTTAAATAAAAACAGAAATGGAATATGAGGAGAAGAATTATAGAATAAAATCTACAATATCTCAGAAATAGAATTAGAAGCAAATCTTCTGCAAAATACAAAGAAACAAAATTGTGATAAAAGTGGAAACAAAATCTGTGAATTTTGAAAAGTTGAAAATTGAGAAAAGACTGTTAACAAAATTTGACAATGAATTCGAAGGTTCTGTGCAATTAAATCTTTGTTCTTCAATATCTTACTATGATAAATATCTACTCTTTTTTATTTAATTGTTGTTTTGGAATTGTTTTTAAATGCATGTTGATAATTCAATTTTGTTTTTTATTAAACTCTTCATTTAGTTTTATGAATAATTTCTTGGATGCATGATTTAAGAGGTAAAAGATTAAAAACCTTATGAGTAGACACATGGAGACGAGTAATGTACTGAATAAATTAGTGGACACATATTTTCTTAATGAGATTTGATTGTCTTTGGCAACTAATGTTTGACCAATTCAATTTTGTTTAGATGATTGAATAAATAATATATTTATCAATTGATGACGAATTCATTGTTGGAAAAGCTTGAGAGTCAATTTGTTCTTTTTTATGGGTTTTTATCGTCTACTCTATTTTCTGCTAACAAACTCAATCCTTTTTTACTTTATTGTTATTACTTTTAGTGCTTGTATATAGATTTTGAACACTCATTTAATTATTTTATGATTGGATTTGTTGGGAGACGACTTGTGATCATCTGACATTACAAAAATCATACACTCCTCCCTTACCGGATTGCTCTTTATTTAAGGACCAACCATAACCAACTAACTAACCAACCCCCTTATCCTTTATTCTTAACTTTCCTCCTATAATACACCTTCGATGTATTGTCCTTATTTTTTGTCCTAACATTACTCCCTTATGCCAAAACAACCTTGTCCTCAAGGTTGAAATATGGAAATTGCTCCTTGATGGTCGTCACATCCTCTCATATAGCAGTATCCTTATCCCCTTCATTCCATCTTATTAAAATTTTTGGAACGTGTGCTCCTTGGACTGATACTTCGCGTCTATCCAAAAATTTTGTTGGATAACAATTCACAGCTTGTCACTGAAACTCTTGAGGCAATTCTGGATGTACTTCGTGCAACCCTATTGCTAACTTGACTTGGGAAACATGGAAAATTGGGTATTCGTGGAGTAGTTTGGGAATCCAACTCGAAGATGTTGATAACACCATCCTACCCTTGTAATGGACTCTTCCATTTTCTAGGGTATAATTCTCATGTGACTCAAGAATGGTCCTTAATTCCTCCGTGATTTTCTTTAAAACAAGATCTTGTTGATTTTCTTCTTCTACTAACTCAATGTCCCTTTAATACGGTTTGGATAAAACATTGATCTCCACCACCCCTTCTTCTTCTTCCTCCAGTCTTCATGATAAAGCATCTGCCACCCTATTAGATGCTCCCAGTTTGTACACAATGTCAAATTCATAACCCAACAATTTTGCTAACCAATTTTGTTGGTTCTGGGTGGTGATCCTTTACTTCAGTAAGTACCTTAGACTTTTCTGGTCTGTGTAGACCGTAAATTTTTATCCGTTTGTAAGGTCACCTGTGTTGAATTGCTAACACCAAGGCCATTAATTCCTTCTCATATATAGATTTTGTGAGAGAAGCATCTGCCAAAGCTTTGCTGAAAAAAGCAATAGGTATTTTATTTTGAGACAACACTGCTCCTAAACCCGTTGCAGAAGCATCGCTTTCGATGCAAAAAGGTTGGCTGAAATTAGGCATCATCAACATCGGGGCAGTCGTGACCGTTGTCTTCAATTGCTGCATGGCTTCCACACTCTCTTCCGTCCACACAAAATTTCTCTTTTTCAACAACTGCGTTAGGGGTCTCGTCATTTTCCCATAGTTATATATAAATCTTCTATAGTAACCCGTGAAGCCCAAAAATCCTCTTAAAGCTTTCAAGGATTTGGGTATTGGCCATTGCAAGATAACAGAAATCTTCTGAGGATCCATCTAAACTCCCTTTCCTAAAATTACATGCTCCAAATATTGCACTTCCTATTTGCCAAACTCGCATTTCCTGTGATTTGTGTAAAACTGGTGGTGTTGGAGAGTTTTTAGAACTTGTTTCAGGTGTGTCATATGTTCCTCGCATGTTCTGTTGTAAATCAGAATATCATAAAAAAAAAAAAACAACACAAACTTCCTCAAGTAAGAATGTAGAATGCCATTCATAGCACATTGAAAAGTTGTTGGTGCATTAGTTAGTCCAAAAGGTATAACTAGTGATTCATAATGACCATGATATGTACGAAAAGCAGTCTTCTGTATATCAGATCCATGCATACGAATATGGTGATAACCTGCCCATAGATCCATCTTGGAAAAATAGTGTGCCCTATACAATTCGTCCAACAATTTTTCTATCACCGAAATCGAAAATTTATCCACAATGGTTGCCTTATTCAAGGCCTTATAGTCCACACAAAACCTCCAACTGCCATCCTTCTTTTTTACTAAAATCACAGGACTTGAATAAGGGTTGTTGCTAGGTCTGATTATCCCGATCTTCATCATTTCTTTAACCTGTTTCTCTTTCTCCGTCTTCAACAGATGTCAGTATCTGTACGGTCTCACATTAATTAGGTCTACCCTTGCTTTAATCGGTAATCTTATGATCAATCTCCCTGTTGGGTGGTAATTGTTTGGGTTTTTCAAAAACCCCCTCACAATCCTTCAAAACATCATTCAAATCGGTTGTCTGCTTCAAGGTTAGCCCAACGATCTCCTTGTCACTTCTAGGTCGACTTTTACTTGTCTGGTCAGCGCTCTCTATTCTCTATATAAGGGACACTGCTTCGATCTCCTTCTTTTTTTTTAACACTTTAGGAGTCACCAAAGTTCTAGTTAACTTGTGATCTCCTTTAATGTGCACCTTTTGACCGTCCATACAAAAATTTGTTGTCAACATCTTCCAAGTGACTTTCCCCTCACCCAACATTGCCAACCACGCTACCCCCGTTGAACAAGGTGCTTTGATGTCTCCAAATCCAAGAGAAATGCTTAAAGACCTTGTTGTTAGTTGTGTGTGTGTGTGTCTAGAAGTATTTGAATTTGTTAATCCACTATTTACGATGATCCAAGGTTCAATGAATCTTAATCCTTTTGAAAAAGATGTGTTTTCTAAAAAATGTGAAAATTCAACCTGATGAAATCTCGATTCAACCGGTTACTTTACACTTAGTGGATTTTGATAAGGATTTGAAAAGTTTGACTTTGCTGTCAAACCAATTCAACTAGTTGATTCATATTGATTTTCTGAAAACCTTAATAGAATTCTGTTGAGTTGTGCCAATCTGTTTTAAATGATTTAAACTGCTTTTGGTTCTTGAATTAAATGCTTTGACCAACTGATTGGAGTAAGAAAAGTTTGTTTTATGCTCTTGGTCATTAACTAAGAAAGGGAGATCAATTGAATTAAATTTTCAAGATTACAAAGAGCTTTTGGATCATCTCAAAGTGTGGTATTGGGTCTTGTAATTCTGAAATTTAGTCTTTGATTACCCAGGTGTATTTTGTTCCCTTCTTTCTCTTAGTCATTGTATTTATGTGTGACTTGGTGTTGTGCAGTTTCAAAGGGTTGTTCTAAAAACTGTGTTGTTACCAAAGGTGGTGTGAGTTCTTGAAGGGTTCAAGATTATCACTTTGGTGTGTGTTGTGTAATCTAAGTTTGATTACATAGTGAATTCTCATTGGTTAACTGAGGACTAGATGTAGCTCTTGGTTAAGAGTGAACCAGTATAAACATCTTGTGTGAATCTCTCTATCCTTACACTCTTTAAATTGATTTAGCCTTGATTTTCAACACTGCTGGTATAAACAACCGATTGTTTTACAAAAACAACCGGTTGATTTTCTGAAATCAAACTGAAAACAGTTTTCTAATTGGCTGAACAATTTTCTAATTGATTGATTCTTCATAGTCTTTTACTCTACCTTCAATACTTGCGAAAATCTTTCAAAAACAATTCACCCCCCTCTTGTTTAAGGCCTTTAATTCTAACACCCCCAATATCACATCCACCCCTCCTAGCTCAAATAGGAAAAAGGTCTCCTTGAACATATAATTTCCGAGCTTCACCTCCACCTTTGGACAATACCCCACTCGCCCTTTTCTTATGGTCATCCCCTAACCTCATGTTATACGTAGGTGTGGACTCAACATGTAATCCCAAGCGGCAAACCAACTCGGCAGAGATAAAGTTGTGACTAGCCCCACTATCAATCAACACCATCGTTGTTATCCCTTCACTTTCCCTTGTAACTTCATAGTGTTGAGTTGCGTTAAACCCCTAGCAGAAAAAATGGATAAATCCATCTGTTGACATTCCCTATCCTCTTCTTCATCCTCTAAATTCTCCTCAATCTGCCCTGACAAACTTTGATTGACCTCTGTTGGGCCTCCCTCATCTTCTACGCAGATGATTACCCTCAAATTCTTTTCAGGACAGCGATGCCCCGGACTGTACACCCCTCCACAATGGAAACATCTTCCCTCTTCCCTTTTTCTCACATATTCAAGATAGGGAAGGGTCCTGGACCCCTTCTTTCTTGAACCTTCTCCTAACCGGACCTCTATACTTAAGTTGGAAGACTCCTTCCTTGCATTGCTAACCAAACTAGACGAAATCGACCCACTATTTCCCTTAAACAATTCCGTGCGACCTATTATTCCGGTACCTCTTTGATAACGCCCAAAGGAAGCATTATTCCTATACCCATTGCTGCCACCTTTTTCTTCCCAGAAGGACTCCTCTACATCCAGCGTGATCTCCATTGCTCTCATTAATTCTTTGAGATCATAAGGTCTGATTTGGTTACGAAACTTGGTCTGCAACCTTGTAAAAAAATATCTCAACAGTTGTTCCTCCCATGGCTGCGATGCTTGTTATACTAACAACTCAAAATCTTGAATGTATTCATCGACTCTTCCATTCTGTTTGATCTTTGCCAACTTCTCAAAAACAGAACTCCTCTCCTTTCCCCCAAACCTCCTATTTAATGCCATAGAAAACTCTTCCCAAGAAGGATTCTTGGAATTCTTTCTCCAAAAACTGAACCAAGGGCTAGCGTTTCCTTCCATATTGATGAAGGCCAATTTTAATCTTTCCCTAGCTGTGACATTCTACACCTCAAAGAATTTTTCTACTCTGGCCAGCCACTCCATCAAATCCACTCCCTCAAAGATCAGTAATTCCACCCTCCTAGACCATGGTTTCAACTCCCCTTCATCTTCCACATCCGACTTGTTCCCTTGCCTTGACTATTCTTCCTTTCTTTCATCTCCATTCACCGAACTCTCTCCTCCTTCTGACATTTTGTCCCCTTTTGTGAGGTCCTACAGCAGTTCCTTTATGTTGCTTTCCTTCAACTCAGTAATGTTTGCTCTCATTTCCGCCATCAATCTTCCTTGTTCGCTGGTCAACTTCTCCAAAGCAATCGTTCTCTATTCCATCCTCTCATCCTTCCTCATTGATTTTTTTGTATCCGGCAAGTCAGACCAAATTAATAGGATCCTAAAAAAGAAAGACAAAGATTCACTCCAATAACCCATAAAAAGAATTAATAACTTTCTGTTTTATTATTCTAGCACTATAAAAAACAACAAGAATATTGACAAAGGAAATAATGATTCCTATTACACAGGTCTTATCTTGTCACAAACTTTGACGTACAAAAATCATACCCCCTTCCCTTATCGGATTGGTCTTTATTTAAAGACCAACCATAACCAACTAAATAACCAAACCCCGTATCCTTTATTCTTAACTTTCCTCCTATAATATACCTTCCATGTACTGTCCTTATTTAGCAACAACCCTTATTCAAGTCCTATGATTCTAGTAAAAAAGAAGGATGGCAATTGGAGGTTTTGTGTGGACTATAGGGTCTTTAATACGGCAACCATTCCGAATAAATTTCTGATTCCGGTGATAGAAAAATTGTTGGACGAATTGTATGGGAACACTATTTCTCCAAGGTGGATCTGCAGACAGGCTATCACCAAATTCATATGCATGAATCTGACATATTGAAGACTGCTTTTCGTACACATCATGGTCATTATGAATCACTAGTGATGCATTTTGGACTAACTAATGCACCAACAACTTTTCAATGCGCCATGAATGGCATTCTACATTCTTACTTGAGGAAGTTTGTTTTGGTTTTTTTTTATGATATTCTGATTTACAACAAAACATGGGAGGAACATATGACACACCTGAAACAGGTTCTAAAAACTCTCCAACACCACTAGGTTTACGCAAATCACAAGAAATGCAAGTTTGGCCAACAGGAAACGCAGTATTTGGGACATGTAATTTCAGGAAAGGGAGTTCAAATGGATCCTTATAAGATTTATGTTATCTTGCAATGGCCAATAACCAAATTATTGAAAGCTTTTAGAGGATTTTTGGGTCTCACGGGTTACTATAGAAGTTTCATATATAACTATAGGAAAATGACGAGACCCCTAACGCAATTGTCGAAAAAGGGAAATTTTGCGTGGATAGAAGAGAGTGGGGAAGTCATGCAATAGTTGAAGACAGTGGTCACAACTGCCCCGGTGTTGATGATGCCAGATTTCAGCCAACCCTTTTGCATCGAATGCGATGCTTCCGAAATGGGTTTAGGAGCGGTGTTGTCTCAAAATAAAAAACCTATTGCTTTTTTCAACAAAGCTTTGGGTGAGGCTTCTCTCACAAAATCTATATATAAGAAGGAAATAATGACCTTGGAGTTAGCAATTCAGCAGTGGAGATCATACATACTGGGACGAAATTTTGCGATCTACACAGACTAGAAGAGTCTGAGGTACTTACTGGAGCAGACGATCACCACCAAGAACCAACATAATTGGTTAGCGAAATTGTTGGGTTATTAATTTCACATTGTGTAGAAACGGAGAGCATCTAATAGGGTGGCAGATGCTTTATCATAAAGACTGGAGGAAGAAGAAGAAGGGGTGGTGGAGATCAATGTTTTATCCAAACCATATTGGAGGGACATTGAGTTAATAAAAGAAGAAAATCAGCAAGATCCTGTTTTAAAGATATCATGGATGAATTAAGGACCGGTCCTGCGTCACATGGGAATTATACCCTAGAAAATGGAAGACTCCATTACAAGGGTAGGATGATTTTATCAGCGTCTTCAAGTTGGATTCCCAAGCTACTCCAGGAATACCATACTACCCATATGGGTGGACATTCAAAAATTTTCCACACCTACAGAAGAATAGCTCAATCCATGCATAGGATGGGCATGAAGAAGACCATCACTGAATATGTCCACACATGTGCAATGTGCCAGCAGAACAAGTATCAAGCATGCTCGCCACAAGGATTACTTTCGCGCTTGCCGATTCCTAAAGTAGATTGGGAAGTGATTAGTATGGATTTCATTGTCAGACTTCCTAAATCAGGCAGGAAGGACACAATTTTGATGGTAGTGGATCGTCTTAATAAGTATGGTCATTTCAATGCTCTTAAACATTTGTGTTCAACTAGAATAGTCGCGAAGGTGTTTGTTAAAAAGGTGGTGAGATTGCATGGCATTCCAACTTCCATCGTAAGTGATAAAGACTCAAGGTTTCTAAGTCTTTTTTGGAAAGAATTATTCAAATTGCAAGTGATGAGGACCTAGAAGGGAATACGCCTACTGACCAAGCCCAACCTCAGAGGAGGCAGACTAGGAGCATGACACAAGACCAAGGGCCAAGTCAGGATGCTCCAACCATTGCCTTAGCTCCCACCATACCTCAGAGGATTACAAGAAGCAGAGCACAAGCTTTGGGTGTTGAGCATCAATTGTTTTCTTTATTTGTAATAGTAGTAAAATAGGTGTCCTTAAGTATTAGAGGGGGGGTGTACTAGCAAATAGGTGCCTTTAGCAATAGAAGGGGGGTGTGCTATCAAAAAGGTGCCCTTAGCAATAGAAGGAGGGGTGTGCTAGCAAATAGGTGCCTTTAGCAAAAGAAGGAGAGGTGTACTATCAAATTTTGCATTTTTGACCTATCTTCTAGAAGATTAGGATGATGGTGTGGTTTGACTAAAGTCAATACCCTAGGCAGCCCCACTTTTTGTATTTTCATCCCTACCCTTTAAGCTTGCTCACCAAGGCTCCTAAACCTATAAATAAGGAGGTCTACCTCCTATATTTCCAAGTTGAAAATTAGAGTAAAGTTACTATACACAAATTCTTATGTGAATTGTGAGTGAGTGAGCTCCTCCAAAATTGGTCTTATCTTGTGAGTTTTGAGAGCTCTCAAGTGGCGACATCCTTCACTTATCTTGGAGTCATTTCACCATCCAAGTGGCATGCAACCATTCTCAATTCCATTTTCTCATAGGCTTCCTTTTCCTTCATCTTTTCCTTCCATTATCATTTCATCTATTCATAAACATGTTCTTATTTTGCTTCATTATGTCTATTCGGTTTTTATATGTTGCTCTTGTTTTCCTTATGTAATTCCTCACCATAACTTGTCATCATCATCACCTTATAATTGTGTTTTCCTTTTGCCTTTGTGAAATGAACCTTCACATCTACTTAACCACTTGGTTAAGTTAATGTCTAGTGGGGATTTTCCTTAGGTTCTCACCTTAATCATCCTAAAATCTCAATCCTAATTAAAGTGTCACCATAAAATGCTAAATCATAAAATCAACTCACATCAGCAAGGGATGACCATCAAGGAGCAATTTCCAAATTTCAACCTTAAAGACAAAGTTGTTTTGGTAGAAAGGAGTAATGTTAGGATAGAAAATAAGGATAGTACATGGAATGTGTATTATAGGAGGAAAGTTAAGAATAAAGGATAAGGGGGTTAGTTAGTTAGTTGGTTATGGTTGGTCTTTAAATAAAGACCAATCCGATAAGGGAAGGGGATATGATTTTTGTATGTCAGAGTTAGTGACAAGATAAGACCTGTGTGAAAGGAATCCTTGTTTCCTTTGTCAATATTCTGGTTGTTTTGTACAGTGCTGGAATAATAAAATAGAGAGCCACCACCCATAACCAACAAAGTTGGTTAGCGAAATTGTTGGGTTATGAATTTGACATTATGTACAAACTGGGAGCATCTCTAATAGAGTGGCAGATGCTCTATCATGAAGACTGGAGGAAGAAGAAGAAAGGGTGGTGGAGATCAATGTTTTATCCAAACTGTATTGGAGGACATTGAGTTAGTAGAAGAAGAAAATTAGCAAGATCCTGTTTTAAAGAAAATCATGGAGGAATTAAGGACCATTCTTGAGTCACTTGAGAATTATACCCTAGAAAATGGAAGACTCCATTACAAGGGTTAGATGGTGTTATCAGCATCTTCAAGTTGGATTTCCAAACTACTATAGGAATACCATACTATCCCTATGGGTGGACATTCAGGAATTTTCCTCGTCTACAAAAGAATAGCTCAATCCTTGCACTGGATGGGCATGAAGAAGACCATCACTGAATATGTCCACGTGCGTGTGCAGTGTGCTAGCAAAACAAGTATCAAGCATGCTCGCCACAAGGATTGCCTCCGCGCTTGCCTATTGGGAGGAGATAAGTATGGATTTCATTGTCAAAATTCCTAAATCATGCAGGAAGGTCACAATTTTGGTGGTAGTGGATCGCCTTAGTTAGTCATTTCATTACTTTTAAACATTCGTATTCAACTAGAACAATCGCAAAGGTGTTTGTTAAAGAGGTGGTGAGATTGCATGGCATTCCAGCTTCCATCATAAGTGATAGAGACTCAACGTTTCTAAGTCTTTTTTGGAAGGAATTATTCAAATTGCAAGGGATGACGCTGAAAGTGAGCATGGCGTATCGTCTAGAAACCAATGGTCAAAAGGAGGTGTTGAATAGAACGCTGGACACACACCTTCGTTGTTTTAGCTCGAAACAACCCAAAATGCAGGCGATTTTCCTTCCTTGGGCGGAGTATTGGTATAACACCAATTTTCATGGGCCAACAAAATATACACCTTTTGAAATAGTTTATGGACAACCTCCTCCATCTCTGGCACGTTTTGTTCCAGGGGAAACAACGGTAGAAGCAATGGAACAAGATTTAATGAATCGGGATGAGGCCCTTATACAACTCAAATTTCATCTAAGGAGGGCACAGGATCAAATGTCCAAGTTTGCCAATCGCCACAGAAAACCTTCTCCAATTAACGTAGGAGATATGGTATACTTGAAAATTTGTCCACATTGACAACTATCTATGCCTAATCAATTGCATCCTAAACTTGCAGCCACATATTATGGTCATTTTTCGGTTCTAGCAAATGTGGGTTCAGTGGCTTTTAGACTACAATTACCAGACCAAGCTCAAATACTCCCAATTTTTCATGTTTCTTAACTTAAGTTAGCAATAGGGCCGCATGAAGTACATCAAGAATTGCCTCTAGAGTTTTAGGGACAAGCTGTGAATTATTATCCAACAAAATTTTTGGATAGACGCGAAGTATCGGTCCAAGGAGTACAAGTTCCACAAATTTTAATAAGATAGAATGAAGGGAACAGGGATACTGCTACATGGGAGGATGTGACGACCATCAAGGAGCAATTTCCATATTTCAACCTTGAGGACAAGGTTGTTTTGGCATAAGGGAGTAATGTTAGGACATAAAATAAGGACAGTACATGGAAGGTGTATTATAGGAGGAAAGCTAAGAATAAAGGATAAAAGGGTTGGTTAGTTAGTTGGTTATGGTTGGTTTTTAAATAAAGACCAATCCGGTAAGGGAGGAGGGTATGATTTTTGTATGTCAGAGTTGGTGACAAGATAAGACCTATGTGAAAGGAATCATTGTTTCCTTTGTCAATATTCTGGTTGTTTTGTACAATGCTAGAATAATAAAACAAAGAGCTATTCATTCTTTTTCTGGGTTCTTGGAGTGAATCTTGGTCTTTCTTTTTTGGATAGAATATGCATTTCCAAATATGTTTTCTGAATAACCATTTCAGAAACATGTTTCATTCTAGAAAGGTATTCCAAAAAACATAATTTAGAAATATGTTTTAGATTGCTTATTTTGAAAACATATTCTGGAAAGTACCTCCGGTAACAACGACGACCTACGTGATGCAAAAATAATGTCCCTAATGGTGGCAATGCATCAACAAAAGCAAGAGAAGAGACAACAACCAAAGAAAAGACAAGGGGGAGCAAAGATGAAGGAGAAATACAAGGAGAACGAACAAACAACTACAAACAAGAAACAAACCATTGCACAAGGAAGGAGAAAGGGAAGGAAAAGAGAGAGAAACATATTAAAAGCCTCTAAGGACAATGTGATCATTTTGTGTACTTGATGGGGTAGAGATTGAAAATAAGGGGAAAACTATGACTTTGAAAATTTCATGATTCATAGCACACCACCAGGAGACACAAACTAGGTCAACCCACCAAAATTACCAAACTTGGCTAAGGCAAAACCCAACCAAGATCAATTCCTTTTGCAACCAAACTTTTCTCACCTGATTTTGGGTGCATTTGTGACATTTCCCAACCAAGATTGCTCAAAAACCATTACTTTGAAATTTCACCACTCATGGCACCAAGCCACAAAAACTAGATCGACCCACAAAACCACCAAACTTGGTTAAACCAAAACCTAACCAAGATCAATTCCTTTTGCCACCAAATTTTTCCCACCGCATTTTGGATGCAACATTTCTCGACCAAGATTGTTCAAAAGCCATGACTTTAAAATTTCACCACTCATGACACCAAGTCACAAAAACTAGATCGATCCACAAAAACCACCAAACTTGGTTAAGACAAAACCTAACCAAAATCAATTCCTTTTGCCACCAAATTTTTCCCACCGCATTTTGGATGCAACATTTCCCAACCAAGATTGTTCAAAAACCATGACTTTGAAATTTCACCACTCATGGCACCAAGTCACAAAAACTAGATCGACGTACAAAAACCACCAAACTTGGTTAAGTCAAAACCTAACTAAGATCAATTCCTTTTGCCACTAAATTTTTCCCACCTCATTTTGGATGCAACATTTCCTAACCAAGATTGCTCAAAAACCATGACTTTGAAATTTCACCAATCTTGGTACCAAGTCACAAAAACTAAATCGACCCGCAAAAATCACCAAAATGGAAGCAAAATCCTTTAACCTTTATTCCAAAAAAATGTTATGCCCAAAGGAACAAATAAGTTTGAATGTAATTCACGGCCAACATGAACATTCGGAAATAACTAGTTTATTGGCATTGATTGATTAGACTATGATAAATGCCAAAATTCCTTAAAAAGATATCCGAAACTGAGTTTTCTCTGAAAGTATCTTCATGCTAAAAAAAATTTGGATTTTTAATTATCTTGTTATTGTTTAGGATTTAGGAACACTATTTAGCTTTCACATAATATTCTTAGATTGTTTAACTTTAAAAATCATTGCAAATGAAAACTTAAAAAGCCAACATAACAACCATGTGCCATTAAGTAAACAATCTCATGTTGGCTACAATTGGGTACCTAATGATGCTTCATGAGCACAATGCAGGGTCTTTATTACTTACTACTCAATGAAACCATGATCAAATCAAATATGATCACAGTATATTCAAGTACTCAACTCAACTGATAAAAGATCAAAAAGAGCCAAGATTCCAGTAACCAAAAAACCATACTTACACCATAATGGTCAAAATTGCTAGTCATGGATTACCTACTCCTTTTACTGCATCTTTAACTCATAAAAAAGTCTCACAGTTGAGTAAATGGTAGAAGGTTCAGCCATTGCTCCATGCTCGGTATCCCCATTAGCTGCCCTATGTGTGACTGGTGGGATGAGAGAGATGCCAAGGTCGTCAATGGCAATGCAATGCCGTTCTGTGAAAGGGTTTTTCCACATTATAGAGTTCATGGATGGTGCAACAAAAAGTGGCTTGCTATAGTCCCATGCTCTCACAATACATGTCAGAAGATTGTCACATAACCCTCCCGCTATCTACAACAACATATTTCTGAATGAGAAATAGAATACGAGGCAATGGAAACTGCAAATGATATACTAAAAATAGAAACATGCACGCAGACTTATACAAGATGTAAGCATCAGATTTCAATCCTTTTTTATTGTTAAGTGGGCAGAAATTTTATCAATCTTGTGGCCTACAAGTTGGATTCCCTACATTGATGCATTTTTGGAATCATAAATCAGTACTGTTAGATGAAGATAAGTTCACATACAGGATGTGTCTTATAAGTTGGATACAAGAAATAAAATATGAATCATTTGATCTTCATTTTAACAGTTTCAATATTGACTAAATGCAGAAATGTGTGACATGTCTAATTCCTATAACTAATCATAGCGAGTCTTCTGAGCAGCAACAACAAAGTCTTTTCAATTACATGGATCACACAACGTCATTCCTAATCATAGTGAGTTTTTATTTAATAAAAACTGCATTTTCTCTCTCACAATGAATACATTCTATTAATCAACAATGAAGATCTAAACCCATGCATGGCATTGAACATTACATGATGATCAGGAACTTGCATGTATTCTAATAATGGATTATTCACCATGGTTGCACAAACAGACCAGTCTTAGACTAGCCAGCTTGTTCAATGCATGGTAATTATCACATGGCAATGCAGAGATAGAAAGAGATAAAAGCAGCCAAGTTCGTCAGTTTGATTACCTTACCAAGAGTATTTGCTGACAATGGAGCAATGACCATGATTTCAGCCCACCTAATAAGCTCAATATGAACCACACGATCACCTATCCTTTTCCAAGTGTTCCATTCATTATCATCCCAAAATACATGAATCTCCTTAGGAAATGTTTGTTCAGAAATAAAACGCAGCGATGATTTTGTGACAACTGCCCTTACGTCTGCCCATTCTGCAAAACTACGGCAAACATGTCCAAATTTTACAGCAGCAACACTTCCACAAGCAGCAAGTAGTACCCGAGGCTTCCTCCGAATAGCACTCACTGACGCGGATTTTGCCTTTATACTTGCAGGATCAGAGCAATCCATCACCAACAGATTTCAACAATATCTATCTCCACATTAATGCAAAGTATTAGAAAACCAACCATCACAAACTCATATATCTATCTCCATATGTGCAGGGATAAAAAAAACTGTGATCATCCTATTCAACGTTAAATAACTACGGAAGATGTTCATGCCTTGAGAATCAGAGTTTAGGCTTAGGATGCGTATTCATCAAACTATACGGAGTACATTGAATACCAAACCACCTCTAGATCAAGGGAAAGAAAATTCATTTTCGCTACATAATCATAATCACAGCCACATGTTAAAAACATATACAGCATTTATTAGTGTCCACATTAACAGCATCAACAAAGTCACAAATTTTTAAGCACACAATATTTCCACCGGAGAGAGAGAGAGTGGGGGGAGCTTGAGGATCAAGAACTTCGCTCACACTCTTGTTTCTTTAAAGTAAAAGAACAAAATTGTCAAAAATTTGATTGAATGATATACAAGGGAAGGACAAGGTTGATTTGCTTCTAGTTTCTACTATTCCATACAAGAAAAAAAATGGAAAAAAAATCACATAAACCACACCCAATCGTCAAGACAGAGAGTTTTGTTGGTAGAAAACATTTTGACCGTAAAAAAAGTGGATAACTTAAGAAAACAGGAATAGCAAAGTTGAGTCGAGTCCAAGACAAACAAAAGAAGATTTGCTTGCACGTAAAAATGAAGGAAATGATCCCATTTAACATCTTTTACAGCATTTTCCGAAACAATTCATGATCACACACAAAAGAATTTAATCTTGAAGCAGACGAATTCATTCTCTCATGCGCACCACTCGTAAAAGAAGTGCATGACCCGTGATTGATAATCGCATAAAGAGTGCACATTCCGATCAAAGACTCGATTTTGAAGCTTTGAATGTTGATGGGGTGCACCAGAATTCGCCATCAAATGACGCAAAAGCAGTTGGAAGAAAAAGAAAAGCAAAGAAGAATAAGAAAACAAAAGAATGAGAGTTAAGAACATGTTTCTCACCTAATGAACTATGTATCTGTGACTAATCACAAATCTATCTTTCTCCTTCTCGCAGTGTTGCGAATCAGAAGAACAGAGACCTGCCAAGTTCAAGATTTTTGAATTTTCTCTGAGGAACCTACGAAATTGCGCTTTTGTCGTGAGAGTCAAACATTTATATTGGTTGGACCTTGCAAGGCATAAACCCAAACTAAGCCCAAACTTAAATAGAGCACACTTCTTCACTCCTTTTTCTGGCAGAGTATTTATTATTATTAATTTTAAAATTTATTTAATTGTGCTCATCAAAAATTAAAACTTCAGATCTCTAGAAAAATATTTGTATTAATTTTAAAATTTATATAGCACGTTAAAAATTAAAAATTGAGATCCATAAAATTGTGTGGTTTTAATAAATATTAACTTAGTGATGCAAAAATAAATAAACTTTTAACTTGTTACTGAAACAAAGTGCGACACAGTTAGTTTATAAATATATATTTTGGATTAAATTAATAATTTTAAAATTCACTAATTTTAAATATTATAATTTATTATTGATATTTTAATAAATTTTTAGTTGAAATTAAATAATTAAGTTTATATTTACTAATTTTAATTACTTAAAATATAACGTCGTAAATTAAAAATTTGATGGTAAAGCAGGTTGACACACTTATTCAAAATTTCAACTTATGATTAATCGTTTTAATAAGTCATTCAAATTTCAACATATGATTAATCATTTTAATAAAGTATCTAGTATTTTTTTATTCAAAATACGTAGAAACACGTTGTCATGAGATTTAAAATATGCCTCATTTAAATAATTAGCCTAATTAGTTTATATAAGAATGGAGTTGAAGTGTGGAAATTTAAGTTTAATGTAGAGTGAGTGTTTCTTCGTGCAACCCGATAAAGTTCTTTCCACAATCCATCAATATTCAAAAATACAACTTTATCTAATTTTTTAAAATGACTTTTGGATTAATTTTTTTAGAATCTTTTCAAACATCATTTTCAGAATTTATAAGTGTATTTCAGAAAAAAGTTTCCAAACTTTTTTTTCTAAAAACATGTATGATACATTTTGAAATGTGTTTTTCAGAATAAATTTTCTGAAATATATTTTTAAAAAATCCAAAATCAAACTGGATTAGATGGTATCTTGATTCTTTATTTTTTTATTCATTTGATGGGGTGAAGAAAGAAGGTTGTCGGGTGCAGGAAGAAAGACCCTTTAATTTATCTTAATCAAACAAACTTAAGTTTTTATGGGCTGAAGTAGGTTGATCAGCTGGCTTATGGGCCATATTTTTGTTTGATAATAAGTGCAACTCACAAATGATTAATACATGTGTTTGTTAATGTATATTTTATTTTAATGCCAGTATGATCTTGTACATTGAGTTTTATTTTTAATTTCTAGCACTTCTTTGTTTTACATTTAATAAATTTTATTTTATTTATATCATTAGATACTATATAATAATAAAGATGACATCTTATATGCTTTTATCCTAGTTTAAAGTAATTAATTTTTTTTATTTTCAGTTTAGTTATTTTGATCATTTTTAATTTTCTATGATTAAGAAAGAAAGTGGTCCATGGCCCAACATGTTTAGAACATGGCCTAGCGGGTTAGAGTAGCAAAGTTTAAATTTCAGCTCTTTCTTCCATATAACTGGAATCACTTATACTTCTTTTACTTTCTTCATACATTTCTATAAGAAGTAGAAAAGGTCTAAATTATCCTTATGATTACACATGCATTCATTATCCTGTGTTTTCTTTCTTTTACCTACACTTTTATACTAAAGCAAAGTCTTCCCCACCTATCACCATAAGTGCTTTCATTGTTGTTTTGAGTATGTTTTATTCCTATCTTGTATTGTAATTGTTATGTATCTCATGAAGATCTTAAGGTGAGTCAATTGTCTTTTTCTTGGTGTGTTTTCAAGTTTATAATTTTGTTGAGAGATTTTGATTGTTCAAAATAGGAAAGCAATATGGATTAACCAATTTGAAAGTCTTTTTCATATATTAAATTATCTATAATGAGTTTTTGGATTGCATAATTTGAAATTGGTTATAGAAACATTTGCAATAATTCTGATTGTATAATCCAAAGTGCATTTTCTAAATGCCTTCTCAAATCATATAATTCAAATACATTTTGAATTGTCCAATTCATAATATATTTTACATTGTTTTTTAATGTGTTATATTTTATCTTAAATAGATATGAATAGGACAGTGAGAGGTGTCTCTCAGTCCAATAAGTGTTATAAACATACAACTTTCGTTTGTAAGATAGACATCTTGGACCCTATGATGTGGGTCATGCAAATAATAATGTGTATGTGAATGTTGTGTTTACATAAGGAGTGCATAATACAAAAGCATTTCTCAAGGGACTAGTAGATATGTCCTTGTTGACAACCAATGATGATTTCATTTCCGGGATTTTGTGGGATGGACGTTCCATAGGTGAAAGATGACTACATTTGGAGTCCTAATTGAGCATATGAAGACTATAATGAATAATTATGGTCAATTGCCCTTTTGTGACGCTAGTTTTGAGATGATGAATAATAGGTTCTTATATGAGTTTTGGAGAGGTGGCTTAAAAGACCAATAACTTCCATCTAGTGGGAGGGATGTCACATTGGATTATGGTTTCCATTTCTTCACATTCATAAAATGGAATAGTTCTACATGTATGTCATTTTGAATGTGATGACGATAGCATCACAAGTTTTGGTGGAGTTGCTTGGAGTGGAGTATGGTAACGCCTTGATAGAAACCATGACTTATTTCGTTGCATGAAGTATATGAGGAATCTTATGCACACATCATTGATGGACATCCATTGACATTTTACATTTTCTTTTGACATTCTCATTAAAGTGAAACCAACGTAGAAAGTCAAAAACTTTAGAAAAAATGGTGTTAATTTTATTTACTAAAGCAAAATTTCTATAGAGAACATACTTGCTCTTGTAAAAACGTTTTTAGTCTTTTAAGAGACAAACAAAGTTATTTTCTCATTCACTTCCAAAAAACACAAAAGTACTCACAAAGAAAGTTAACTCGATGTTCGTCACATCAAGAATCTTAAGTAAATACAACTTATAGTTGTTAGTTTTGCATGTACGGTTCATCAACAAAAACAATACTACTTGATTCATTGATTATAGTAAATTAAGGTATGTCCACAAAACATCTATCAACTCGAGGTTTTATCCAACCTATTTCCATTAATATGTGTTATGCTCTAACAACACCATTTATCTTGACCATTTTTTATTATTTTTTATATATGTACCTCACTTAATAAATTTACTTTATAATCCTCACGTACTCTTGGTTGTTCTCCTTCGAAATTAGTGAAATGTTTATGAGTTTCACTAAACTCATAGTTTCATCAACCATCATTAATTACTCATCAGTTTTTAATTTGGCATCATATAAATGACCTACTAATATATCACAACTTATGATTATGATATTTATAAAGTGTCTTCACAATCCATCATGTAATTTAAACACTAATTTACAAATAATTTAAATAGAAAATCATATTTTATCATTTTAATTACAATGACTTACAAATACTTTTGAAACACTTGTATTTACACCTATTTTACAATCTAACAACACAATCTCCTTCAACTATTTCTTTTAATGTTGAACAACACTTATAAAATTACCAACTATGTATGCTACTTTACTTTAAAATTGATCATCCATTACACTTTTCTTAACCAGAATAATTAATTTCAATAGAAAGTATTGTATTTTAAAACATTTGATTGATAAGTAAAAAAAACCTTCAAATTATATAATTTGCAAGTTAAAAGCAAACTTTTAGATTGAATAATCTAAAAGTAAAAAACTATACTTTGGATGGTTAAATATAAATTTTGTAATTATATTTATGGATTAAGTGTTTTAAAAATGTCTTACGCATCTCCCAAACCAAAGGTTGAAACATATAATTCAAAATTGTATAATGCATAAATTTTTGAGTATGATACTTTTTTAGATTATAAATATATAGAACTTAATCATTTACAACTATGGATTCTATAGATTTTCAAAATGTTACATTTGACCTACTAGAGTCAACGTTCCATAACAACATTAAATCTAAAATTACTATTATAAACTGATTAATAAAAAAATATAAATACCTCTATTATTACTCTAATACTTAATAACAAAACGTAGAATTTAATTCAATACAACAAACTTCAATACTCAGAAGATTTCCTAAAATTAATAATAAAGAATAGAGATTGTTCTAAAATAAAAAAGACAAACTACTTTGAAAAAATGGCTGTGTAGGAAACTAAAGCCTCTTGAAATCTTTCCAAAATTATGAAACGAACAAAATGTTCTTAATAGTTTTTTTAACTTAGATCGATTCATCCCATTTTCTGTTATGAGAAATCGAAGGTGAAATTTTTCTTAACAACTTTTAAGAAATAACGTTTCCGAAAATAAAATAAAATTGAACACCCTTCCAGAAAAAGAACATTCCACAATCAATTCAATTTTACTCTACTCTCAAATCCTTATTATACAATGATAGATGACATTACAGTGTATTCGAAAAATGAAGAATAAATTTTGAATATACTCAGAATCTTGAATCAGTATTAATACTATGTCATTACAGTGTTATAAAATGCCCAAGTAAAATAAGATTTTTGAATTGTCATGTTCAGATTACATATTTACAATTCTTTATTAGTTTTTCTAGAAGGGCGTTGAATTCTTTCTACAATGGTATTTTTAAAAGGGTAGTTGATTTTTTTTTGGAAATTAATTTTCTAAAACTTATAATGTTTTTGTATTATATAAGATGAGATATATATACATTGTGAAAAGTTCTCATTTTCACTTAATATGGAATCATTAATATATTCTTTTAAAATTGAAATCTATCAATGTGTGATTATATATATATATATATATATATATATATATATATATATAAGTAATCAATACAAATTATATGATAAGTCTAATAATTTTTTTAAAAATAAATTTTAAATAATTCTAATAACATGTAAACTTTAAATTTAACTTAATTTTGTAAAGTTATAAAATAAAATTTAAATTAACATATAAGTTTTTATTTTATTTTATTTCAGATAGAGTTGATATCCATAAGCAGCCTTTTATTTTCATAAATAAATATGATCCAAATTTGCATTCTTATATATCAATGTTTGTGGGTACCACAAATATTAAGACAAGACTTGGTTAACGAGAATGGGTGAGTGAAGGATCCATTTGACTATTTTTACTGTCATAATACAAGGGTAGGTTAGGTTGAAGTTGGGATTAAAAAACTGTGCAATTGCAATTTTAATATCTAATTTCATTTTAATACCTAATTTCATATATGTATTGTTTATATTTAATTTAAGCAATACATAAAAGAAAATAAACATAAAAGATTAAAATAAATATTGAAGAATGGAAATGTATTTTTAATTAAATATATGAGATTACTATATTAAAGATCTTAATTATAATAAGATTAATAAAAAGGAAAATCCAGAGCAAAGAAAAATATAAAATTGAACCGGTTGGATAATCCAGTGGTGGTTTGACTGGACCGGATCATACAAAGCGAGAGTTGAGTAATGGTTAAGAAAAGGAAAACGGGGTAAAACCATAGCAGACAGCAATAATCAATTACACACAGCTGCAACAACCAACACAGGCAGCACCAACCTCCTTCTTTCCCTTCTCTTCTTTTTCTCTCTCGCGCAATTTGCCTTCTCTCCTCCATCTCCAATTCACTCTCTCTACTTTCTCTCTCCACACTTTCATTTCCGTCGAATCCTCGAGCGGAACCGGCGATCGAACCGAACGCCACTCCGCCCGGAATCTTCTAGAAGGTACGCCATACGATGACCTCTATTTCCTTCTTCTTCTTCGCTTTCCTTGTATTTGAAGCAGCAATGCCGGTTTCGTTGCGATCCGTGCGTTTTCTTTCATTGACTTTTCAAGCTTCGATCGAATCGTGC
This sequence comes from Phaseolus lunatus, assembly GCA_013389735.1. Classification (NCBI taxonomy): domain Eukaryota; kingdom Viridiplantae; phylum Streptophyta; class Magnoliopsida; order Fabales; family Fabaceae; genus Phaseolus; species Phaseolus lunatus. Next base: position 7,045,028 of record CM023864.1, read on the forward strand.
GCGAATGCGCGAGATGTAGCGGAGAGATCTGCTGTTTCTCGATCTGTTTTCGCAATGCGAGGCGATCCGAGTTGATTTGATTGCTTGAGTTTGTGTTCGAGCAAGATCCGAGACTTGTTTTTTTGCGTTATTGGCTAAGCGACGACTTTTTGTGTTGGATGAACGTGTGGTTCTTTTTGCTTACTGTTGTTGCGTTCTCGTTAAATTGAATTTATTTCAAATAGTTAACTTAGCTAAACGGTGGAGCTTGTTTCAGTGTCAGTGTTTTTGAGCTTCGAGTTGTGCATACTTTACTTCATTTAGTTGTTGGAAATTTGTTCTCAACTCTAATCTAAGCGAACGAACTAGTTGTTTGAGTTGACCGAGGAAGCTAATGAATTTCCTCCTAGTGTGTACCGTAGACTATTTTAATGTGAGGTTTTATAATAGTTTCTTGTGTGGTTGGTCAAACTTAAGATTGTTTTGCTTACTTTTAGTTGCCTCGCAAGACCTAATGTACTGAAATCGTTGATGAACTGTCATTGTCAATCACTTACCTGCTGTTTGTTAACCGGATCAATGAATAGTGTGCATCTCATCAATCACCTTTATTACTTCGTTTAGGTTCAATTTTATGCATATGGAATATAAGATTAGAGTCATAGTGGATCCAGATTCGGTGCAGTCATTTTTGTCTGCAGTCATGCATTTTGTGCTTTTATAACTGTTGGATGAAGATCAGACTGCTGAGATTTAGATGTGTTTTAAGTTGATTCACCAAGATATTATCCAAGCCGTCTGATCTTAACTTGATGGTTCTAAATTGCTGAATGCGTTCAAAAGTGAGTGCAGGGAATGTGGATCTGAGTATAGACCATCAGAGATGCATTTTCTATTTTCGTTTAATTGGTTTCTTTCCATATGGTCTGCGGTTTTCTTGTTTGATGGATGACATAATGTCTGTTCTTCCAAAAGGTTCGTAATGAACGTGCTGTTTACTAAGCTGTTTTGTGGTTATTGTAATTTTACTAATTATTACTTACAGGTGGATTGGGATTTCATAATTGGAATGAATATTTTTTAGCTTACTCATAAATATTTTGATGGAAGAAAAGGAAGAAACAAAGGATATAAAGATATCTGGTGATGAATTAGCTTCTGATGAAATAGTAGATAGTGTTGTAAAACAATTTATTGAGAGTCCTCATCAGGAAAATGTAATCTCTAGCAGCAGTGTTGGGGTTGATCTTATAGATGAAAGGGATAACTTGCAAGAACAAGTTATTGATTCTGTAACTACAGCAATGGACGAGGACCAGTTTGAGCAAGTATCTTTGAAAGACCAAGATAAGAATAATGAGTATGAGGATTCAAACTGCTCGCCTGGTTCTGATAATAAACAGCATCCATTTAGTGGAAGTGCAGAGAATTTTCGATATTCTTTTGGATCAAACTCAATAGAGAATGATTCTTCCCCAGTTGCGGACATGCATCATGATAATCTTTCTTATAGTCCTGGGTCAGAAGGACATTATGGTCATACATCCAAGCATTTTTCCGCATCAATTAATTTTGATTCTAGCGGATATTCTACTGTTAATTCTCCTCCAAAGCCAAAACAAAAACATGCAAAGCCGAACGTGTCTCCAGAGTTGCTCCATTTAGTTGATTCTGCTATTATGGGGAAACCTGAAGGTATGGACAAGCTGAAGAATATTGCAAGTGGTGTAGAAATTTTTGATGGCGGGGAAGAAATGGATAGTGTGCCTTTCTTAATTGTAGATTCACTTCTTGCAACAATGGGTGGTGTGGAAAGTTTTGAAGAGGATGAAGATAATAATCCTCCCAGTGTGATGCTGAATTCCCGGGCTGCCATTGTGGCAGGTGAACTTATTCCTTGGCTTCCTTATGCGGGTGATACTGATGATCTGATGTCACCAAGGACACGGATGGTTAGGGGACTACTTGTGATATTAAGGGCTTGCACTAGAAATAGAGCAATGTGCTCAATGGCTGGCCTGTTAGAAGTGTTGTTGAGAACAGCAGAAAAAATTTTCACAGTGGATGTTGGCTTAAATGGTCAAATGAGGTGGGATGGAACTCCTTTGTGCCACTGCATACAATATTTAGCGGGCCATTCTCTCAGTGTGAGCGATCTTTATAGATGGTTTCAAGTAATTACAAAGACACTTACAACAATGTGGGCTCCGCAATTAACACTGGCATTGGAGAAGGCAGTAAGTGGAAAGGAGTCAATGGGACCAGCTTGCACCTTTGAGTTTGATGGTGAAAGTTCTGGTTTGCTTGGTCCAGGCGAAAGTCGTTGGCCATTTATCAATGGATATGCTTTTGCAACATGGATCTACATTGAATCATTTGCAGACACACTAAATACAGCTACAGTTGCAGCTGCAATTGCTGCTGCGGCAGCAGCTAGGTCAGGAAAATCATCAGCTATGTCAGCTGCTGCTGCAGCTAGTGCACTTGCTGGTGAAGGTACAGCACACATGCCACGACTGTTCAGTTTTTTATCCGGTGATAATCAGGGTATAGAGGCTTATTTCCATGCTCAATTTTTGGTCGTTGAAACTGCTAGTGGAAAGGGAAAGAAATCTTCTTTGCATTTTACGTATGCTTTCAAACCGCAATGCTGGTACTTTGTTGGTCTAGAACATATAGGCAAGCATGGAATTCTTGGGAAAGCAGAAAGTGAAGTCAGATTGTATATAGATGGATCTTTGTATGAAAGTCGTCCTTTTGAGTTCCCAAGAATTTCCAGACCTCTTGCCTTTTGCTGCATAGGGACTAACCCTCCTCCTACTATGGCTGGTTTACAACGCCGTCGTCGTCAATGTCCTCTGTTTGCTGAGATGGGTCCTGTTTACATCTTCAAGGAACCAATTGGGCCAGAAAGAATGGCATGCATGGCTTCTAGAGGTGGGGATATAGTTCCTTCTTTTGGTAATGCTGCCGGGCTACCATGGCTAGCAACAAATGCCTATGTGCAGAGCAAGGCAGAGGAAAGCGTGCTTTTGGATGCAGAAATAGGAGGTTGCCTTCATCTGCTCTATCATCCTAGTTTGCTCAGTGGGCGTTTCTGTCCTGATGCTTCACCTTCTGGTGCTTCAGGTTTGATGATTTCTATCGATTCTTTTATGATATAGTACATGAGTAATGAATTTTAAACACTGCATAAATGCATATTGATTTTTCATGCAGAAAGGCCCCTGGTACCTGGTAAATAATCATTGGAAGGTCAGTTTGTGGATTTATATGATGGAAATAGAAAATGATTTACTATATTTTGGGTTAGTGTTTGCAATCATTGCAATGGTGGTTCTTCTATAATCTCTTGTAGTGAAAATTTTTCTTTTACCTTATTACTGGGAGGCTTCTACTCTAATTCCAAGTCTTTGATTCTTGATATCTGAAAGTTTATTTTCTTGTGTAAAAACTGAATATCTCAAAAACTATTTTTTATTTCTGGAATCATGAACAGAACAGTTATGGACTTGCATTAAGCTCATATCCTTGCATATATAGTTGCATTATTGTTTATAAAAAGTTTTACAATGAATATTAATTAAATTAAAGGGTGGGTAAATGGTATGAAATTCATTTAGAAATACTCATACTATTAGTGGTCTACATGTGATTGAGCTGTCTTGTGAGGTTATCTCTCTCTCATTGCAAGTCTGGCAACTACACAAATAGATTAGATAAGCTGGTTCTTATAATTTGAAGTAAGGCCTCATTCTACCTTACGTAACTACCTTGTAATTCAATGAATGTCCAAATTTTATAAGATTTATAATCTCTAGTCTATGTGAGACTAAATACCATCCTTGAGACTACAATTAAAGACAGTTCCCAAAGAGGCTACAACTAAGTTGGGCTCAGGATAACTGCATTTAACGTGGCTTTCCAACACAATCCTCCTGCCTTGGGCTATTGGCCTGAAGTGTGGTAATGTGGGTGGCCTTACAATGGATTTAAGTTAGTCTTTGAGACCGTCTTAGAGTTTGGATTTGGGATCTAACCCAACCACATAAAACTGGTTCGTAAGGTAAGAACTTCCAAGCTTTATCCAAGACATACCTTCAGTCAATATGGCACTAAACACCACCTTCAAGGCTGCAACTAAGGCATCTTCTGCAGAGGTTGCAACTAAGGTGTGCCTGGGTGACCACAATTAGTGGTGTACATGAGTTGAGCTATTTGTGGACTGTTCAAACTCAATTCATTGAATGGTTGATTAAGTTTGTTCTTAATTAAACAAACTCAATTTTGAAATTGAGCTTGATTATTTAAATGAGCCAACTCTAAGCTTTACGTGTTTGAGAATAACTGTTTGTGAATAGTTCGTTTGCTTCCACAAACTCACGCATGCATACATACATATATATATATCACAGAAAAATTTCTTGTCTGCAAACATTTTGTATATTCTGCATATTCCTTCTCATGACATTGTTATAAATATTTTTTATTTGCTACATTTACAGACATGTAAGTAGTAGAAAAATTTAAATTACATAGATAGTACTAGTTGTATAAAAACACTTTTGTATAGTCTTTTGTTAGATCACTAATGCGTTGATCTTGGGAAAAAATGATTTTAATAATAATTTCATTTCTGTATTTAAAGCTTTCATCCCAAGTTTTTTAAGATATATCTACTGTCATTGCAATATAAAATTTCTTTATAATGAAGGTGTGTAAAATTTTCTGTATTGTTTTCTAGTCTTCTTATGGTTCAATTATAATGATTCAGGAACTCTTCGACGTCCAGCTGAGGTTCTTGGGCAAGTCCATGTTGCTACACGAATGCGACCTGTGGATGCTTTGTGGGCATTGTCTTATGGTGGTCCCTTGTCTTTGCTTCCTTTGACTATAAGCAATTTACATGAAAATACTCTGGAACCTCAGCAAGGGAGTCCACCTTTGTCTTCAGCCACCACATCTCTGGCTGCCTCAATATTTAGAATTATATCCACTGCTCTTCAACATCCAAGGAACAATGAAGAATTGGCTCGTGGAAGAGGACCAGAGGTTCTATCAAAAATTTTAAATTATCTTCTCCAAACTCTATCTTCACTTGATGTTAGAAAGCATGATGGTGTAAGAGATGAGGAACTTGTTGCTGCTGTTGTATCCCTTTGTCAATCTCAGAAGATCAACCATGCACTTAAAGTGCAGCTCTTCACTACACTACTGTTAGATTTAAAAATTTGGAGTTTGTGTAGTTATGGTATACAAAAGAAGCTTCTATCATCTCTTGCAGATATGGTTTTCACTGAGTCAATGGTAATGCGAGATGCTAATGCCATTCAGATGCTTCTTGATGGCTGCAGAAGATGTTATTGGACTGTTCCTGAAATTGATTCTTTAAATACTGTTTCCCTAACTGGGGCTACACGTCCAGTAGGTGAAATCAATGCTTTGGTTGATGAACTCTTGGTGGTAGTTGAACTTCTCATAGTGGCAGCATCTCCTTCGTTGGCCTCGAATGATGTCCGATGTTTACTTGGATTCATGGTTGACTGTCCACAGCCTAACCAGGTAAAGCAGTAACATTTAAGTGCTCTTCTTTTTGGTGTGGGCAATAAGAAGGGATTGTCAGACAGGACACTACAATGACACACAGGCATATGGGTGCAGTTAATTCATTAAATGCATTTGCTAGAATAGAATTTCACAATATACTTTTCTGTGGTTCTTTCTTTCTTATATGGCTTCCAGTGACACGATTGCTTGTTTGATGTTATCAACTGAGTTTTTTTTATCATTAAAAGTTTATCATTTAGAATGCAGTTTTTTTTAAGTGGTAGGTACTTATTTCAGGGGTTTGGTAGTGTATTTCATGTTTTTCCAATATTATATAAAAAGAACCTTTCTTTTTGTTTTATGATACAAATGGGTGTCATCATTTAATTCCTTTCAGCCAGAGACTCTTTCCCATGCAGTACTCGAGTGGCATGGTGAGATTGTTCCCTTGTGACTTGGCAAAGTTTTGGTGAGAAGCCAATATTATGGCAATTGATGCTGACGTAACACTAACAGATACATATATATAAAATATACAACAAAAATTGTTGAATGTAATAAATAGGAAAAACTAATAACATGTATCTAAAACTTTTCAATAAATTAGAAACATGTTCTAGGAAATAAAATTCAACTAAAGTATCTATCAACAATGTAAAGGGAAAAATGTGCAGAGGGATCATGGATGAAATGATGAGATAATGGTTCGAGAGAACCGAGATGAACATATACTGGTAATCTAGAGAACAAATAGAGATAATGCACGGTTGGCTAGAGAGGTTACATCAGAATTGAAGTTCAGAACAAGGGGAGAGGAAATGCAAAGACTATAAAGAGAGGAGTCAAGCAACAAATAGTATCATTTTTTTTGTCTCAACAATCTGCATGTAGAGATATTGATGGGCTGTTTGCTGGAGATGTGGCCATTGGTCAGAGATGGGCTCGACAGGTTGCACAATCACTGGAGCTGGTGGATGTGTTTGTATAGTTCATTCAATCTTGCAGTGCAGAGGTCGTTTATCCGCACAGCAAGTTGTGAAGGTGTTTTGAATCCCTTAACCAAAACTCCTAGATTTCTTTTAAAAAACACAGTGCCTAAACTGCTTTTTCGGCCATGGCCACATGGAGAGGTGGCTGTCATAATTTGCAATGTAAAACTTACAATGCCATTGAAGTCTAATGACATTTTGTTCCACTTCTGCAATCCCATCATGGGGTGGTACTGCTATGGCAACCTGGCTTCTAGTTGACGCCACTGACTTGGTGATGGTGGTTCAGGATCTAGTCATGATATCAGTCTCTGCATTCATGATAATAAGGTCATGCTCCTCTGTTTCAGTTCTAACCCTACACTTGTGAAAGCCATGTGTTGGGCTGCATTTTATATGGCACAGTAAGGCACAGCAGTTGTGAAACACCTAGCTAGCTGAAATCTGTAGCAGTTCCCTTTTTTAATCAAAGGAGAAAATGTTATGGCATCACTATACAAGTTGCTTGCCTAACTAGGTTAACTCTACAACTTCTGTATCTGTAGTTGTTTCCAGGTTACTAATAGGTTATATTTTGCAGTGTGTTGTGTTAGATTGCAATATATTTAATGCATGTAATCTTCATGTTCTGGATCTCATGTTAAGTGTTTTTTTTAAGATTGTAAAATCTTGAGTGTTACACATAATATAATTCTTTGGTTTGATTCTTTTATTTTTATTTTATAAAACTAATTTATTATTTCTTCAATTTCAGGTTGCTAGGGTGTTGCATCTTTTATACAGATTGGTTGTCCAGCCAAATGCATCTAGAGCTCACACATTTGCGGAAGAATTCCTGGCATGTGGTGGCGTAGAAACTCTTCTTGTTCTGCTCCAGAGGGAAGCTAAAGCTGGAGATAATGGTGTCCTGGATTCATGTTCAACGAATACTGAACTTCTAAAAACTAAGATTGATGGTGGTAATGAAATGACGAAAGGAAGTCAAGAGGATGAAGGATTGAAGGAGAAAAGTGAAGCCATCTTACAGGACAATGACCATGCTTCCCTTTCTGTTAATAGTGGCAGTAGCCCAGATCCTATTTCTCCTCTATTTGCCTCTGAAATTCCTTCTGTCAAGAATTTGGGAGGCATAAGTCTATCCATTAGTGCAGACAGTGCTAGAAAAAATGTTTACAATGTTGATAAAAGTGATGGGATTGTTGTTGGGATCATAGGTCTCTTAGGTGCATTAGTAGCTTCAGGACATCTGAGAATTGGTTCCTGGGCAGGTCCTGATACAACAAGCAATCTTTTGGGTGTTGGACTCCATGACAAAGGTGGTACTATGTTTGAAGACAAGGTCTCTCTTCTACTTTTTGCTTTACAAAAGGCCTTTCAAGCAGCACCCAACAGGCTAATGACTAACAATGTTTACACATCCTTGTTGGCTGCCTCGGTATGGCTACCTTCCTCCATCATAACCCCGCTCCATATTCCTATACTGCAAATATGGCCATTATCTTTTCATTTTAATATTTTTTTTTATAAAAGTTCTATCTTCCATGTCTTTACCATGCTTTATTCAGTATAAGTCCATTTTTTTTATTTATAAAAGCATGTTAGGCATTACAATGAAATTTTAACATCCCAATTAGGTTGGCATCTTAAAACTCCAATCTCATGTCACCACATGAAAACTCCATAAAAAGGAAAAACAAAAAAGATACAAAAAGGATGAGGGGACCAAACTAAAACTCATGCAAGAGAAAAACAACCTCCCAGTCACTAACAAAACCTAAACTCAGGGAGGCTTGAGCAATTTCTGATTAAATCAAACTTTTTTTGAAGGTAAAAGATCATACCATAAAAACTCAAGTCTATTAGCAATACCAAGATTAGCAAAGGCATCAACACATCTATTTCCTTCCTTAAAGAAATGGGAATTGTTAAAATCCATAGTCTTGTAGCGAGCCTTTAACTTCCAAGGAACAAAACTAGAGTTTTGGAAAGCATGGCAGACCAAAGAAGAGTGACATTCAAACCAGATGCGTGTATAATTTTTCTCTTTAGATATCTCAATAGCAAAAATGGCAGCCATCAACTCAACATAATGGAGGTTTTAATGCCCAAATAGGCTTAAACTCTCCAATGAACAACCCCCGACTACCTCTGAAGATACCATCACACGCAGCATGTCCAGGACAACCTCTAGCACCACCATAAACATTAACCTTGAATCAACCAACTAACTCTAGGCATGACCCAATAAACTTGCTTAACTCTGGTAACCATGGAAGATCTAGACTGTACATTAAAAAATTTCAAAATGCAAAGGATTTTTTACCCGTGATCTAAATATTCCAACCAATGTTATCGAAAACCGGTTATGGCAACGCCACGGTGGTGGATTTACAACTTGCCGCCACAAACATGTCGGTGGTGAAACAGGTTTCTCATGGCGGCTGCTTTCTGCACCATGGGATGCTAGTGTTGAACGGAGATGGCGAAAAAGGCGGAGATAAACCTGTGTGCAGCGACACAAGGCGCAAGACCCATCCGAAAATGAAGGAGGTTGTGAGGTAGTACGAGACCCATCCAAAAACGAGGGAGGTCGTCAGCATGAGAAACCCTAATGTGCAATGTTGGAGAGCCCATGATGTGAGTTGATCCTCCTCAGAGGTTGGGCCTTTCAGTAGGCGCACTCTCTCCTAGGTCCTCATCATCCCACAATTGTAATGGCATCTCTTTCCCTCCTCAATTGTTGAGGTTGTTCTATATGTACATAATTCTTATGTTACCTTTCTTTCATCTCTTAGCTAATCCCATGACTTAGCATTTACATTCACTAATTTTTCTTTGGGACAAATAGTTGGCATAAAATGTGAGTCTCACGGCCTTTATCATCTCTTTGTTGTAATCATGCTCTACCTCTTCTTTGTTAGTATACATGGGGCATTTTGGGGTTTATTTAAGCTTAGAAATTTGTACCCAGTCTATCTAGATTGTCGATTCTTCATTGTAAGTCGTGTCGGTTAAAAACACACTTGTTATTCATTTCTTGATTGAGTCAGCAAAATGACTATCTTCCCATTTTCCTTAGTTCATTTAGATGTTTATGGTCTTCCTCATGTTGTTACTCTATATGGTTTTAAATATTTTCACATTTATGGATGATTTTTCGCAATATGTGCAATTTATGTTTAATGAAAAGCAGGTTTGAATTATTTTCTTTCCTTGAGGAATTTTATCATGAAATTAAATCCACTTTGGTATCCCTATATGGTCTCTTCGCACGGATGAGGTATGAGTATATATCTCATTCCGTACTTTAATATGGTATTGAAGGTCATTCTTCATTATACATCATGTGCTCACACCCCTTAACAAAATGAGGTGGAGCACAAGAATAAATATCTAGTTGAGACCCCACTCGTTCCTTCTCCAAATGGCAATGTTCCCCTATGTTTTTGGAGATATGTTGTTTTATCAAATTGCTAACACATCAACTGCATTCCTTCATCCTTTTCTCAAGATGACCTTGTGGTGCATCAAGATGATCTAGAGTAGTTGCTACAAACTATGCAACCTCTTCAAACATATCAATGTCACCAATGCCTTATTAACATTTCCACACTAGCCCATGCATTGGCTTGTGACAACATAGTAGTGGCTGTGCCATACTTTCTAGGTGCCATCTTTTTACTGGAACTGTGCCGGCCTAATAGTGATTGACCAATTTCTATGTGAAAAGGTATTTGCTTTACTCGAAACTCATTTCCTCACTATATCAACCCCAATTATCATCATCTTTCTTTGATTTTTACTTGTCTTTGGTGTTTAGCCATAACATTTGAGGTGAAGCATTATCATTGAGTTATTGTATATTCTATGTGTATGTGAAGTACCAAAGAGGTTGACTCATATATCATAGTTTTGTATTAATGGAATCTATTGTCACTTCCATAATGTTGTTTGAGTGATTCAGGCGTTTGTTCAAATTCTATCGACTACTCTGTTTCACATTTTTGTCTGCAAATTTTGATTCCCATATTTTATGTTATTGGCCATTCAAGTTTCTTGAATTAATTTCTCAATACTTGATCTTTTATTAGGTGGAATTTTTAACTATGCACTAACTAAATGTTTTCTTTTTCTAAGAAAGGAAACTTACTAGTTGAAGGGAGAAGGATATTTGCTAATATTAGTGTACAATTTCCTCTTATTAGCCATGACACAATGCAAATGAAAGAAAAATATTTCCTCTTTGAATGCTTATTCGAGAAGTATGTTTAAAAATGTCATTAGGTGATCAGGTTAATAAAATGGTAATACTATCCTCATTAGCTGATGTTTTCATTTTTCTTTGTTTTCTCTCCCTGTCAGATAAATGCCTCTTCTTCAGAGGATGGGCTAAATTTCTATGATTGTGGTCATCGCTTTGAGCATTCACAACTTCTTTTGGTGCTTTTGCGTTCTCTTCCATTTGCACCTAGGCCTTTACAGAGCAGAGCACTACAGGTATTAGCTTAACAGTCATGCATCTATTGTTTATAAAGTGTGTTTTATATGATTTATGAGGTGTTTGCTGTTTCATGTGTATTGTATGTGATGAAATTCTCAATACAGCTCACTTGTACATTAATGTACTGCTTTGTTCATGCATTTCAGTTTCTGGCATTTTATAGATATTTTTTGGGGCTTAAGTTCGCTGCTACTTTATGATTCAAAAGATAATGCTGGAACACAAACATTTATTGACCTAGGCTGGTACAAAACTACAATAAAAGACGAGATTGGTTGTTAAAGCCTAAAATTTTTTTTCAACCATGATTAGTAGCAGTCTTCCCCCCTTAGTTTATAGTACTTCTGTTATCTGCTACATTTAGATTTAGTTTTAAGGGCTTTGACTGTTTGCTATTATTCCCAACAGCAGAACTTAGATTTGTTATTATTCATTGTCTGATCCAAGATTTTTCCATATCTATGTAAATCAACCATAATGGTTCTCAGATTTTTCGTAGTACACCTGCAAAAAATCATAACATCATAAGCATATAAAGCCTGTGTGGGAAAATCAATATGTTTTGGTCCAGCAGCCATTAATAATTTTCTATCTAAATCAAGCAAAATGATGCTTCTATTTGTAACTTCCTCTGTCAGACAAAACAGCAAAGGTGATAAAGGATCTCCTTGCCTTACACCCCGTTACAATTAAAGAATCCACTTGACTTTCCATTCTCTAAGACAAAAAACTTAGCATAATTCAGAAGCATATATATATCGAAGTGCAGAACTTTTCTGCAAAACCAAAAGCTTTTAGAACAGAAATATGAAAATTCCAATCAAGTGTATCAAAAGCCTCTTTTTATATCAATTTTTGTGGCAATATTTCCTGCAGAAGACTTTGTATCCAGTAAATTAATTGCTTCAGACACTGTTCCTGTACAATCCAGGATACTTCTTCCCTGCACGAATCCTCTTTGTTGAGAAGAAATCAATTTATCAGTTATCATGACAAACCATCTGTTATAATCTCTAAAATGGTTTTGTATTTAAAGTTTGCTAGTGCAATAGGTCTTTAATTACCAATCTCATCAGCACTAGGTTCCTTAGGAATCAATGATTGGACTTACAATTAGGCAACTTCCACCCTTTTCCAAAGAACTACAAGACAACATTTTATCTATGAGGTTGGATTATATCACAATATGATTAAAGATACCATAAACCCACCAGGCTAGTGAACTTCTTGGGCAAAGATTTAACATAGCTTCCTTGACCTTAGACAAAGAAGGCATTTGAATTAGCACATGTTATCAATTGCATTCATTGTCCTTAAGAAGTGGACTTTAAGTCTAACTCAACCTTACAAAACCGGCTCATAAGACGAGATTTACACCTTTTTATATACTATGAAAAGTCCTTATTTCTAATCGATGTGAGATCTTCAACATTCCCCCTCATGCCGAGACCCTCTAACTTGTGTGTGAGATTATATATTTATGAGTGGTCCAATAGCAGACCGATAGCGGGTGACACAATAGGCCCAAAAAACTCTCGTTAGGATAAACTCTAAATGACTTTGATACCATATTAAGGAGTGGACTTTAAGCCTAACTCAACTTTATAAAACCGGCTCATAAGGTGAGGTTTGCACCTACTTATATACTATGAAAACTCTTTATCTTTAATCGATATGGGATCTCCAACACAACCCCCTAACGTTGGGACCCTCTAACTCGTGTGTGAGACTATATATTTATGGGTGATCCGATAGCGGGTGACACGATCTAAGATAGACTCTAAATGACTCTTATATCATCTTAAGAAATGGACTTTAAACCTAATTTAACCTTACAAAACCGGGTCCTAAGATGAGGTTTGCACCCACTTATATACTATGAAAATTTCTTATTTCTAGTTGAAGTGAGATCTCCAACAACTATCTTAAGAATCACCTCATTAAATAATAAGACTTGGAGGATCGAAACAGTCATTAGACAAAATATTCTTAAATGCTCCACCATATGCTCTTCCATTTCTAATTTGTCTAGAGATTAGTCTTGAATCATGCTTGAGAAAAGAAATTCTATTAACAGTAGGAAAACATCCTTTTCTTGTTCAATTAGTGCTTTCCTCATATTCTTTTTCTTATCAATTTCCAATTTTAAACCTTTTACCTTTTGGAGAGTCAATTCCTCCCCTTTCATGTACATTACCAAACACTGTTTTATTCCACATTCCTATTCGGATTTTGACTTTCTTAAGTTTTTGATTTAGTGTATATATAGGACAAGCACTCCAAGTAGTATTCCATGCCAAATTATAATTCTTCTTTAATGGCTTAAATACTTTTTCTCCGAGTTAAGGTTCTTGTATATTCCACATGTATAATGAAAATTATCTATGGAGCTTTTCAAAGGAAGTACGACTTCCACTTATGGACATATTCCGACTTGACATCATTTTAATACCAACTAGTTTTAAGATGTTTGTTTGTGTATGATTTCAGGACCTTCTATTTTTGGCTTGCAGTCATCCTGAAAATAGAAGCAGTTTGATAAGCATGGAAGAATGGCCTGAGTGGATTCTGGAAATCTTGATTTCGAACTACGAGGTAGTAATATTGATAAAAACCAACATTTTTATCCTCTCTTTCTCTTTCTCTCCTTGTTTGTTATTGGTCTTCATTTCTCTCTAATATTTTTTCATACCAGCACAATAAATTCATGCCATCTTCTTGTGTAAGACATATTTGTATGGTTGTTGGGTAGATTCTTTAACTGTTCAAATTGTGCGCATCTGTTTGACAGGTGGGTCCTGGTAAATTATCCGATTCAAAGACCATTGGAGATGGAGACATAGAAGACCTTATACATAATTTCCTGAGTATCATGCTAGAGCACTCAATGCGCCAAAAGGATGGATGGAAGGTTGATATTTGTTAGAATTGTTCACTTCTTTCATGTCTCTGCCTAATTGATGTCACTGCCAACTGTTGCCCAATTTTCTCTTTCAGAATGTTTCTGTTGACAGCATCGTTGTGGGGCTGCATGTTTGAGTGTTTCGTGTATCTTCATTAGTTTTTTATTTCATTGGCTGGCCATATAAATTTTGAACATCAAATGTTAGACATTTCTTGAGATTGCAATGGATGTGTGAATTCTTTTTGATTCCATGAGGCTTATTTGGGTTTTTAGATATACAAACTACTGCTTCTTTTTCTTTTTACCTTCATGGTAAAGGAACAAATTTTGTTCAAGTGAAGAGAAAAATACAAGCGGGGGATAATTTCTTCCAAATAGAAAGCCAAATGAATACTGGAGGTCAGAGGTTGAAAAATGTGACAGAGCTCCTATTTGATAGCACATTTCTTGTCCTGGTGATATAGTGAGAATCTTTTGGATGTTCTCTAAATCAGTTCTCTTTGAGCAATGAATTATCTATGAAGTATTGAAAATTCATTGCAAGACTGCTAATATTTTATTTAGTTATCACATAATTGTAGTCATCCCTTGGAAGTAAACTTTTGTCCCTGACCTGGAATTTCAATATAGTGGGACTTATTAGTGTGTTTGGAAAAGTATTGGGTTCAACTAAATGCCAAGCCATCTCCTCCTTCCTTCTATGTTTCGTACTTTAGAAAGTGGGATCTTCCATTTACAAGGCTCCAAATGGATCACCAGGCACAGCCTTAGTCATCACATAATATCAGTCATCTATAATTTCCCTTTTACTATATGTATTTGATTTCTTGCATGATTTCTGGTTTTTTCAGAGTAATTCATACTGCTCAGTGCTGTTCGTTTTGTCCAGGATATTGAAGCAACAATTCATTGTGCAGAATGGCTTTCTATCATTGGTGGATCTAGCACAGGAGAACAACGAGTAAGGTAAGTTTATGCATCCATTATGAGCTCAAGTGTTTATTTCTCAAGTTCTTCTGTAATGTCTTTTGACTGTTACTGAAATAGAGTTTTATTCCATTTCATTTTATTTTGATGCTGTTTGGCATTGTTTTCCAGCTAAACATTTAACTGTTTGTTAGTACGAAAACATATATTCAATATAAAACCATTCATTAGGTTGTATGTATTTAAGGGAGTTGGTAATTGACGTGGCATAAGAGCCTTTTAACCAAATTTTTAGGAGTTCAATCCTCTTCCCATTCTAATTAAACAAATTTCAGCACAATGCAGTGGGAACCTGCTCTGTCTATGCACAAGCCCAAATGGCTCTTGGATGAGTGGGTATCTTAGATATTCTTAAATTTTTGGGTTTAGATTTAACTCAACCCTTAAAGGTAGTTCATAGGGTGAGAGTTGCCTCCCATTTATATATAGTATTCAGTCACTCTAGCATCCCAATCAATGTGGTTTTGGATTTTCCCCAGTGTTTACAGCCAATCACAAGTTTTTACCTTACAGTTTATGGTTTTAGTGGAGTTGGTCCTTGACAGCACAATTATGACATCAGCACAAATTTAGAAGATACCTCTTTTCTATAACTTCTTTGTGAAGTATTATGTTTGGAAACTATCATGTCACCATGCTTCAATTATAAATGCTACTGGCTCATATTTTCCTTAAGGGAATGATTAGGAATAGGATACACAAAAACTGCACACATCTTAAGAAAATCATACATTAATTACTATGACAAAATAATCGTGTTTAACTAAACACTTATTAAACGAGTTAGAGTATAGTTGTAAATTATGAGCATTTAGGTGAGCAAGAAACTAACAAATAACTAATGCTTTCTAAAACATCATTTTGAAACAAACCAAAATTCATTTTGAATAATTATGCTGTGAAGTGAAGATAGTAGCTAAAGAAAAATATACTGAACCTTCAAAAAAAGTTTATGTTCCACTGGTGTTTGTTACCAGGTTTTGGTAAATTCTAAATTTGAATAAAAGTTGCCAATGCTTGATGATGAAATACGAGGAAGCAATAGGGATATAGATTTGACATCAGTTGACTAGGAATTGAAAGAGAAACAATCATGTCAGAAACATGGTCAAAGAAATTGATGTTTAAAGTGATGATTTTGGTTTGTAGAAAATGTTAGGAAGGCTTTTGAGGAGTTTTACAATATCCTGCTATACCACCATATTATTCCCTAGTTATGATTGACAGTTTAAAATGGCAGTTGACAACAGTTACTTGTTTCATGTCATTTATATAATCATTCATGTCTGGGTTAATTTCTGTCTTGAAGACGTGAAGAAGCATTACCTATTTTTAAGAGGAAACTTCTGGGAGGCTTGCTGGATTTTGCTGCTAGGGAATTGCAGGTTCAGGTACATTTTTTTTTCTATTCTTTTTTATTTTCCTATGAAGAGTTTTGTACATTAAATGCCTTGGCTTGATAATGTTATTCATTCTTGTATTCCTTTTCCTCCAGTTATTGAAGGTTTTAAATGTGTAATGCACACTTAATAAACAAATCCCTCTTACGTATAAGCACAAATTGATATTAAATCCCCATGTATTAGAATATATTAGAATAAAAAAAATAATAGATATTCTTTTCTCTCTGTATCTTTTGGTTACATCTTCTCTCTTTCTGGTCTGTTATTTCCAGCTGTCCCTTTTGGTGAATCAATTTTTGGGTTTTTTGGTCTTTTTGCTTTCAAGGGTAGCTTCTATAAAGCCTCCCTTTGTATTCAGATTTATACAGAATAAAAGTAATAAAAAATATCACATCTGTTTCTCTAAGATATAGAAACTGGATCAGAAACTTAAGAAAGATGAAGTTTACAGAGATATGAAAGACAAACATTGTATATTTGCTGCTATATATGCTGTTACAGAAACAAGAACTCTGGTTCTTCGAGGGACCAGTCTCCTCCCAACATACATTTTTCTTGCCCTTTCTCTAGACCCAAAATGTATTTATACAAACCTCTCTTATTCTTAACTAACTTTTGCTGAGATGGTAACTAACTCCTAACTTCTCAAAACCTTGTTTTTGCTGAGGTGTGGATGGTAAAACATCAATAATTACTACATACATCTTTTACATAATGCAGACTCAAATTATTGCTGCGGCCGCAGCTGGTGTTGCGGCTGGGGGTTTGTCGCCAAGAGAAGCTAAGACTGAAGCTGATAATGCTGCCCAGTTGTCTGTGGCTTTAGTGGAGAATGCCATTGTGATACTTATGCTTGTTGAAGATCATTTACGAGTACAAAGCAAACAATCCTCTTCTACACGTGCTGCAGATGCTTCACCTTCTCCAATTTCTGCTGAGTATCAAATCAATAGTCACCCAGTGTCATTGTCGACTATTGAAGAATCATTAGAAACTAGTGACTCCGGGGCAGTCCCTCTAGATGTATGCATACAGTAATTTAACTGCACATCTATGCATGTTAGAAATAAATATTGATGTCTATTTTTTATTTTGTAGATCCACAATACTGTTTCTGTTATTCTTCCAAATTCCATTCCTTGGTGATGTGACTGTCATTTTCTCTAAATATTTTTATAATATAAATCAGAGTATTATTTTTTTAATTCCTTTTCTGTTTTCTTATCTCTAACTTCATTGCGCATTCTTCTGATTTAAGAAAATATGGATTGAATATTTTTTTTATTCGCATTACAATTCCTTTTATTAGCATTCATATTACTTTGAATTGTGTTGTTCTCGTTCTCATTTATTTTTGTAATGGTGAAACTAATGCTTTCATGATAATTTTAGGTGCTTTCATCAATGGCTGACAGAAGTGGCCAGATCCCATCGTCAGTGATGGAAAGGCTTGCTGCAGCTGCAGCAGCTGAGCCCTATGAATCTGTTTCTTGTGCTTTTGTGTCATATGGGTCCTGTGCTAAGGATTTAGCGGATGGCTGGAAATACAGGAGCCGATTGTGGTATGGTGTCAACCTTTCTCCAAATCCAGCCCTGTTTGAGGGTGGTGGGAGTGGATGGGATTTTTGGAAGTCTGCTCTAGAGAAAGATGCAAATGGGAAGTGGATTGAGCTTCCCTTGGTGAAAAAGTCTGTGGCAATGCTCCAAGCCTTGTTGCTGGATGAGTCGGGGCTTGGTGGTGGTCTTGGTATAGGTGGAGGATCAGGTACAGGAATGGGAGGGATGGCTGCATTGTACCAGCTACTGGACAGTGACCAGCCATTTTTGTGTATGCTTCGAATGGTTCTTCTATCGATGAGAGAAGATGATGATGGTGAAGATCATATGCTGATGAGAAATACAAGTTTTGAGGATTCAGTATCTGAAGGAAGAAAACCACGGTCAGCACTTTTATGGAGGTAAAATAACCTATTCATTCTTGACATATATATATATATATATATGTAGTTCATTTTTTTATCCATAAATGATCAATGGCCCTTGAACTGTTAGAACACTTATATACTCTCTCTACTTTAATAATAAAATATGCAGGTGTCATTTAGAATATACCACTTCTACTCTGAAGTTATTCTCTAGGTCCTTACATTTTTATTGCTCAACTATTTTTTTTTCTATTGTAGAACATACTCAACAAAACAGAATAAAAGGGGGAGAGACCAAGAGATATGGTTCTGACTTTGAAACATTGTTCTCACACATCTATTTATCACAATATAACATTCCTATTTATTGTATAATAACAAGCAGTTAGTTAACAACCCACTAACTACCTGAATAACATACAACACTAACTGAATTATCTGCAACGCTCCCCCCTAGTTCAAATTAGGCTTCATTAAAATATCACCAATATGTTTATTTCTACTGCAAAATTTTCAACTCTAGCCAGTGTTATCAAATGGTGGTTATGGAAGTTTTGCCGGTCACCGCTATCTGCTATTTTGAAGGATATGGTGTCTTCTACCATTTCCGCCATAGCACCATGGTGCCATGGTGGATTGTGGCGCCTGTGGTGGAATATTGGTCTTTAAATTTAATTTCTGTTTTTCAAAATCATGATTTTGGGTTTGGCTCAATTTTAAATCCAAAGCTTGAGGATGGGAGAGAATGAGCCCTCTTTTATGAACAAGAACCTTCTTCTTCACAGAGCGAAAGTCCTAAGCTGTGAAAGCATTAAGAATGAGCCTTCTCTGTTGTCAAGTCTTCTTGGAGTTGTCTATTGCAGTAATTTACTTCGGCGGTCTGAACCACTGTGGTGACATCAGCTCTGATGACCTAAACCTTGAAACCATGTTATTTTTTCTGTTTTCTCTTCTTCCTTCTATTTGTTATTTACCCCTCTCTTTCTTCCTCATGTGTTTTTCTCTCCTTTTCTCCTCTTTTCACATGTTCTTCATAGCGTTTTTACTCTGTTTTTATAGTTCTGTTTTTCTCCTAAATTTCAGAACCAGTTATTTCTTTGTTGTTTTTGGTTTGCTAATAAAACATTGTCCCCATTATTTTCCCCTTATAGGATAATATCAAGCACCCAAAACCAAAGCAATGGTTCCTCAAACTACAAATGAAGTATTAGTATTTTTATGTATTAAGAATAAAGAAAATAAATATAGGATTAATTTCCCTTGGGTAAAATGCACACATAGGGTTGTTTATTTATATATGGAAATAATAACAAAAACTATGGGATAAGCCTGTTACATTCAACAATCCCCCTCAAGCTAGTGCATATAAATCATATATACCAAGCTTGTTAGAAATATAATAAATTCTAGGTCCCCGCAAAGATTTAGTGGAAATATCTGCTAATTGATCATTCAAATTAACAAACTTAGTCTTGATGTCTCTAGATACAATCTTTTCTCGAATGAAATGACAATCAATCTCAATATGTTTGGTCTTTTTATGAAAGATGGGATTTGAGCTAATATGAGGAGCAACATGATTATCCCATGAGTGTCATTTCAGTGGCCTCTCCAAATTGCAATTCTTTAAGTAACTATTTAAGCCAAATAAGCTCACTAGTGGCTGAGGCTATGGCTCTACATTTTGCTTCAACACTAGATCTTGCCACAACATTTTGTTTCTTGCTCTTCCAAGAAAACAAATTATCATCAATAGAAGCACAATATTTGGAAGTGGATATCCTATCGAACAGAGATCCTGCCGAATCAGCATATGAATAACATAGAACTCTAGTATGATTATTGTGACCATATAACAAGTCTTTTTCCAGGAGAACCTTTAATGTATTTCAATACACGAAAGACTCCATTTCGCATTTCAATTATCAACATATGGAGAATTAAGAACTTGGCTCACCACACTAATAGTAATTGGACGAGTAACAGGAAAATAGTTTAACTTTCCAACTAATCTTCTATACTTCTCGATATCTAAGAGAGGCTCCCTCTGACTTGGTAGGAATTTGACATTAGGATCCATAAGTGTGTTAACAAATTTTGAATTCATTAATCTAGTTTCCTCCAAAATATCCAATCCATACTTCCTTTGAGAGATAACAATACCATTGTTGGATTGTGCTACCTTAATCCCTGATAAATATCTGAGTTTGCAAAGATCTTCAGTATGAAAGTGGTGACAAATATGTTGTTTTATTTGAGAGATTCCATGGTGTTGTAAGAACAATGTCATCAACATATACTACTAGATAGATACACCCAGCACTTGAGTGACTGTAAAATAACTAAATGGTGATGGCGGAGAAGTGGTGACGGTGGGCGGAAAACACCGGTGAACAGTGGGTTCACCGGAACAAAATTGAACCCTAACCCTATGCTTTGATACCATATTAAGAATGAAGAAAATAATTATAGGATTAATTTCCCTTGTGTAAAATACACGCATAAGGTTGTTTATTTATAGATGGAAATAATAACAAAAGAACATAACAGAATATAAAACTATGGACGTTACATTCAACATTATGAATTATGTTTAAGACGTTATCCGATGAGAATTTTGTAGATGTTATGAAATTGGTTTGTCATTATGCTATTTTTAATATCTTCATTGTTTTTTTAGTGTATATATATATATATATATATATATATATATATATATATATATATATATATATATATATATATATATATATATATATATATATATATATATATATATGAAAATTTGTCCACCCTAAAATTTCCACCACAGGATGCCATGCCATCTGTGATATTCATATGGTAGGAATTTGGTATCTAAAATTTTATTTCACACATAATATGTATCACAATATATCATTATTATTTATAGTACAATAACAAGCACCTCACTAACTATATATCTAACATACTATACTGTCCCAAGTATCACACAAACGCGATCCATACAGTAACAAAGTCCAGCTGCAAACTGCTTTCCCCTCCCCCTTATTTTTCCTATAGTCGACTAGTACTCAATACCTTTTTTTCTTTACATCTATTTGAATCATTATCCTATATTTTTTAAAATGGTCTTACTAATTGAATTTCCCAATTTGTCTTTATTTCTTATTTCCTAGCAGATGAATAATCATCACCGACTGATAATATTGAAGGGTTTATCTTGTTGTTTATTTATTTACTTGTAATTTGAACAGTGTTCTCTCACCTGTTCTCAACATGCCAATTTCTGATTCTAAGAGGCAAAGAGTTTTGGTAGCATGTTGCGTGCTGTATTCTGAGGTTTGTATTATCATCCTAACCTTTCCTGTGCACATGTGTCATTTGTCTTTCTTTTGTGCACAACTATTGTAGTTACCATAGTACAACATCTGTCCAGGTATACCATGCTGTTAGCAGAGATCAAAAGCCTCTTCGTAAACAGTACCTTGAAGCTATTTTACCACCATTCGTTGGTGTATTAAGGAGGTGGCGCCCTGTTTTAGCTGCCATTCATGAGCTTGCTACTGCTGATGGCTTAAATCCTCTTATTGCAGATGATCGTGCATTGGCGGCTGATTCCTTGCCAATTGAGGTACTTTGCTTCACATGTGTTTTTAAATATATAGTTGGGATTGAAATCAGCATAGTGATGCTTTTGCTTACTTATTTTCTTTTAAAAAAAGCATATGGATGTGCTCAAGCTCATAATGTGCTTGTACTTTGGTACCCTGTGCAATGCATGATAGACTATTTACTAATTTGTAGGTGCTTGTATTATATTTTCTGTTAGGCAAGAGATACAGCACAATCTGAGCCTAAGGCCTTGTGAGTCTACTATAGGAAGAAAAGCCCGTAAAAATTTAATTATGCTTTTCTTAGGAAGTTGTTAGAAGTTAGTGAGTAGGCAGTTAGAGAGAAAGGCATTTAAATAATCTTTTGAATGGAACATCAAGGAGGGATTTATGTTAATAGTTGACTGAGCTATTTTCCCTGTGTAGAATGAGAGAGCTCCTTGGTGTTTTCAACACCATTCTTTTCTGGAATAAATGTAGCAGAATAATATTCGTTTCATTAGTTCACTTTTTCTTTTATAATAATAGCTCTGATATTCTCTTTCTTTGTAACAAATTTAAAGCTTAGTAAGCTTTAGCTTAAAGGAAAGTGTTAGAATAATATAAAAAATATCTTATAAGATGTTTATATATCATAAGGTGATTTGTTTGCGAGTAGTGTTAGAGATCAACTCTCATGCTTTCAGTGTACTTTTCTTTTTCTTTCTTTCTTAGGCTTTGGTTAGTGATCTGGGCCCAACTTGTCAGCTGGCCCATTATCAATAAATAATGATTTCAATCAGTTGTAACTGAAGTTGAATTTTACTGAATCATTAATGCAACTTTCCAGTTACATGAACCATTATCTGGATTTGGAGTATCTTAGACAATCTCAGATTATCTAGTTTCATCCATGTTTGGTGATTTGTTTCTTTATTTTTTATTATGATCTAGTATTGGTATAAATATGGGTTATTGTCTTTTATATCTTTTGTAATGCATACAATAATACTCAATGGATTATTATTCAAAGTCTCCATTCTCAATGTGCTCCCTCAATACCTAAAATAAAACCCTATATTTTAAACAATATATATAATGCGTACATTCACGCTCATGTGGTTTCCCTTTAAGTTCTGATCTGTGATTTGGTCTCATTGATTTTAGGCTAAAAAATTTAGAAAATCTGCAATTTTGGTCAACTCCTCACATACCATATGCTTTTTTGGGGGTCAAATTGAGTCCTAGACCTAATGTTTTCATTTAAAGTACCATAAAAAGGTATTTTAATTAATTAATTATAAATGTTAAAAATAAAAGAAAAAATGTATTCAAAAGTGAGAATTTGACTGAAATTGAAGATTTTCTAAAACTAAGGGCTAAAATTGAGGGGGGAAAGGAATTAGGGGACCAAAATTATGACGGAGCCTGTTTATCTACTTTATGTTTTTTTATGGTGACACCAACCTTGAATAAAAATTGAGTTGAAAGAAATAGATGAATTGTATCTTTACAAATGTGATTACAGTCTTAATTTATAGACTGTTTACAACCTAATTAAGGAAAGAAATAATAGGTAATGAAAGCAAGAAATAATAGGTAATTAAAGCTGTACAAATCAAATCAAATCACTAAAAGATATCAAATATGTCCTAATAAATAGAGAATGAAATCTTCACTTAATTACAGAATAATTAACTCCTAATTATTCAACAAATTGCATACAACTTTATGGTGCCACCAACCTTGAATAAAAAGGGGTTTTTATTCTTGAGTGCTTACTATTAAAAGTGGAAAACCATTAGATTTGTATGTTCTTTATGATTTGTCACTACAATAATGATATGCTAAAACTTATTCATTATGATGCTAATCTTGTATTCATTGAGATATGCATTCAATATCTAGTATTTATTTCAGGCCGCTCTTGCTATGATATCTCCTGCCTGGGCTGCTGCTTTTGCATCTCCACCTGCTTCAATGGCAATGGCTATGGTTGCAGCAGGTACCTCAGGTGGTGAAAGCCATCGTTCTGCAACAACTTCCCATCTTAAGCGGGATACTTCGTTGATGGAACGAAAACAGACTAAACTCCATACATTTTCAAGCTTTCAAAAACCTTTGGAAGCCACAAATAAAACATCACCCCTTCCAAAGGACAAAGCTGCTGCAAAAGCTGCTGCTTTGGCAGCTGCTCGTGATCTTGAGAGATTTGCAAAAATTGGTTCTGGAAGAGGTCTTAGTGCAGTTGCAATGGCCACAGCTGCACAGCGAAGGAATGCTAGTGATATGGAGCGGGTAAAGAGTTGGAATATTTCTGAAGCAATGGGAGTTGCCTGGATGGAATGTTTGCACCCTGTTGATACAAAGTCGGTATACGGGAAAGACTTCAATGCCTTTTCATATAAATACATTGCTGTTCTTGTCGCTAGTTTTGCCCTAGCAAGAAACATGCAACGGTCTGAGGTTTGTTTGCTAATTGTTTCTATGGTGTTCATATTTTGGAGAAACAGCTTATTAAATATTTCTTGGTTGCCAGATTGACAGGCGGGCTTATGTAGATGTAATTGGTCGGCATCGAAGCAGTACTGGAGTCCGTGCATGGCGCAAACTTATTCACCAGTTAATAGAAATGAAAAGTCTTTTTGGGCCTTCTGCTGATCATTTATACAGTCTACCTTGTGTATGTTGTGATACTATTCTTCACATTGTCATTACCAAAATCACATTCTTTTATAGCATCACATCCCTTTATATGATAAATTCTCTTTTTGGGACATAATGAGAAAGTGACACTAAGAAACATGCATTGTGTTTCTTGCTGCTTGTTCCTGTGACATCAGAAAATCTTGCAAACAAATTTCAGCCTTTTTTTTAATGTGATCCTGACAGTTGTATGGGAAACCTTTGGTTTTCCAAAGAATTTGATTGCTTCCTTAATCTTATCCTTTGCTCTTTTTTTTTTTTGTTTCTTTTTTCTTGTTAGGCCTTAATTGGAGGATGCACTTTCTGGCCTACTTGCACTCTTTTTTAGTACATGAAATAGCAAAGTATTTGCGTTTATTTCATTATACTAATTATTATATAATTTTCTAGGTCTTCTGGAAGCTAGATTTAATGGAAGGTTCTTCAAGGATGAGAAGATGTTTGAGGAGGAATTACAACGGCTCTGATCATTTAGGTTCTGCGGCAAACTATGAGGACTATTTTGGGGAGAAAAATGACCAACACACTCCAATTTTGTCAGCAGAAGCAATCTCATTGGAGACAGTCAATGAAGATGAAGATCCGGTGGAAATTGACAACCTGAATACTAGGATCAGTGGTGATGATAAAGGAGACAATCAGACTAGAATGTCTGAATCGGCTGATCAAGCTGTTCTGGCATCTTTAGAGTCTGGTGCTACTCAACATGCAAGTGATGAAGAACTTGTGCGGAGTTCTTCAGCCATTGCACCTGGGTATGTACCTAGTGAACTTGATGAAAGAATTGTTCTTGAGCTACCTTCATCAATGGTCCGACCACTAAAGGTCATTCGGGGAACCTTTCAAGTAAGTTCTATTGGCCTTATTTAATATATTTTATCAAGTATCTATTTAGTTATAAATGTGGATACCTCCTTTGATACTGTACTATATTTATTGCATTTTATATCTCCAAAATAACCAAAAAATAGAAAAAGTGGTGCATAAAGAGCACTCCTATAATATTGAACACTTGCAAAAAAAGGCACTACTCTTCCTCTTGCCTCATTTTCTTGTTACAATCGGGCTTATATTCACTTGCATGGTCGTTCTCTCACAAGTGTGGAAAATTATATTTTAAATCCATGAGATTTACGAAGATCACTATTATATATGATATTATTTCATAAAAATGTAATTGAATTCTTCACGAGCAAATAATTTATAAAATAAAGAAAAATGATATATCAAATAAGTCTTTTTAATTATTTTTTCAAAGATTATTTTAGAACAAATTCATTAGCAGATTTTCTTCCCTTAAAACTTTTGGAATTTTTTTTTTTTTGAAACAGAATGGTTGAACATACTTTTTCTTTCTTTTCATTTGAAAAATAGATTATAAACTAATTTAATAAATAGTTTTGAAAAACCAAAATAAAAAAAGCACACACACACACACATGGTCGAATTCACCCATAATTTTCTAAACATAATGTACCCAAAACTGGAAACAACAGATTCAAAGAATAAAATGAGCTACAACAACGAATATTAATATTTGATTCCATAATACAAGAGATGCTACATTGTTCCTAAACGTGAGATGACTTTCCAATCATTTGTATTTTGTTTTGAATCACATCATATCAATTTCATATCCTGTTATTTTCTGTTGATATTCTCTAATTTCCACCTTCCCTACCTAAAGCCTACAATTTCAGAGACTTTCTTGTCCAAGCTAGGTAATAACACTCATGTAAAGCATTATTCTCTTATTGTAGGTAACCAATAGGAGGATAAATTTTATAGTTGATAACAGTGAGACCAGCACCACAATGGATGGTTCTAATTCCGATGTTGAGGCAGGGAAACAAGAAAAAGATCGCAGCTGGCTAATGTCATCTCTTCACCAAATTTATAGTCGGAGGTGAGCTTATTTCGTAGACCATACCATACTATTATCTATTCATTCTGTTGCGTTTTAGTGTTTTGCCATTTCAAGTATAGTCTGTCGTGAGTTTAGTAATTAAGACAGTTAGCATATTAGTTGGTTAACTAGCGGGTGGGTAGTGAAGAAATAATAGAGGTCTTAAAAAGCAGTTTAAGTTTAATTCAGTCTTAAAAAATCAGCTTGTAAGGTGAGTATTGTGCTCTCTTATATTATATTGTGACACTATCTCTAGTTGATGTGGGAGTTAGCTTTTTCCTGATACACCCTTACACATCTAACACTATTGGGCTTGAAACATAGATTATATAGCGAGTGGCCCTTCAAACAGATCTAGGATAAACCCTGATTCTATCTTACAAATAGCTTAGGTCTAAACCTTACAAAATCTGCTTGGAAGGTGAGCATTGTCCTCACTTATATATTTTATTTTGGCACTATCTTTAGTTGATTTGAGACTTGAGTTTTTCTTAGTAAGAGGAATGTAATGTTTAGGGATTCATTGAGTTTTGTCATTTGAGAGTTGAGTTTTTGTCTTTGTGAAAGGAAAGTCCTATGTTAAGGGAAAACCTTGAAGTGGAGAGATCTCTTATTTTTTGTTTAGTATTGAACACACCTGGGAATTACACACTTGGACTGCATATAGTTAAATTTGTCTCGCAAGTGATTAAAAGTAAATGAATATAAATGTATACAATTACTGATTATTGATATTTGGTCAATATACTTGAAAGTTTTGGAGAAAATCAGTGAGTTCAAGTTACCCTACTGATGAAAAATATATTTTATATATATGTCTGAAAATAAAAAAGGAACAAATAAGTGAAAAGGGTATACACAGCCTATGACTTCTAGATACAGCAAAAAACAGCTTTATGTAAGCTGTCTCACAACAGATAATAAACAACTATCTCAATAAATATTAACCACTTTTAAGCATAGCTAACTACCATTAGACATTTGATTAACTTTATGACATTATAAACCACATATGAATAATTGTATAAATTCATGTTCATTTTCTCTTAACAACTTGTGAGACAAAGCTAATGATATTTACATTTATTTAATTACATGGGATGATGGTAACAGTATGAAACTATTGACCTCTTATGAAACGAAGCTAGCTACCATTGACATCTCAATAACCTGATGATGGTATACATATCAATAATTGTACACAGTTTAGTTCATTTATTTTTAACCATTTGTGAAACAAGATTAACCATATTTACACATGTAGTTGACTGTGTGCCGGGTGGACAACTGGTGTTGGTTCCTTATTTCCTTTTTATTTTTGCATCAAATTAAATATATTTTTTTCTTTTTGTTCCCATTTCTAATGTAGGTTCTTTAGATATGTTGAATGTGCACTTAGCCATTGATGTTTAATATTTGTCTCTGAAGCTGTAAGGGAATATCCTTGATTAGTTTAAGTTTCCACCACGGTTGTTTGTAACTAAGTAGTTTTCTTTTTTTTAAGAATTGAATACTCTCCTCTCTTGATAGTTTTCTTTTTTTTTTTAAGAATTGAATACTCTCCTCTCTTGAGACATGAAGCAACGTGTTCTTTTTTTTTCATCTACATGAAGTTTTTTAGTAGTTTTTATTGTTCATTTGCAGTATACTTCCTTTTTTAAAACATGATTTTAGTGGTTTATAAGCGTTAGTTCCTGTTACAGATACCTCCTTAGAAGAAGTGCCCTGGAGTTATTTTTGGTGGACCGGTCAAACTTCTTCTTTGATTTTGGGGTATTTCTTCTTAAATATACCAATTTATTTCCTTTAAATTTTCAGGAAAAAGGATTTGTTCCTTTAATTTTAGGGAGTGTACTTACAGGGATAAACTAAAATTATAACCATTGTTTAAAAAAAAAAATCAAAGGTTTGGATTGTGATTAAATTCACACACAATTATGACAAACTAAGAAGCTGTTAAAATCTTAAGTCTCAACCATTGATTTTCTATTCAATGGTTATATATACTTTATCCTATAAAGTACAACCTAATTTTAGAGGAGCTAAATTCTATCATAATATCATTTAGTTTTGAGGTTATCATAACATTTTACTTATGACTGTTGAATGCTGTACATTGTAAAATCCTTGTCTAAGACTCTCTCACAAGCTTAAGTTTTACATGGAAGTTCAAGAATAGTTTTATTTCTAACGTGACCCTTCTTGCAAGAGCCTTTTGATCTTGAATTGTGAACAAGAAATTTGATTTAATTTTGGAGAATGGAGGTGGAAAGGATTGGACACTTGACCATTGGTCTTGAAGGCTTTCATACCATATTAAAGATCAACTCTTCTAAAATCCTAAGCTGATTGGTGGAGGCTAAGTGATGATTTAGTATGCTTAACATTTTCCTTTCTACTTCCCTCTTCAGAATGGTGAAGGGCGTAGAAATGCATATCGTGCAATTGTTCAATCACGACCTCCTCATTTAAACAATATATATCTGGCTACTCAGGTAACATCCTTTGTGATTTTGTCTAAATTTTTATGCATTTGGGCTGTATGAATAAATGTCGATGAAATATATACATGCTGATGTTTACTGCAATTTTACATTTGTGATATTATATATATTTTTAGCATAGCTTTTCAGTTTCATGTGGTTCAAGAATCTAAAGAAATTTCCTTCTTGTTATAGAGGCCTGAACAACTTTTGAAGAGAATTCAACTCATGGAACGCTGGACTAGGTGGGAGGTAAGAGCCTTGGTTCATTAAGAAAAAAATAATTTGAATTATAATCGGATACTCATCCCTTAAATATGACTACACGAGTTTTGTATTTCCTTTGTGCAGATCAGTAATTTTGAATATCTAATGCAACTCAATACATTGGCTGGGCGCAGTTATAATGATATTACCCAGGTGACCTCCCCATCCCCTTTGATTTACTTCATTTAATTAATCTATTTCATCCTATTTTCATGATTTTCATTTATCATCATTACCAATTTTTGGCAGTATCCGGTTTTCCCCTGGATTCTTTCTGATTACAGTTCAGAGAGCTTGGATCTTTTTAATCCCTCTTCTTATCGAGACCTTTCAAAGGTGTTATGTAATGAAATATTTCTTTAGAGCTATTGTAAAAGCATTTATAATTTGTGTCTTCATAGTTAATTTTTTTAATGTCATGCAGCCTGTTGGTGCACTCAATCCTGATCGACTGAATAGATTTCAGGAGAGATATACTAGCTTTGATGATCCAGTCATCCCCAAATTCCATTATGGATCACACTACTCAAGTGCCGGAACAGTTTGTCCCTTATTTTTTATATATTTATAGTATCTTTATTGATCAGAATAGTTTGTTGGCATTCCTGATATGCTCTTTAGTATCTTCAACTATGTTTGGGCCTTAGGCTTATTCGCTTAATCTGAATTTCGCTTACCAAATTAGTTCAATGCAGATAGTTTGATCAAAATGTAGCTTTTTTAAGTGGTTAACTGAACACAGATCTAATTTTATGTTTCACTGTATTGTATTTTATTGTGTTTGGATTTTGTATGTCCAGATATGATGCTTGCATAGTTTCTGCAGCAAACTAACGTAATTACACAGCGAAATTATGCAGATATTATGAATCTACCCTAAATTGGGATAGGCTGCCCTTGGTACCTATGATTTCAAAAGTCAACTATACAAACTATTATATTAATGGCCTTTTAGTAAATTCATAAATTTTAATTAATTGTTTTGGCATCTCTCATTCTGTATGTAAAGTAAGGCAGTGGATGACTTAAGATTTTATCAATATTGGTTGGCTATCTGTTGTCTGAAAAATTAGTGGCAGATGGGTTGGAGTGTTGAGGCATTGGAATTGGAAGCCGTACTGGATGATTTGAGTGAATCAATTTAGGGGGAGAACCAAACTTATAAATACTCCATTGAACATTTCAATCTGAGACTTAGGCACTCAATAATATCAAAGTCCTCTCACAATGAATGTTTCATGTTGACTGCCCAAAAACTGCACGTCATGGAAGGCTTGAATTATATAGTAAACTAAAATGAGAAGAATCTCAATATCTATGATTTCTTAGGCACCACTTCATCTTGCTTTTGATAGCAATGTGCAACCAAATTGGAAGCATTTTGCTGAAAAAATATTTATAAAATGTTCCTTACTAAAACTTAATTTTAATCATCATCATCATCAACAACATAGCCTTATCCTAGATTTTTTTTTTTTAATTTCATTGATGCTTTTAAAATCTATCATTACATCCTTTTAAATAGAGCTCTTATTTCAAGGGAAAAACCCTGATTCTACATAGAGTTGGACTTGCCAATAATATTTCAACTAGGACTGCATAGCATGTACGCAATTAAAATCCAAGTGCTTGTACTGAAGTTGAGTTACAATTTACAGAATTTAGCAATCATAGTTTCAATCTAGTAAGGTCTAGGCGATATACATACTGGCCCCAAGCAAAGAACTAGGTCAATATATGAAAGAATATTATCTTTAAGCTTGTGTTTTCTTGATATTTTGCTTTCTGCTTCGTGTTTCTTTTGCCTCATGAATTCAAGCCTCCTTTTTTGTGTGTATTATAATCACTATGTCCTCTGATGCCTGATTTTACCCTTTTGTTTTTTATAATACAATAGCTATAGAAGTAATTACTCAGTATGTAAACGCTGTTGTCTTGCATGAGTTTTTTAGTTGCTGATTCTGGAATAACTAATATTTATTATCTTCTTTTACAGGTTTTGTATTATCTTGTCAGGGTTGAACCGTTCACTACCCTTGCAATCCAACTGCAAGGTGGAAAATTTGACCATGCAGATCGAATGTTTTCTGATATTTCTGCTACTTGGAATGGAGTTCTTGAGGACATGAGTGATGTAAAGGAATTGGTATGTATATTGGGAAAAACTTAAGTACTATATTGACAAGGCATAATACCAAAATACAGTTTATAAGTGGAGAAAATTATCACCTTACTGGCTGATATTTTTAGATTGAGTTAGAGCTACATTCACATTTTAAGAATATATTTGTATACATTAGGGGGATTTTCCGTGTCTTCAATAGGAGGATGCTTTTTATTAATATTGAATTTTTATTATGGTTTATTGAAACTATTATCATTAAGAATTTTTTATTTCCACTTTTTAGGTTCCTGAGCTATTTTACCAATCTGAGGTCCTCACAAATGAAAATTCAATTGATTTTGGCACAACACAAACGGGAGGAAAGCTTGGTATGTGCTGTGTAATTAGGAGATAATTATTCCATAATTAGTGCAGATTCTGTTTTCTATTTATTAGGACAGATTTGATATCTTTTGGTGATTTGATTTGATTTGTATAGATTTAATTATCTATTATTTATTTCCTTAATTAGGTTGTAAATAGTCTATAAATTTAGACTGTAATCACATTTGTAAAAATATTGAGAAATACATTAAATCTCTTTCTTTCAACGGTATGTTTCATTGATGTTTTCTGCTTTAGTTTTGTTTGTGCGAAAATGTCATTTGTGATACCATGGTTAATAGCTTACTTCTCCTTTACCAGATACCGTAAAGCTTCCTGCTTGGGCTGAAAATCCAGTTGATTTTATTCATAAGCACCGGAAGGCTCTAGAGAGTGAGTATGTATCTGCTCATTTGCACGAGTGGATTGACCTCATATTTGGGTAGGTTTTTAACTATGTTTTAATTTCACCCGAATGTTTGATGCTTTGCTCTGCTGCTTGTTTTCTTTTCTTTCCATTTGCATAAGTTGGTTAATCCATTCTGTCTATAACTATTCTGGTTTACAAAATTAAGTTGATCTGCTCAGGTATAAGCAACGGGGCAAGGAAGCTGTTACAGCAAATAACGTTTTCTTTTATACTACCTATGAAGGGACAGTGGATCTTGATAAAATATCTGACCCAGTATGTTTCCTTAACATCTCCATATTTTAACTCATTTATTTGTTTTGAGTAAAATCCTAAAGTTTCATAGTATGCAAATATGCTAATCTTACTTAATGTAATTATGGTATGGTAATCATACATAAATAAAACTCTTGTACTTAATGCTTTTTACATGAATAATATTCTCAGTTGCGTAGTTGAGACAAATGGATTTCATTGTCTCTGGTTTCTCTCTTCCTTAACATGGTATTCAGTACTTGAGGAGGATGACAGGTAATCCTCAGCCATTAAAAATGATTGGCCCATTGTCCACTAGTGTTAGATTTTCAGTGTGAGAGAGAGAAAACAAATTATTATTATTGATGTTAATTGATTACAATTTAGGTGGCTCATTTCACTAGTGAATGGAAGGTTCTATACTCTTTAGTGCAGTACATCAGTCTCCTATACGCTACAACTATAGGCAATTCTTTTGTTGGGAAACCATGACCCATCTATAACTTTCATTAGAACTGTCATTGCTCCTTCAGATTTGTTGGTTTCTATCTAGTAAACTTTTTCATTTAATGACCACCCATTGGTTGGTCCTTGGCTCCTGTAGAATGTCAGATCACTGCCAAATCCACTCTGTTATTACACACTTATGTACCAGACAATCTTTTTTTTTTTGTGGCTGTACTCACTGAGTTCTGGCCAACAGTTGCATCTGGAAAACAAAGACCAAATTCCACATTGGTAGTGCCTAAATAGTGTATATAAATGGGTGAATACTCTCACTCTATAGCCTTTTGGGGTTTGGATTAGAGCAAACCTAAATTTTTAAGATATTCATTATAATATGATATTTTTACAGCCTAAAAATATATTTAAGCTATTATATGCTGTATACTACTATGTTATTACAACACTTAGGATAACTATAAATCCTTGTATTTATTAGTTACAGTATAAATTATGTTTTTCTCTATGTAATGGAGACACATTTCCATTGCATCTATTGTTTCACTTCCTTAATAATGTCTCCTCATGCATGAGTTCTTTGAGCTTGAAGCATTGACCAACTCAGATGATTGCCTATCCTGCGTTAAGAGTCAACTTTTTATTAGAAGACTGATAGTAGGAAGTGTGGGTGGTAAAAGGGATGAACCATATTTGGATTATAATAGATCGGATAAAAATAATTCATTACTCAATTTTGATCTGCTAAATTATTTAAAAACCAGATCTGTCCTGAACCATTTGATAAAAATCCATCTATTAATAATTTTTTCATCTATGGATCTCCAATCCATCCACAAAAATATACTGCTTCAAGTTTTATATATAAGGAACACGTATCTATCTAGTTATGAAGACGAATAAAAGTAGTTAAATTAGTTACTTTTAATGAATAATGTCATAAATCTAAATTTTATTTCAAAGATACTCATACAATTAAATAGTTTAAGGGTTAAGTTATATATAATGACACCACTAATAATTCAACGAGTCTTTCTTTTAACCATAAGAAAACATATATTGTTAATGACACGATAAATGCACCCACTTTCACGAGCAACAATGAATATCTCATTAATATACTTCACAATAAATTAATGGTACAAAAAGAAATTAACAATTATGTATTTGAAAGTGGTTTATGTTTCTTATATTTAGAAAAAACAAAATGTTACTATTTGTTTCTTATATAGAGGATTGTTCCTATTTTAAATATTAATTATTTTTATTTCCAAAAAATATTAAAATATATTATAAAGTGAGGTTTGCACCCACTTATATACTATGAAATGTCTTCATCTCTAGTCGATCTCTAAAACACTCCCCTCACGCCGAGACCAACCAACTCATGCGTGGGACTATATATTGATAGAGGCCCGATAGCGGATGGCACAATAGATCTAACAAACTCTTGTTAGGATAGACTATAAATGGTTCTGATACCAATTTAAGAAGTCGACTTTAAGCCTAACTAGACCTTACAAAACCAGTCCATAAAGTGAGGTTTGCACTCACTTATATACCGTGAAATATCCTTATCTTTAATCGACATGGGATCTCCAACAAGAGTAAATGAGTGGATTGAATGAATTTACTTGTGGATTTGGTTTGATCCCCTAAGTTTTATATTCCTTTCTTCTCTCTTTTATGTTATGTTTCATGTGATTCCAAATGATTGGTGGATTTTGAGGTGTTAGCCTAGCTAAGATATCAAAATTCCTAATGATGTCTAACATGAGTTTTAAAGAAAATTTGAATGGATGACGGATAAAAAGATTGTTTTGCATAGATTGAACTCTAGACCATTTGAGCGTAAAGACTTGGATACTATGTCTTGAACTATAACTATGCCCGAAGCTATTAAGTGAAGATACCTGATTAATTAGTAGTTTTATATTACATCCAAAAAATATGCTGGTAATAATTGTAATTGAGTGGGTAAGTAAAGTTTTATTGTATAAATTATGCATTATAAATTGGGATAATTGTGCTAACCTTCCCTAAGGTTAGCAACATCCATTTTTGTGTGGATAGGTTCGCGGTACTCCTAGGCCTTACTAAACAAAAACTATACCTAAGTCCCTTCTCGTATATATGATTCTTATGCATTGACACCTTTATTCTCTTAAAGAACTGCATATACTTCCCTTATAAAATTCACAAACCAAACACATAATGCCTAAAAGATAACAAATCAAGGGACATGTGAAAGAAGTTTTTAGTATAAATTTATTCATACTAAATTTAATCTGAGGGGAAGACCATGTAATACACCCTTAAATTAATCTGTTGCAATGCAAGATGGTTTTAGGAAACCACTTTTGTTGCATCATAATCTAACCAAAACATAATTTATTCATGTTTATTTGGATTAATATTTTCTTTTATTAATGACAAGTAAAGGTACAACAGCGTGCCATACAAGATCAGATTGCTTATTTTGGACAAACACCGTCCCAACTTCTGACTGTTCCTCACTTGAAGAAAATGCCATTAGCAGAAGTTCTGCATTTGCAGGTAACAGTTGATCATTGGATATTTTTTATTGAGAAGTTACATCTTTACTGACCATCAAAAGGAGATTACATCTTATCCTTCTGATTTATTTAATGGAGAATTATCTCTCAAGATTGAACACTCTAATTTATTACACGAGGGTTCCTTAAAACTGGCAACATTGTTGATTCATTAGCCAACAAATGCTTTTTCCATTGATGTTCGTTGTTATTGGTGCATCTGCAATGTTCAATTACACTTTGGTGAATTTGTTTTGAAACGTTGGTGCATTTGGCTTTTTATCATGTAAATTTCACAGCCTTTTAAATGGGGTCTAGCTAGTAGATGTGCAAAGGGATTGGATAGCTTTATTCTATTGATCTTCTGTTTAACATTGTTGTTTCTGTTTTATAGTTGTGGAATTCCTCCTTCTCTTTTGTATATTTTCTCCCTTAGTAAGTTTCTTTTATTAAAGATTCTTTTATTAAAGACAAGGAAGTAAGGTTTAAATAGCAAAAGTCGCATACTTATTGTTGATCAAGTTCAAAGGCTTTTAACATACTTTGGCGGGAGTCAGAAGGGAAAAGTGTTGTCATTGTGCTTTGAATGCTGTTGTGTGATATTTTTGGCAGGTTTGAAATCCTCACTTTTATGCTTGATTTGATGAATTGGAGTACAATGGTTTTCATGACTTGTCCTTGGTGCTCTTGAATGGTGTCCTTCGTGGTATTTTTCTTGGTATAACATAAAGTGGGACTTAAAAGCTCTTCTAGAAGTCTTCTTCTGCACTGCATTATTTCTCCTTGCTGTTATATCTAAGAAGAATATTTCACCTTACGTCTTCTTTTTATCTCTTCTTTTTAATAATATTCTGCTCCTCCTAGCTTACAAAAATTTCAACAAATGATACAGAGTCCATCACTGTTACATCTGAAGTAATGCCAATATAAAATTGGTATATTACACTTTTCTATTAGCACATGAAAATTTTCCAATATCTGCCCCAGTGAAATGCTGCGTGCCAAAAAGCTTCAATACTTTTGATAACTTGCTTTTTACATCAATGTTAGGGGAAATTGTACTTAGCTCCCTGAGGTTTTACTAAATTATACTCACATCCCTTATATTTTTAATAAAATGACAACACCCACACTTCTTATATTTTTTAAAAATTTATGAAAATTTAAAATTAAAGTTTCAAAATTTAAAAATTAAGAATCTTTTATAAACAAAAAAAAATTTTAAAAAAAATTTATAAATAAAATAAAGAGTGTGGATGTCACGTTATTAAAAATATATGGGAAGTGGGTGTCATTTATTAAAAACATGAGGAAGATGAATGATGTGAATGTCATTGTATACAAAACATACGAAAGTTAAATGTCTATTTTAAAACTAGGGGGGATGTTTGTGTTATTTAACATGACCTCAACGGAGTTATCTCCAATTTTCCCTTAACATTGTTATGTTTGTTTGTATTGGGGTTTAGAAATGAAATACAGAAGAAATAAATAATTGTAGAAATAGAGGAGAAATAAAATGGAAAAAATGTTTAACCGGATATAATTAAGTATTGAGGATTTTTTTCTTGTTTGAATGAGTGGAAAGAAATAAATTAGATGAAATTACTTTTATAATGATAATGATAAAATAATAATTTTAATCTGAAATCTTTTCATAACGTAAAATTATTTTTAAATTTATTATTTTTATTAAAAAAATTGAACCAAATGAAAAGGGAGAGTCATTTCCTTCCCATTTTACTCCAATTTGGAGGGAAAACATTTCTGGTGGGTCCTACCGAATTAACTTCCTTCTTTCCTGATTCTCTATTCAAAGAAACAGTGATATGTAGCAGTATTTATATCCTTTTTCCCTCCCAATTTTCTTTTGCTCAATTGTTACTGAAACAAACAGATAGTTAAAAAAACCAGGCCATGCTTGCATGTGTGTGAGAAAGTTGTGCTTATGGCGTTCTAAAAGTAAGCAACATTAACATTATTCCAACATTCTACTTTCCTCATAAGCTGCATCTGTATTGTATTCACAGCAAGTTGTGAACTCATTTGACTTCATGCTGCTTGCAATTTTGTTCAAATAATCATTCAGATTCTTCTTGTTGATACAGATCCCTTTTCTGGGCACTTCATTAGATTATCCAACATAGTCAGTCATGTGGAATTCCATTTCCGTTATTTTTATCAGTGAAATCACTTTCTGTTGTAACTGGGAATATGTAGCTTTTAATATTTTTCACTATGCCTGCTCACTAGTATTCTTTTTAGGAAATATATGCTGATTTTGAAAGGTGTTGGGATACCTGATATCTAAAACACTTTTTTTAATCTAAAACTATGTAAATGCTATTTGTTGGCACTAGATTTTGTAAACCTGTGATTATTATTGTTTATGAAAGAGTTACTATGCTTGGTATAGAGTATGTAAATACAGTCATTTTCAATGTTAAGTACGTGACAATGCTTATATTTCAATATCAGACAATATTCCGTAATCCAAAAGAAGTCAAGCCATATGATGTTCCATTCCCAGAACGCTGCAATCTGCCTGCTGCTGCCATTCATGCATCTTCAGATACAGTTGTGGTTGTTGATATGGATGCACCAGCAGCTCATGTTGTACAACACAAGTGGCAACCCAATACACCTGATGGGCAGGGTACTCCTTTCCTCTTTCAACATAGAAAAGCTACGTTAGCATCTGCTGGTGGTACTATTATGCGCATGTTCAAAGCACCACCCACATCTTCTGTCGAGTGGCAATTCCCCCAAGCTGTTGCATTTGCTGTCTCTGGAATTAGAAGCCAAGCTATTGTTTCTATAACATGCAACAAAGAAGTTATTACTGGTAAATCTAGAAATGCTTAAGATTGTTTTGATATCCTGCCTCTGGTTTATGAAACGAGCTCTTCTGATGGATTTATACTCATGCTTGCAAAAGTTTGAATTAATTATATTCTATTCATCAATTACATGGAATCTTTGTTAGGATTTGAACCATAAATGTGTGGGATTATTTTCATTTTATAATGTTTCCTTTTATTCTTAGTTTTAAAAACTGGGCTGGATTGACTGGAAATCAGTCTAGTCACTAGTCCAAAACCATCATTTCAAAAAAGCCAGACCAAAACTGTGCAGAAAATCAGTTTGAACTAGTATTTGTCAAAATTTTCCATTTTTAATTTAAATTTAACCTAAAACATTTTTAAGATAAAAAAAAAACACATTTAAGGTTTACACTTAGTTATAAATAATTTTTTCCATTACTAATATTTTTTATCTTATGAAACATATAATTTAGTCATTTATATGAATTTATATTTTTTATATCTTGACTTCTAATAACTTTATATTTTTTATCACTTCAAATAATATATAATATAAAAAAAATAAATATAATTGTTACCAGTTCAACCACAAGTCAACAACGTTGAACGAATGAACCATCGAGAGGCAGTGTTTATACCTGCAAATCCAATTTTTAAAATATTGCTTGTGTAGTGCTCAAATTTAGTATACTCAATCATTGTAATATCTACAATTCTGTAGATATGTAACCCATAAAGCTAAATGCCCAAGACTGGTGCTCAAATTTTAGTTCCAAATGTTGAATAATAAATTATAATATAATTGTTCACTATCAGGATATATGAATAATATCATTTTTATCTTCCTTTATATGCACAACCTTACAGTATCATTTTAAATTTGATTGCTGGTCTGCATTGCTCACTTGAATTGCCATTTCCAAGTAACATTTACTGAGAAGTAGTTCATCTGTTTTTTGTTTAAAATAACTTATATTTTTTTCATCCTCTTGGCTCTTACAGAGTTTAGAAACATGGACTACATCTTGTTGCAGTTGATTTTGCATGCTTAATATTTGACGTCTAATTTTGTAGTTTTGCTTCTGATTGATTAGGTGGGCATGCTGATAGTAGTATTAAGCTAATATCCTCAGATGGAGCTAAAACACTAGAAACAGCTTATGGGCATTGTGCTCCTGTAACATGCCTCGGTCTTTCACCTGATAGTAACTACCTAGTGACAGGATCCCGAGACACAACAGTATTACTCTGGAGAATACATAGGGCACTTGCGTCTCACACTAGTGTCATGTCAGAACATTCCACTGGGACAGGCACGTCATCTTCAACTAGTAATGGTTCATTGCACATGCTAGAAAAAGACAGGAGACGTCGAATTGAGGGTCCCATACAGGTGCTTCGGGGCCACCACACTGAAATACTTAGTTGTTGTGTTAACTCGGATATTGGAATAGTTGTTTCTTGCTCCCATTCATCAGATGTCCTCTTGCACTCTATAAGAAGGGGGCGTTTAATTAGAAGGCTTGATGGTGTGGAAGCCCATATCGTCTGCCTTTCCTCTGAGGGGGTTGTAATGACTTGGAATGAATCTCAGCATACTCTCAGTACTTTTACACTCAATGGTACTCCGATTGCAAAAGCAC
The DNA here is from genome assembly GCA_013389735.1 of Phaseolus lunatus. Taxonomy (NCBI): domain Eukaryota; kingdom Viridiplantae; phylum Streptophyta; class Magnoliopsida; order Fabales; family Fabaceae; genus Phaseolus; species Phaseolus lunatus. The sequence continues at coordinate 7,084,835 of CM023864.1, forward strand.
AATTATCTATCTTTTGCAGTATCAGTTGCATAGAAATTTCTGTTGATGGGATGAGCGCTTTGATTGGAATAAATTCCCTTGAAAATGGTAGACCCAATAATAATAGTCCCAACTCAAGTAAGTCAGGTGACGATTTTTATTCAGAATCAGAAGAACTTTTTGAAAACACGGGAATAGATGTTCCATCGCCATCTATTTGCTTCCTGGATATGCACACGCTGGAGGTACAACATTAAAATTTCATATTTAAATTTGCATTTACGTTTTATCACACATTAAAGTGCTGCTTTCTATTCCTCATTTTCGTACACCATAACCAAGCATTTGATCTGAAAGTGCAACAATCAAAGCAAGCTTTTTATTTCCTGTCTTGTAGTAGAATTATTATAAAAATCATCTGCAGATATGTATTTTCAAATAAAAAATAATTGATTTCTAATGTAACAAATTAAATATTCTTATAGCAGCATTTTTTGTGGGTTCCCAATGCTAGGCGGTTTTCTCAAAGATCACGAGTCTCCTACTTTTTTTGTAGGTATTTCATGTATTGAAGCTGAAAGAAGGGCAGGATATCACAGCTCTGGCTCTAAACAAGGATAACACAAATCTTTTGGTTTCAACTTTGGATAAACAATTGATAATCTTTACTGATCCGGCTGTAAGTTAAATCTTTCTTATGAAATACCAATGGCCCTTCAAGTGGAGTTTTTTTTACTTCTCCTGAATTGTAAACTGATAGACAGAACAAACTTCATATATTGCCCATGCAGTTTCTTAAAGTGCATAATATTTGTAGTCACTACATCACATCTGTATAGTCTGATGTTTCTGTGTATTCTCTGGAACCAACCAAGTGCACAGAATCAAAATATTTTTCACTAATACTCGTGACTTTAAATGATGTGGAATTTCCACTATTCTTCTTACCACATTTGAAGTTTAGGTGATGACAGCCACGGATGAGATGTGAACTTTTTATGTGCATGAAATGAAAGCCAACTATTTATCTAAATAAATCTCTCAACTGCGCCTCTAATTGTTCTAATGTCTAAACTGTTCCATTCGATGGTTATTAATACTGCTACTTAATGTTTGCAGTTAAGCTTGAAAGTGGTCGATCAAATGCTCAAGCTTGGCTGGGAAGGTGATGGACTTCAGCCTCTCATAAAATCATAGCTTGTAGGGTATACATTAATGGGTTACAGATCTTCTACACACAATCAGTTAGGAAAGTTAGGTTGGTTATGACACAGGTTTGTAAGCATATTGGTTGCACCCCTATGGTTTAGTCTTGTGGCATATGTAACATCCTACTGTTACCACTAGAGTTAGATTTTTTAGATTTGGCAGAGGGTTCTTTGCTCCTCCGGTTGTGCTATAGTGTTAATATTGGACAAGCTTCTGAGTTCTGACTGAGGTTTGAGCCATTTTTGTCCTACCATTTTTTTATTACAGAGAACTAAAATATAGTAGCTATTCTTTCTTGTAATGCTGCTGCTATTCTTCCTTGTAATGCTGCTGCTTTTCAGATGTTGTGATTGATTAGATTTTGAGGTTTGAATGCTCAATATTTGTTAATATAATAACCAAATTTCTGTTGTTACTTTTTCAAATATCTCGTTATATAAACTACTTCATGAATCAAAGTCGATGTTACTATATCAAATTGATCGTTTATTATTAAGACATTTTTTAATAATTAAGACTTTTAGTTGGTCAATTTTAAAATGTGTTAAAAAAGTTTAAAGAGGTCACAAAGTCAAGCCTAAAATATGGTTAATCGTTGCATATATATTGGGACCTCTCTTAAGCTCGAATGATAAGGAACTTAGAAAATTTTAGGCATATTTTATTGTCTCACCTTATTTTAATTGGGGATATCCCATTTAAAATATTAGTAAATAGTTATTATTTGATTTCATATATACGAATTTGTAAATGATAAACTCAAATGGTAACCACATATTTAAAATATAAGGTACAATCAACATGATTGGAGATTAAAAAAACTAATTCACTTTAAGTCGAATAAAAAACTAAGTAACTATGATTAGCATAGTTGTGGTGAGTTTGAGTAATTTGTGATATTGTAGGCTTAATCTTCATTGTTGTAACGGTATTAGATAATGTAAGATGGGTAAATTTGTTGTACCTCTACAGTTTTTTGGGGGCACTCATATTTTTAAAAACACTAAAATTATCTATTTTGAAATTTACAATTCAAAATACATCTATAATCCATAATATAAAACTTACATTGGATGGTAGAATTTATAATACAAAATTTGCATTTCAAATTATATAATTTAGAATACAATCCGGATTATAAATTTTAGTTTGTATTTTAAATTCTAGAATTTGAAATATATTATATTTCAAATTCTAGAATCTGAAATATAAATTTTGTATTTCAAATTCTAGAATCCATAATCTAAATTTTGTATTTCAAATTTGTGATATATTAAATCCATTAATTTTATTTTAGAGTGTACAATCTAGAATACAATTTTTTTTCTGATTAGATGGTGAAGATGAGAGGTTGTTGCAGTGATGACACTAGACGTGGGAGTTCTTATGACGGTGATACTAACATGGTGAGGTGTGAGAAGAATTAATCTATAAGATATTAAGTACTTGTTTCATCAACCTATTGTTAAACTTAGTTTTAGAGAAAATTCTTCTTACATCATATCAATTTGAACCATCTTATTTGCCATCTTGTAGTAACAAAAATGCTTCTACAAAATTACAAAAATAACCTTAAATAAAAGGGATGTAGATAAAAAAATACTTTCAAAACTCTTTTCCAAAAATATTTCTAGATTTGGGTTTTTGGAACATCTTTTTGAATTTCAGAAATCATTTTCTAAAATGCATTTTCAGATTTTGTGTTCTGAATTTTCTTTTCTAAAATATATTTTTTTCATTCTAGATTTACATTTCCAAAATAAGATTTTAATTTTTAGATTATATTTTTTGAATTCTGATTTTCAAATCTGAAATAGAAGGTAATTTTGAAAATTTTGAAAGGTGGTAGTGTATATGTTCAAATTTGTATGGTACAGGAAGAATTTGTCTTCAATATGAATTTTGTTTTACACCCATTTAACTTTTTTTATTAAACCAAAATAACAAAAACCTAAATTTAAAAAGAAAGAGTATTGATCAATCAAATAGCAGCCTTAAATTATTCTTAATTATATATAAGTATAATTAGAAAAAAAAAATACCTTGAAAATTATAATGACTATTATTTAAAAAAAAAAGCTTAAAAATGTATTGTTTTAAAGTGGATGTTATATTATATTAAAATTATTAAATTAAAATAAAATAATTAATACTTTATTTTGGATATTGAAGCACCGAATTTAAAACTAAACGGAGCAGAGTCCCTCACTCATTACTAGGTTACGGTAAGTTTTAGTTCACAAGACATCGACGGCTAGCAAACTCTTCTTTTTGCTGAAACTTCCGCATTCCCTTCTGCTATCACAACCATCCACTGCCGCAGCTTTTTCTTATTCTTCTTCCTTTAAATCAGCGCTGCCCAAACTCCGTTCACCTCAACTCCGCAATCACAATCTGCATTCATCGCTATTACAAACTCCTCCGCGCCCACCAGGAGGCTTCGTCCACCCTGCGCAAGCGCTAGGAACTCCGCCGACCCCGCGCTTTGCTTCTTTGATTAGTGTTTACAGTACAGAGAGAGAGATGGGGGGGAAGGGAAAGAGAAGGAGAGAGAAGAACTACAGGGCTGCTCATGGTGGCTACAGTGCCCTCCCTCCCCCACCAAATCCTTCCCAGCTCGATGCTTTACCTTCCAAACTCCGCAAAATCATGTCTTTCTCTCAACACCAAAATGGTCCTTCTCTTTCTCTCTCACCTTCCATATCTTCTTTTCTGTTTCTCATACGCCTCTTATCTTTTCAGGGGCTAATGGGTCGTCAAAGAACAAAAATATCGATGATGGGCATGCCCAAAATGTAATCTTTAATCATTTTTCTTTTTTTCATTTGTTGCTCATTATTTATTTGTTTATTTGAATTGTCTTTGATGGTTTATGAATAAGTGGCGAAAAGGGTCTTTTGTTGGTTGAGTTTTTGTTGGTGTAAGATTTGCGTTTGTTTTGGTTATACGAAATTTTGCTTTATTGTAATTGAATTTAGGAATGTGCGTCCTCGTGATTGTGAGTACATAATGCATTTGTTGGCTCCCATACTGTAATAATTTATGACTCAGTGATTCTTGAATTGGATGAATATGCACATTGCATATTCAGGATTTGCTTTGTACTTTCATTCAAGGTTTTAATGTTATTGTTTCATTGCAATTGTTGATGTTTTTAGAAATTGCGGCTTTAAAATTCAGTGACTCTTGAATTGGTCACTCTGTGGTTGTGGGGACCTAAAAAAACCTTGACGACGAGGATAAAATCATGGTCAAAGACCCTTTTTTTAAACCTCTTTTTGTTGTTTATCACTTGTATTGAACTTGTTTATACTCTAAAAGTTCTATCTGTCTTATCCTTGTGGGTTGCGGGACTCAGTGCAATAGAAGATATGTAGGTTGAGGTATTTGATAAAATAAATTTCACCCAAAATGAGAAAACTGCGTTTGTGAGAGTATTTATCATGGTTACCAAGATTCAAGATTCAAGAATTTATGATTAATAGGTTGTTATATAAAGATATGTGTTGTTTGTGTATTTATTGGATGATCGTTTGAGCAGAAGAGTGCTTCAAAGGACAAAGGTGATGCTCGAACCATAGATGTCAAGGAGGGGAATACTAATGGACAATTGAAGGAGCCCCAACATATGAATAGGACTGAGGAACAACTTTTGGAAAGTGGTGCAGCTGACAAGAAAAAGAAAAAAAGGAAAAGGAAGGAGGTTAAAGATCTCAGGTTTGAAATGGAAGTGGATAAAACAAGTTCCCAGTTGAAAAGACGAGAGCGTAAGAAAAAGTAAGTGAGAAAAAGCCTTCATATTTGTCCTTTTCTATTGGGTTTAGAGAGTGTACTTTGTGCTTTTTATGTGAAGTCTATCAGCAGACTTAATTTATCTTTTCTTATCACTTATTGTTAGTATTGCATTTACTTTAAAATGCAAATGGTGCATTCAAAAAGAGTATAAAATCTTATTAATATTGCAACAAATTGAAGATTTTTTTGGTTGTATCCATGTTGATGTTTTAATGCTCATTGTACAAGTCTATGTTTATATTCTGTGAACAGGATTTTCAAAGTAAGCAGAAGTGGATGTATTTATACCAGTGCTTATTTTCCTTGTTTTATGTGAGAGCCTAACAATATGCGCAAACAAATAAATACTTTTTGTTATATTTGAGGTGGCTAATATGGCATTTGAAGTTGAACTGGTGAAATTTCTTTACACTAAAAGAATAACACAGGATATTGCTTTAGCTCGTTCTAATGTCAACCATTCTAAATTATTCAGGTATTTGGAAGCAAAAAAGAAGAAGCACAAAAAATCCCATGAAGAAGAAAAACTGGACTTCCCTGGACATGAAAAAATAAGATTTGGAGATATTGTTCAAGCCCCACCAAAGCTATCTGTTCCTCCTAAGGTAGTACTTGAAATTGTTTGCTTTCCAAAATGGTTTAGACCATGGTTATTTGAGTAAAATGTTTTGTTTGTGTAATGAAGGCATTCAAGAATGCTTCTCAAGAGAGACTTAGACTCCAGGCTATAGAGGAATACAGGAGTCGCAAAGGATGGAAATCAAGGCCAGGTAGTTACCTTCCACCTCCGGTTACATCAGACACTTAAATCAGTCCCACCATGTTGTGAAGCATACATGCAGAGTACCCGTTACATGAACCAAAAAGAAGAAATCAACATGGCTTTTTTGTATTTCCTTGGAGGTGGGTTATCTTCATTCAGAAGCAATTTATGGGTTCTTACGGTAATTATGATTTGATGACACATTTGTGCATGGGTGGAAGTTATTTGTTACACTGCAATCCATGCAAAGCCAATTACTGAGCTCATAGGATAGCTAAACTTTGTTAGAATATAAAGAAAATGTCAACTCAAAATTCTGCTGCTATTCAGATTTTGTATCTCTAAATATTCTTTAATCTATGTTTTCCTTGGTTGTTGGCTTTCAACATTTCTCTTACTGAACATATAAACTCATGAAACCATCTTAAAAAAATAATATATGAAACCACTCTAATGTAGGAGAACATTGTTGCATGAATTCTCTTTCCTTCAAAAGGTCAATCAAATTAAAAGCATGAGGTGGAATGTTGTATGTTAAATTAGAAAAGGACAAATACTTGAATATTTTTGGTGTTGTTTTCTCTTCAATATTGGAGTTCCTTATATGTTCAATAAAAGTCAATGTTAATGCTTATATAATAAATACGGAATATGGCTAAGCAAATGAATGAAATGGTTTAAGGAATATTGTCAATAATACAGTCCTGATGCTAACATGAGCGATGCGTTGAATGCTTAACTCTAGTTGGAATGATCTTCTATGCCTCTAAAAATACTATTTCGTGTGGTGTGAGGCAGAACATGAGCAAGACATGCATGTATAGCAAACAACATCATGTGTACATACTTTCAAACCCAAACAGCTAATCGTTTGGGGATTGTTTATTTTTTGAATTTTACAACATGTAATACTTTCTTACTATAATATGTATTTTAATGTGTAATACTTTCTTACTATAACATGTATTTTAATTTATAATGTAATTTTAAAATATATTTTAGATTTCACAATCAAAAATATATTTTTAGATCATACAATTTTAGAATACCTATTACAATATAGTATGTTATAAATTTTACAATCTAATATAACAAAAATATAAAATATAAACGAACGAAAAATATATTTTTGGTAGGATTGGAAATAAAAAAAAAAAAATATATATATATATATATATATATATATATATATATATGTGGTTAAGGAGAAGGCATGGGGGAAAATTTGATATCAAGTTATTTACTTCAGCATTGTACTATAATTTATCATTTTCCTTAAACAGCAAAGCCTTGATCCTAAACTTCTACAGTTAGAGAAGAAGTAGAACAAAACAGAACGAACAGGCATCATCTGTCATTATAAAAAACAAGTTGCAAAATTTTAGTCAACTTTTATGAATATGCTTTAATGTTTCTTAACTACAAGCTGCCACCGTGCTTATGCTATTGTTAGTTTTAACGTTATTTTCATATGGCCAATGTGGGATTGAATAAATATTAGGTTAATCCTTTAACTTATATCTTTTTAGGTTAACATTAAATTACTTAACCTTAGTCTTTTTTTAAAATAAATAAATATTTATTTTAAAGTTTATCTTATTCTCACACAAAGATATTATTTTCAAATTCTAATTATTTATTGTTAAATAAAAATATAAAGAAAATCTTTTTAAAATTGAATATTATCAGGATAAATATAGAACTTGATTGATAATTAGAGGATAAAACTTTCATCTCAATAAATACAAAACATCTGGAGGTTGTCTTTAGTTGTTATTATCATATAGAAAATCATTTTACTATAATAATAATTTTAAATGTTAATATAATAATTAAATAAGACCATAATAATGAGTGACATTGTTTCTTAATTAAAATTTACAAATTTTTATAAACATTAAATATTTTGTGAGTTATTTGATTATTTTATATCTTAAATAGAAATTTAATAGTCAATATTTTATCATAAAATAATTTTGTAAACTTATTAATTGTTAGTAGTCTTGGATTATAGTATGAGTAGTTTTATGTATAAAATAAAAATGTTACTACTCGTGTATAAACTGTAAAGAAAGAAATATTGCATTTGTATAGAGTAATTATTTTAATACTCTCAGCAATTTACATTCTCTTAAAAAAAAAATAATGATCTTATTATCTTTAATTGTTTAACTCTAAAAAAATATTTTATTTTTATATATGCATCTTATAATCATGAATATGATGTGAAATGTACCTAACTTCATATTATTTTTTGTGTTTATTTAAATGATTTGGCAAAAGGATAACGTTAAATATAATAAAAGGAGTGATCTTGGAGTAGAGGCATTGGTTTCATTAGGTTTATTAATTGTTTTTCTTATAATATCATATTATACAAAATATAATTTACTAAATAAATTTTTATTATTATCAATTCACTATTTTTGGAAAATGTATATTTGTAAAAAGAATATTAACCCTAAGTTAAATTAAGATAGTTCAAAACAAAATTAACGAGTCCAACTAAGTTGGTACAAAACATTTGAAATTTGAATGGATTGAATTGGGCTCACCAAAAGATGTCCCATTACAAACGGGTCGGGTTCCCAATTGAAGTGCTGGAACCCGACCCAAGAGTTAGAAGGAAAAAATAAAGTAAAAAACGGTGCGCATAAATTGTTCAAATTAAACGAGCCCTAATTTGAATTTGTGCGCCAGCCTCAAACCAGTGGAGTGAAAATCGCGTGTATCTGCAATGGAGATTCTGTATTCGAAGCTCTACGACAAGTACACCAAACTCAAGGTTTGTTCTTTCATCCATAACCGACAAGATTATTACGCTTTGTAACTGATTCTTCGTTTTCTTTCTCGTTGCAGTCTAAGAAACTCTCTGATTTGGATAATCTAAACAAAGAGCAAGAAGTTAAATTCGTGAATTATATGTCCGGTACGTTTCTTCTCGGTCCCTTTCTGCGTGACTTACCGGAAGAACAACGAACGTGTTATGAATTTTGAAGACTTTGGGTGTTGCAGCTGCGGAAGAGTTGATTGAGCACTTGAAAAGCGAAAAAGAAGAGCTTCTTGAACAAGTCAATGAATTGAGAACTGAATTGGCTTCACTTAGGCAAGTTTTAAAAATGCAGCTTTTTTGGGTTTTAAGCATATAAGTTAGTTCATGTGCAGGTCGTAAATTCTCAATTTGGTCTTTACGTATAAAAATTTATTAAATTGATTCTTACCCATACCTTGCTGGTTTAGTCAGTGTTGTCATACTTTGACTGTTAACCTCTTACGTATCCCTGATTCTTAATTTGATCTGCACGTATAGGGACCAAATTACAAATGTGTTAAGAATGTATAAGGGGATTGTTGGTGGCAGGGACCAAACCATTAACGCTTAGTAGTATAGGCATTGGCTTAAGAAGTTTTCTATATATAGAGACCAAATTGAGAATCTGCAACTCATAAGACTGAATTATATGATTAACCTTTTCCTTTTTTATTTTATTTTCTGTTGTTGATTTTTAAGGAATGTTTTATTTTGATGGTTTACTCAAGTTTTTTACTTTAAATTTCAGGGCCGCCAAGAATAAAGAGATTACAGATTGTCAGATGCTTTTGGTGGAGGAAAGAGAGAAAAGTGAGACTTTCGATTGCTTTTGTGGTTCTTACTTAAATTTAAGTTAAATTGTTGTTAAAATATTTTAGTATGTATGTTGATAAAGTTTTTATTTAAGTTCGTGATGCACATGGACAATAATAACAACAATAATAATAATAATAATAATAAAGTAGTTGTTGGAAATAATACTTCTTTAACGGTCTTAAATAATTATAAGGTTTCAAATTTTTGAAGTTCAACCTATTTTTCTCTTATTTAAGACTTTGCAGCCTTTTTGTGTAGTTGGTGGAATATATTATCAGAAATTGCTTAAATAAAAGAATTTCCACTTGTATGTGGGTGAATTTTGTTTGGTAGCACATTCAATCAGGTAATGAGTATCGTGACGAACATATGACTATTAGTGTAATATAACAATTCTTTGATTTTGATTTTGATTTTGTAATGTTTTCTTTGCTCCCTTTTCACTGGATTTGTTCATCTCATCTATATTGTCCCTTCTACAATAACCAAAAGCCTTTTCCCATAATTAGTGTCAGTTACATGGATCAAATGACACCATAATTTTCTACTTGGCATTCACTTACTTCAAAGAAAAAACAGGCTAATTTCCCCTTCATCTGGTACTTTTAATGTGTATTCTGTTTCTAGCAAAGTCATAAATATCAGTTAGTTTGTCAGACCCCAGACTTTTTATATCAGGCAGAATTCTTGGCCATTGGCAGAGTGAATCTGTTTTTCCTTTCAGTGAGACTTTCATGATTCTTTAAACTTCGTCAGTGATTTACTCATTCTTCCCAAAAAAACAAAGAATGTAGTAGTTATTAATCCTTCGGATGTGTTCAGACTTGCAAGTGAATTTAATTAACTAATTTTAGTTTTTAGTTAATTGTTTTGAGTCTGAAACTGATTTAGTTACTTTTCATAATTTTCTGATGAATTCCTTATTGAAAAAGAAACCAAGGTGTGTCGTTTACCATTATAATAGCTACCTAGTTAATCTTTTTGTTTGGAACTTTGATGGGAATCTGTATTCAATGTTGGAATTTGATTATGTTTCATTGCCTCTTTTGTGAATGTAAGTTCACTACAGTATTACTATGTACCTGTCCTTGAATGTACTTCAATTTCATTTCTTCTTCTCTATTGATGATTTGGTTGTAAACTATTGCAGATGAAGCTCTTTCTGAAGAAGTGGGAAAATTGCTAAAGCTTCACCAGGACAGAACATCCGATTTAAATAATAAGAAGGCTAACTCTAACAGCTCATCTGTAAGAATGACAAGAAAACGGAAAAGGCAGAATGCTTTGGAGAAAGAAGCAAGGTTTATATCTTTTGAAAATGAAGGTAATTCTGTGGAGACTTGCAAAGAGACTGCTTCTGATAAGGTGAGCATTTAAAACCCTAAAAATGGATATAAGTATGTGTTTATATATATTATATGCTGTAATCACTTTCATATGCTGTAAAAAAGCTGCTGGAGCGTTGTACCAAGGCTAATGATCAATCAGGTTGGTATTAACTCTTGTAATTTGTGCTTTGTGTGTGAACCATTTGGTTGCGATTTTGGTATATTTAATCTGTCCTTCATTGCGTTTTACAGGCATTGATTTACTGGAAAGTGGACATGATAGCTGTCTCATTCATATTCTTTTTGAGTATGCACTGGGCATGAAACTATCAATTATCGATCAATCTGGACAAATGTGCCTTTCTGTACTGCATCAATCGAGTGGTAATTCATAATTTTGGATTATAACGAATTTTTTGTCTTATTATATATTTTTCTGAGTTAGTATTTTGTTGGAATGTTGATAATTAAGATGCTTGACTATAGTATTTCAATGCGTACATATTTCTGGAATTCTGATGGATTGTTTGGTGGTCAAGGCTCAAGATAAAGTAAGGTAGATAGGATGAGAGGGAAACGCAAAAGAAATAAATAAAATAGGCATGATTAGCTCTTATCATGTCGAGTGTGTAAACACACCAAATAACCTAACATATAGTAACATAAATATAAATTGAATACAAATATCAAAATTACCCTTATAAAGTTATGAATAGGGAGAGTTACTGGGTTCTATTTTTTTTTTTTTTAAGATAGAGCATCGAAACAGGACACACAGATCTAGTTGTGTGATAATCATAAAAGCACTGCACGAAAAGAAAGGTAAAGATACTCTGTCATTGTCTGTACCTTTGACAGACAGATGACGGTAGAATGGGGCTGAGCTGACAAGAAACTCAGTTACCAGTGAAATTTTACTCTTCCTCATTTTCCTGCCTTTTCATAATTTCTCTTTAAATATCCATGTTTTCTTTCTAGGGGCTAAAATAACAAGTGTCGGTTTTTGGACACTCATTAATTTTTAACTCTGAATTCAAAGTTATTTTATTCTCAGTTCACCACAACCTTTGTTTCATTTGTGGTCCATTCTTTGACAAAGCTGATCTTGGTCACAAGTTTTAACTAAAGTTCTAGCCATCCAACATTCTGCAGATATATCACTCTGCTTGGTTAACATATTTCTTTTATTAAACCTTGATAGGTTACTCCTTCAGTATATCATGGATTAGCAAATCATCTAGTTATGAAGACGCAGAGCTCCTGTACCATGTCATATCTCTAGGCACATTTGAAAGAGTGGCACCAGAATGGATGAGGGAGGACATCATGTTCAGCCCAAGCATGTGCCCCATCTTCTTTGAAAGGGTATCTCGTCTTACGAAGTTGAACCATTAATGTTTTGTAGCATTGCTTCCATTGCTCCCCATGTGGATTTACTGTACATTCTTCCATTTGCTAATTCAAAGAATTTGTAAGGTTTTCGCGAAGAGGTTTTAAGAGCTTCGCAAGAGTTTTATTAAGTTAGCAAAGGTACTTGTATTTCTTCACAAGGTTTTTAATTTTTCCAAAGGTTTTGCTGTAAAAATGTTATCAAAATATGACTATGTAAGCTCTTTTTCATTTAAGTTTTTTATTTCAATACACTCCAAGAATCACACAACTATTGCTAAAGGGGAAAACAGTGGTTAATTTCGCTTCTTTACCATAATTGTTTTAAAGATGGAAAAAAAGGTTGCTCTATCACTGTTGTAAAACGAGGGTCACTCAGTTTATAAAAGAGATTGTTTCTAAAGTAGTAATATAGTATTACATAGGATTATGTCTGATACATGTTTATGAAATATAAATGGTGATGAATGCTAAATACCTTTATTATTTTCTTTCAATCAATCAATTAAATATATAAGTCCGAAGCATTTGCTCAATCAGTTAAATATTTAATCAATTTTACTGTCATCAATTAATTATGTATATTATTGATAACTTATACAAAACCTGTTAGATACTTAACTAATTTTACTGTCATCAAGAAACTAAATATTTAGTTTGAAATTGTATATGGAATGAGAGTTAGATATATTTTTCTTTTCTAAAATTGGTTTTTGTTCTTAGTCAAAACAGTCAAAACTTTACACTTATTGAATATATGTAAAAAAGAAATTATTGAAATACCAGTTTTTTTTATTTTAACATCATAATTCCCATTAAATTCTTTTTTTTTAAGAACTTATTTCAATAATTTATTTTTATTTTTTTTATAAAAAAATTTTATGTTAAGTATTATGTATCTTGATATCTTAACTAAATTGACAATAATCATTTGTCATCATATAACAAAAATATTATTAAAATTAAAAAAATATAAAAATATGAAAAATTATACCAAAATTCATTATTAAGATGTTAAAGTTTAGACAATACTGAAAATTAATTTTATATTAAGTAAAAAATATTTAATCTATTAAATTAAATATAATCGTGTGTCATTATAATAACTAATTAATCATACAATAATTTTTGTGATTACAATAATTTTATTTCAAGATATAAAATTAAATTTTATATTATTAACCAATCAAATTTTTAATGCAAATAATTATATTCTATCATAAAACAAGACCAATAATTATACTAGACGATGATGATGTAAAAAACATCTACACTTCCTCTGAATAAATGATTGGATAACAATATTGTATTCTAAAAATCCATGTTATTTACTTAAAGAAATATTAACATGTTTTCTTTAACACGTTATTTTCTATTATTTTAAATTCATTGAAAAATATAATACTCTTGGCCTTAATTTTCAATTGTCGAATCTCTCTTAATTTTATAATTTCCAATATTCAAATTCTAAGCCTCCCTTGTTCGTAGTGCATTAGTTAAAGTGATTTTAGATAATTAAAAAGAAGAAAAGTCATATGTTTAGTTTCATATAGAGAAATTGATTCAGGATCAAAATTGATTTCGTGTATAAATAATTCTTAATATATTTTGTCATGGTAACGAATTTTACAACGAATCTCTTTTAATAACAAAAATACTCCAATATAAATCACTATCACTTCAAAATTAATACATCAATAACACCCCCACTTTTTGAGAAATTTTTAATTAGGCTTTTAAACTAAGAGATTTTTATAATTGAAATCATTAAAATTTACCGGAACAAATTTTTATTTTAATTAAAAAAACCTAATTAAAAAATTTAAACAATTTATAAACATAACCTATTAAGTTTTAACCATCATCATTTTACTCCAAAAGAGACAGTTATGTTTTGGTCAGCGAAGCACGTCACTGTGGTGAGTGTTTGAGCCAGAGCAAGCTTGTATTTACTAACAATCAAATCCAATATATTCATAAAAAACTTAAACCTAATCAAATCAAAATACAGTAATAAGTTAAACGCACGCAAACCGAAATTGGCTTTTCCGAGTGATGAAAAGTGAAAACGGATAATCGCGTTTGTGACTGAGGAATGAGTTTCTTTCAGGGAATTATTGATTCCTTTAACTCCATCTTCGTCCCTGATAACAATCACAACACCGCAAATTCATCATCTCTTTCTTCTTCTTCTTCAGCGGATCCAATGGAAGCTCCTCCTCCTTCTGTTTCGAACGAGCGCGTGGCTTACAAGCTCAAAGGCTACTTCGATTTGGCGACGCAGGAGATCGACAAGGCCGTTAGGGCTGAGGAATGGGGTTTGGTCGACGACGCGCTTCTCCACTACAGAAACGCGCAATCGATCCTCGTCGAAGCTAATTCAACTCCCGTTCCTTCCTACATCACTTCCAGGTTCTTGCTGTTTCACGCCGATCATTCGACGCGAAAGTAGGGTTTGTGGATTCTAATAATGTGAATGTTTTGTTGATGGAAACTGTGGCAGCGAACAGCAGAAGGTGCAGTCGTATCGTGAGAAGATATCCAAATGGCAGAGTCAAGTTTCTGAGAGATTGCAGACTCTCGCTAGACGAGCTGGTAGCTCATCTGCCAATCAGGTACCCCATGTTGTTGGTGTTTAGATTCTGAACATTGAAGGTGATGTTTGAAGGTGTTGAAGGTCCTAAGCCTGTTAAATTAGAATGATCGAGTGTTCTTACTTTATATTGGTCATAGGATACTAATTTTATGATTATAGTTTATAATGAGACTTTAATGTTTCTTTTCTTTTTTCCTCAAAAACGTTTACAGAGCACTGCTGCAGTACCGCTTAAGCCATTGGGTACTAGAAAGAATGTGTTACAAAAGCCCCCTCAAAGAACAGGTCAGGTGAATAAAGTTGCAAGCCCAAAATCGAGTCAAGCATCTGGTGTAAATTATGATACCAAACTAGTTGAAATGATTAACACTGCCATAGTAGACAGAAGTCCTTCTGTTAAATGGGAAGATGTTGGTAAGAATCTATGCATGTATGCTTCTTTGTTTTATATATTATCATTTCTTTGATTATCAGTGTGGAAATGCAGCTGGGCTTGAAAAGGCAAAGCAAGCTTTAATGGAAATGGTTATTTTACCAACTAAGAGAAGAGACTTGTTTACGGGTCTTCGAAGGCCAGCCAGAGGTAATGCCTTAAGACCTCATTATATTTTGCTAAATATAGGATCATGGTGAAAATTGAACAATGAAAATGCCAAATATTGAAATTGTTGAACCCTTTTTGTTCTAGGTTTGCTTCTCTTTGGTCCACCTGGTAACGGAAAAACCATGCTTGCCAAAGCAGTCGCGTCAGAATCGCAAGCAACATTTTTTAATATCACGGCAGCCTCCTTGACATCAAAATGGGTACGTCTCTATCCACTTATCAGTTGGAATTACAGGGTTTTAGGTATAGCGGGAAGAAAAGGAAATAAAAGATACTTATTACATGGAAATTTGATATTTTACTGATTTGATTTAACTTGATATGATATGTTATATGTTTTACAAAATCCTTATTTATACTAATGCTAGATATAATCCAAACTATATAATATAACAAATCATGAAACATCAGAAAATATGGAAGTTAATCCCAAACAGGTAATCGTAGATGTTCTAAATTATTCTAAAAATAAAGTGAAGTTGTTATTGGATAATTTTCGTATATTCTAGCAGTTTCATTTTTTGAATCTCATTATTTCTTCTATTAATATGTTTAAGTAATGGTTAAGACTTTATTCCACGATTAACTTGTGTTGTGCTCAATAGGTGGGTGAAGGTGAAAAGCTTGTCCGGACACTATTCATGGTAGCTATATCAAGACAACCATCTGTAATTTTCATTGATGAGGTATTTCCCTCATGAATAGATATAGAGAAACTTTTCTCCCAATACTAAATATGTTTAGAGAATAGGGGAATTTTTTTAGCTTGCTTTAAAAGCAACAAACCACTTCAGAATCAGTTCCTCCAGAGCTTTGTTTGTTAACTATTTGAAGTTTTGAACATGGCCAAGTGCCCTCTGTGTTTCAATTATTTTGTTTGAAACTTGGTTCAGAGCACAATATTAATTTATTTTTGTTGAGAGAAAGAAAATAAGAGACGTGTGATGATTTCGTATACAATGTGTTGTGGCATAAATAGATAAATTACAGTTATCCAAAACTTAATTTTCTTTATTAGATGATAATAATAATTATAATAACAACAACAATTTATCCACGCACCCTACTTACTTTATTTCTATCAATTTTCATTGAATTATTATTATTAACAGCAATAGAGAGCTTGTTTTAAAATAATGTGGCTAAGGATCCCTTTTGATAAAAGTTGTATCGGGTATCTTGTATCTTCTAACTGAACTAGGCTAAATATTTATTAAGATTGATGATGCACATAAGCAATTCCAGTGTCTACATTGTGAAAGCACTTCCAGTGTCTATCTACATTGTGAAACAGATTATTTCCTTATCACATTACTCTGTCCTTCTTTATAACAGTCAGTCTCAGGGTGACCAGCACTATCATTGATTGTCCCAAATTCTAATCCCTTATGATGGCTAAAGTGTAAAGTTATCCAATTTGTTGTGTTTAACTGTTACTTTTCTTTTCCAGAAGCCATACTAGTTAAATAGGAGAATTTATAAAACAGAAAGTAAAGGTTATATTCTTTGCATCTTAATTTTTTTCTCCACTAACAGTTGTAATTTTTCTCTTGACTAATAACAGATTGATAGTATAATGTCAACAAGGTTGGCAAATGAGAATGATGCCAGCAGACGATTAAAATCTGAATTTCTTATCCAGTTTGATGGGGTGACCTCCAATCCTGATGATATTGTGATTGTAATTGGTAAGCATTGTATCTGAAGATACTTAGTTATTCACTTTCTAAAATTAAGCAAGAATTAGATTTTAGATCCAGTACACTGGTTAATAACATGCTTACCATTGCAGTGCTCTGGTTTAGTGTTTTTTTGGTAATAGTTGCAGTTGCTGGTCTTAGTTCGCCTTTGGAAAGTGATGATTGATAGTTTAGATGTATGCTCATGTGGGAGTGTTGGAATTTCTGACATTCGTGTTGTAAAGCCTCAATTTAGTCATCTAAAGTTATGTGTCATGTCATCACATAAGTCCTCTAAAAATTTTAGTCACCATAGTGGTTTCTCAAAGATTTCAAGTGCCATCACATTTGTCCTCCAAAGATTGTTGTCGTCATATTAGCCCCATAGATGGGTTTTGGGCTTATTCCAGAAATAGCTGTTTTATATCATCTGGTGGAACATCAGGAGGCCATTACACAATGATTAAAGTTCCCTCGCTTCTCTCTTTTAAATTCAGCTGAATCTCACACTTGTGGTGTGTTAAGAACAATATTAATTCCTTTCCTAGCTGGCTTGCTTTGTAATCTGTCCTAAAAACGTGGCATCTGTATATAATGGGATGCCAGACTGAATTCAGCCATTGTGGATGTGGAATTTCTTTCTTTATCTTCATCTGTTTTTTTATATTCCACAATAATTTTGAGTTTGAATATAGATATAACTGAATACCTGGTCATGTGTATAAGTCTATTAGTCTTACTAAATTCATAAATTCCCTTCTCCTTAATCTAGGTGCGACAAATAAGCCGCATGAATTGGATGATGCAGTTCTTAGGAGACTGGTAAGAATTTCTTTAGTGTCCTATACTGGAAATGTAAAAATATAATTCCAGAATGTAAAGCTGCTCATGTGATTTTAAATGTAAATGTTTATCAGATAGTTTTCTTGAGCTGATGGTGTGAAATCTTGTATAGGGATATAACCTTTTGTTTATTTTTGCTCATTGACTATTATATGCCTTGTAATAGGTTAATAAATTATGTGATTATATCATACTGTCTTGAATAGTGGTTTTAAAATGGTCATATGAAATAGAAACCCATTTGTAGATAATATGATTTTGGGTGTATACCTTTGTTAATTGTAACATGTCTGTATGTAGTATACGATAAACTTCTGTTCTAATAATCTGTATAATATTTTATTTACCTCGAGACATAGCTTAGACTCCTAGCAATTGTTTTTATATTTGTAGGGAGTTTCTATTTGCATGGCAATATGGCATTCATTTGCTTCTTTAACACAGACTCACGCTCTCTGTTAAGATTCCTCCAACAAAATTTCTGAAATGTTTTGTGGAAAAATCTATTAGTTTTCCAAAAAAAAATCATTAAAACACTTTGAATTATATTTTTTAAGAGACATCTCATTTATTGCCATTGAAATATATGCATGGTTGTATCCCATGGATGGACACTGGTTTTAAACTTATAATGATCTTTGAACCACATGCTGCTTCTCTACTTACAATTTTTGGGTTTGCTGTTAAATCTTTACTAGGTAAAGAGAATATACGTACCTTTACCAGATGAAAATGTTCGAAAGCTTCTGCTAAAACACAAGCTCAAGGGTCAAGCATTCTCCTTACCTAGTAAGCAATGTGCTCATATTTTATGTTTTGTGATACTTCTTTTGATATGTGTACTCGTTGGTGCCACAGAGTGTATTTCCTGGTTATTTATTCTTCTATAGGATACTTGGTTTACTGCGGCTGGCTTGTACCTTCATATATTCTGGTTTCATCTGAAACTTAATGCCAAATATGGTAAAAATAACTTACCGGTTATTGTTTGCCAAACAAATACTTGAAAATGCAAAAATTGTATTAGTTGTTAGTGATGTTATTTTCTGTTTGCTTTAAACTTGTCATTGACATCTTCTAAAACGAAGCTCCAGATTATTATTTATTTGGACTGTTCTTCTTTCAACTAAAAGCTTTGGATTTTTTATGTTGCAGGTAGAGATCTGGAGAGGGTTGTAAAAGAGACAGAAAGTAAGTATTTGTAGCTAAAATGTATATTTTGCTCGGGCCTAGTTTGACTCGTGATGAGAAAGAAATTAGAACAATGAGATTTTCTTCTCTTTCTTCTTTTTTTCTCCCTTTTTAAACGTGACCATAATGTTTGTTATTCTTGATTTGCAGGATATTCTGGTAGTGATCTGCAAGCCTTGTGTGAAGAAGCTGCAATGATGCCAATTAGAGAGTTGGGTGCTAACATTCTTACTGTTAAGGCTAATCAGGCATGCTACTTGATTTGAATTACAAGATCTTATATGTGGATTGGTATAATCTGGTAAATGAGAACCTTTCTCTTATAGTTAGAAGTTAACTATTTTAAGTTTTACCAGGTAAGAGGACTGAGATACGAAGATTTTAAGAAGGCAATGGCTACAATTAGACCTAGTTTAAACAAAAGTAAGTGGGAAGAGCTTGAGCGCTGGAATGAGGAATTTGGCTCTAATTGAAGTAATGATATTGAACACCATGTGCATGAAATTCGAAGAAAATATAGCAGTGTAGTGTGTACATACCTAAAATTAGACAAGACAAAGACATCAAGGTTAGTGGCTATGAACTAGGTGCTGCTCATTTTGTAAATGGCTATCCTAAAATCCAATTTAGCTGCTAGCCTCGCGACCAGGGTTTCCAACGTAGAAACCTTGAAATGGCTACCATTAATCATTTTAACTTATATTCTTTGTACATCTTTAAGATTACATATTTAGTGATTGTAACAACAACGCCCAGAAAAATATTGAAAAGGAAGTTTATAAACATGGCAGCATATGAATATTGAAGTTCATAATCATAGTGTTTGTGATCTTTTTTTCTTTCCTTTATGTTTTATCGATAAAATGTTGGGATTTTTTTAGTCTTTTATTGAACCTATGTGATGGATGCATTATAACCCTAATTTTTGAGAGTTTATTGGACATCATTTATGATGACGAGTCTTCTTCGCAAGTGTTCCTCCATTTCTTATACATTTGGCTATATTTTCTAAACTTGGCATTATTATTTTATATCAGTGACAGTTTAAACAGACTACACAACTGATTTCATAAAAAATTTAAAAAAAAAAACTGTTAAAAAACAAACAAAAACGATAAAATGGCTCAAATCAACAAAAACCTTAATAGTACAAAATTTTACTTTTTTTCCTTAAAAAATAAAACTTTACCTTAATATAATTCTTATTTTTTTTATTTTACATATAAACTTATTATTAATTAATATTGATGCAAATTGTTGAAATTTCAATTCAAATACGATAATATATTTTATTTAAACTTTCATATGTATTTTAAATGTTTAGAACTTATTTATGTATTGTTTCAGTTTTTATCACCATAAGTTATGATTTTATATATATAAATTATTAAAATAATTTATTAATATTTATTCAACTCCAATTTGACCACAGTTAAATCATTAAACCTTAAATCACTATCTTAACAAATTGAATGACAAGTTCACTTGGTGTTAAAAACTGACCCTGATATGTTTACTACTTACATATTTTATCATCTAATAATCATATATTATTATCCTCTAAAATCATATATAAGACGCCAAAAGAAATGGTCATTTTCGTAATATACAACAAGTCCAAGTTCTACATGGATAAAAAAAAATGAGTACTTCATGAAATCATCTTCGTATGATCCATCATATGATTGCCAAAGCAAACGAAGTCATCCACATTATAATAACACAACATTGAAGATAGTTGTTATCTAGTACATAGCACCGACACATTCATGAGAAAGACAAAAATAGATAGGATTCAGGTCTTATCATCCTTATACTTGTTGCCACAAAGTGAAACATCAAAGTTTTCAACCAAGTACACTAATCACTATTTAATGATGATATAAGGTTTACCATTCATAAAAAATTTCAATATATTTAATATAAGTTTTATACAACGTATTAGGTCCATATTTTTCTTAATATCATATGCCAATACTAAAGTATTAGGAAAGAAAGTGTATTTTACTTTGTGTATTTGTATGAGTTTTAATATGGATAAATATTATATATATATATATGGCCTTTAATATGATTTTGTTATTCCCTTAACATGATATTGTGTGCTTGTATTCAATCTCAGAGAGAAATCAGTTGATAATTAATAGTAATTTTGTGTAAGATAGAAATGATAAGAATATTACTTATAAACTAAATGTTCTCTATTATTTGAGTTTAAATTAGATGTTCTCTGTTATTTGAGTTACTCACTCTTTGATCGTCATAAAAAAAAATATTTATGAAAGTATTATGAACCATTTTTAAAACTATATCTTGTGTAAATGTTTAATCAATCAAATCTTGTGAAAAGTTTTCCAAATAGTTTAATAAGTTGTATTCAAACCTTTCTTTTTTTAGGGTTAACAATATCTTACTTTTTTGTGTGATTTTGTATTTTATTATATAATATATATATATATATATATAATTAATTTAAATTTAGCTAAAAGCTCATTCTTGAGTTTGGCTTTTTATGTATTTTTGAGAATTTAAAATTTAAAAATATTATATGAAGAAAACTATATATGTACACACATATATATTTATATATGATTTACTCATTTTATGTAGGATTTTTTTTTTTTAAATTAAGCACTTTAATTTTTTTTAAAAATAAAACAGTTAAGCTTATGATAGATGTATTTAAAAAATCGGTATTTAATTTTTAGTTTTCTTTTGTAATTTTATAACATTTTATGTCAATCCCATTTCAATCATGATGACAAATTAGCAACCCCGTGACTCATAATATATTTGTATAATCTTTCATAATATATTGCAAAATCCATTATATAAAGACAACTTCTTAAAAAATCAGTTATTAAACAACTTGTTTATGTAAAAGGTGATAATATATATATATATATATATATATATATATATATATATATATATATATATATATATAGACACACACACGTAGATGAATAGGCTCTATAAAAAAAAATTAATAAAAGTCACAAGTCAAAAAAAAAATTTAAAGATTTATACATTTTATAATAATTAAGAAAACAAAATAAATATTTTCCTATATAGAAGAAGGAATGGGGAATAGATGAGACCATTTTAGAGATTTAGTTTGAAAGTCTTTGTTTGAGGAAGGTGGTGAGACTCAATTTCACAATGATTTCTCAAATTATATAACCACCAAAGGGAGGTTATGTGAGTTGAGAAAGGTGATGAAAAAGTACATATTTTTTAAATTATAATCGTAAATAATTATTATTTTTTAAAAGTGTTATGCAAAAAAAAAAATTAAAAATAAGTTATTTTAAGATTTATAATTTAAGATCTAGTTAAATACACTTTGTTTTGAATATTATTTTTTTAAAATAAGTAAATAATTCACCATCACTCCAAAAAGACTTTAGAAAAGTGAACTTGTATGAAAATATTTTTTTCTTTTTTTATGTATTCTTTTTCTGGACAATTTTTTAAAAATAGAAAATATCACAATACTACTTTATTTTTTATACAGGGTTTCTGATATAAGTGTAAGACAGATTCTCTTTTTGTATTTATGCCAATTTTGTTAATTTTTTGCCTTACAATATATTCTTTTACAACCACCACCAATCTAAAGGATGCCCATGTGCTTCAGAATATTCTTTCAATTTTTTTTTATTTGTTTCACATTCCAAAGTGACAAAAGAAACTCTGAGAATCTTCCTTTTTTAATATATTCTTTATAAAAACCATTATTGCCTATAGAAATCATTAATGTTTAAAACAATATATGTATAATTATTATCAAGTGTTGCTCAATAATAATATGATATGTGTGATCAACATTACATTATTTCTTAAAATGATTTTTTCGATGATTATGGACTTATTATGCTAAAAGTTGTTGATTTTGTGAAATTCTTGTAATTAAATTTTCATACAAATTGTATTAACATCTATTTTATTTTTACATTGACTTCTATTTTCCATTAATAACTACAAGTAACTGGTAAATTAATGAAAGAAAGAATTGAAAAACAAATGAAGTATAACCAAAAATTTAAATAATACTCAAAACACTAAATAGCATTAAAAAACAATGAAAAACATTCATAGCAAGCACATATACTAAATATGAATTGTCATGCATTTAATAAATATATTATATATAGTTAACGAAAAATGTATTTAATAGCACTCCTCTTGTCCATAACTGTAATAAAATTTTAACACAATAACATATAAAAATAATTAATTCAGTTGATTTTGTTAATATTACTAATGTACACCATTTAAGTGAAAAAATAATCAAAAGGTTGAAAATAAACTAATGTTGAAAGATTAAGGTTACAAATATGATAAATTTTGAGTTGTTTTTTTTTAAATTGTAAGTGAGATATACTATTTTAAAAAGAATATTTAAGAGAAAGAATCTTTAAAAAATTTAATGGAGATTCTGTGAGAAATTAAGTGACTAATTCTTAAAAAATATGAGGGACTAAAATATCATATTGACCATAATAAAATTAATAAATATGCATTTAAATCTGATATGAATAAATGGATTTCTTCGTACTTTTCTTTTTCTTTTTCATGCCTTAGGGTTACGGATTATACAAAAAAAAATAAAAATATGCATGTTCATGTGAAGGCTAAATGGATTGAATTTGGATTGGTAAACGGATCTTTATAATTATTTTTAAATTTTGTTTAATTACTTATTATGAGATGAGAGAAGTATGAGTTGAATTTGTGTGTGAATATAATAAAATAACTTAGATATCTTACAATATGTATAAAGAAGTTATTCACATTTTTTTTATCTATCATATTCATCAAATTACTCACATTTTTTTTAAATCTCTATTTTTCTTCACTTTTTTTATCTCTTTTTCTTATTCGAAACATCTTTTTCCCTTCATTTTTATCTTTTTCCACCCTCTTAAATCCACCCTTTGAAACAAACAACCCTTAATACACTTTTTCTTCATCAAATATCAAATGTTTTTGAAAGTTTCTTTCATCAAAATGATTTTCAAGATGAATATTGATGAATTGAAATAGATAGTTCTCAGCTTCAAGTCTTTCAACTTCAATGTCTCCCATTTCAATTTATGTGCATTTGCACTAGTGTACTAAGTATAGCTAAGTTCTTTCTAATAAAATGCTCCAATAATCTTAACTGCAATTAAAACAAGAAATTGATAGCTAAATAAAAAAATCATGGAAATCGAAAATAATATGAAAGCTAAAGTCTTAGCCCTTAGTACTTACGAAATTAAATATTTTACATAGAAATTGTTCCAAACCTTAAAATTGTAAATGATGATGGATGTAAAAGTCTAACTATGTAAAGTATGTAAAATTTGTTATCTTTAGTGTCAGAACTATCGTGGTGTAAATTTATCTAAAACTTTTGTTATACATAAAATATATGAAAGAAGCAAACATATAAATGTGAGATTTTATTAATTAAGAAAATTATCAAATGATAAAATAATCCAGTTCTCTATTACAAAAAAATCTTTTAAAATTGTCAATATTTTGAAAGATAGGGAAGTTTCTTGAAACTATAAATTTAATTATTATCGATAAACAAAATATTTGCAAACTTTCTAAAGGGAATATTATTCTATAAATTTGATTATTACCAATAAATTAAATATTTTCAAACTTTCTATTTAAAGGAAGTATTATGGGATAAAGTAAATAAATTTTTCATTTAAATATTATTAATAATTCATTAGTACCATGCATTCGTGGTATCTTTCTTATATAACATTGTCAAGTAATTAACAAAAAGAAAACAAATGTGATATTTTATTAACATGGACAAAGAGATTGAAGCTTTTGTGAAGGCAAAAAAAAGCCAAAAAGGAGCTTGATTATGGTAGCATCATGCAAATAAATAACAAAAATTAGGCAAATCAGCAAAATGGATAATGGTTATTATGTTGGGAACATGTGCAAAAGTGTTTTGATGGTTACATCATGATGTGTATTCCACTTTACCCATCTCATAGATGGATCATGCATGCCTCAATATCTTTCTACCATCTCTTCTTTATTATTGGTCCCATCTATTCTAACATTATTAGCTATCTTTTGCTACCCATGTGTCTCAACATTTCTGCATGCATAATTCATGTTTTGTTTAAGGTACAAACATTAATTAATTGTGTTTGGATATTTTAAATACTATTCTTAAAATTATATAAAGCTTGGAAAGTTGAAGATGTGTTGTAGTTCCTAATAAGGGTATCACTAACTTCACCTTTCAGATTTCTAAATATATGCATAAAAGATTTTTGCATTTTTTCACAGAAAAGTTTGTGTGTTATGGGATTCCATTTTGCCTACAAGTTACCTATTAAGTACTTCACACTTTTTTTCATGCCATCTTCATGATTTCTCTAGTTTTTTCTTTTTATATATATATACTAATTTGCTTAGGGTATTTGAGAAAATTGATTATCATTTTACACACTGAAAATTTTCATTGTGTTGCATGATAATTAATATTATGATTAAAAGATTCAATTTAATATATCATAATTAAATATTTTTTATAGTTTCAAATTAAACAAATAATTTGATTAACTGTAAGTTTCCTATAAATTTGTTTTCTTTTATGTTATATTATGTTATGCATGTGTAGACACATACTTCAAGTCAAACTAATCAAAAACCCTTTTATTTATTTTTTGAGTTCTTTCGTATAGATCATAAAAATTTGATTTTGATATCATTGTTGAGTTTTTTTTTTAAGAACCTTTATTACGAAAATTTAGTATCAAATATGGACTAACTTATGTAAAAATCATGAGGTCAGTTCCAATTTAAAATCTTTATATAATAAATTTATAGATAATTTTTTTAAACTTGTACTTAAATCTTAACTCTTTCATCTTTATAAAAAGATTTTTGTTTAATAAACAAATGACACTAAATAAAGTAACATATTAAGAACAAAAATAGGAGTGTATTGGAATGATGAAATGTACCATAAGAGACAAATAAGTCTATGTTGTGCAAACTCGAAGTTCAAAGTTGGTAGTTCAAAGAAAATCACTTTAACTATTTAATGTTATATTAATAATAAAAATAATCACATTTAAAATAAATATTATATATAAAAAGAGTTAGAAAGTGTATTTTAAATTAATAAAACATAAAAAAAATTATAATTAATTTCATAGATATGAGTAGTGTGTAAAAAATTGTAATTTTATTCAAACAAAAGTAACAAATTGTACTATTACAATTACATGCGTGGTTTGGCTCCGTTGGTAAAACAATACATTACCAATTTTTTAATAAATCTTTTTACTTTTGTCTTTTACCTTTAGCTTCTTCCCTCTGTCGAAGCATAATATGCATGTTTATACTAATAAGTTTGATCTAATCCTAAACATAATTTTTATTTATATAATATAATTAATTGATTAATCTCAAGACAATAATTACTTACAACCTAAATAAATTTATTTAAAATAATATTTATAAGTATAAATGAACAAAAGTATATCATCATAATTTGAGCAATTCAGATATTAATGATTTTTTTATAATTTTAAATGTTTCATCATACAAGTGTGATGGATATATTGGATATAGTTTGTTGATTACATTTTTGATATTATTCATTTTTAAATTCAAATTTAATTCGATCACTGGTTAAATTATGTTTTTATGAATTAAAGATCTATATAAATTAACTTTAATATTTAATTTTAAATAATAAAAAATATTTTGGGTATATCAGAAACTAATAATTTTAATTATTTATAAAATTTGTTAAATCAAATTAATTTTTCATTTATTGGGTAATTTTTTTATTAATATTTAGTTTAATTATACATTTCTCTATCTAATTATCTTATTTATGAAATTTACATTTATTTTTTTCATATATTTTAGATCAAATTTTTATTTTTATATACATATTTGATTTACATGATAAAATTGTCTATATAATGATGTATCACGAAAAGAATTTAAAATAATTAAAAACATTGATTATCCCTATTATAACAATGATTTTCTACATTGATTCTTTTGAATTTACGATAACAAACATAAATATAAACAATATAGAAAATTTAATCAATATTCATATTTTTTTCATTATTTTATTTATGATAGTCTTGATATAATAAAAATATGATAAAAATATTTTAAAAAAAATTATTGAGTGGAGCCTATATGCCCTAAAATAGTTTCTGCACATTACAAAATGTAAATTACTGAAATAAAAATAAATATAGTAAAAAATGGTGACATATAAAATAAAATAAAACAAATGTTGAATTTTGCATTACCAATCTTCACTAACATAAATTCATTATTCCTAATATACACAAAATGTATCACTAGTGTTCCCACACTTCACTTCACTCCAATTTAAATAAGAATTGTAGCATACTATAATTTAAAAAGGACCAAACTTTTTGCAAAATGGTGAGCACTAGTGACTCCTATGGTGGCAACAATTATTGTGGTTACACTATGGTGTGTGACCACTACAATAATAAAGAGAAAGGAATAAGAAAATATGATACTAAAATGATAAATATGTAGACATATAAAATTTAGAACACCAAGACTTTAATCTTAAATGGAAAATAATACAAAATAGATTAATGTGACTATTTTTAATAAATTCCTTATACGAGTAATTGTATTATGTTTTGTGCATTACAACTTATGTCTAATAAATGAGTTTTCTTTACTAATTTTGAAAAAAAAAAAAACACAAATAAAAGAAGGAAGGAGCCAAAGTTGTAGAGAAAATATGAGAGACATTATTTAACGAAAAAAAAAACATAAAAAAAACAATGTATATTAGTTCAAATTGAAAGTGACATAAAAGATATGTCTTTAACTCACATTTTTCACCAACTTACTATGATATATAAATTGGAAATATAGTAATAAATGGTATTTAAATCTTGTTTTTTTATAGTGTACATTAAATTCTTTTATCAAAGGGGACACCTCTTTTAAACTAGACATAACAATTAAAATAATATGCATGATTAAATTTGTAAAGCAATAATAATTGAGGGATAAAATATGCAATTAAATCTTAATATTTTTATAAAAATATATTATTCATAGATATTTTACTTTCATTAACTATTAGTCATTTTTCATAATTCACTTATCATCAAAACACATGTCTATTTTTTTTTATCAATGGAAAGATAAATTTATTATAAAAAAATTATATATTGAAATAACAAGGTAAATTAAGATTCTAATTTTGTTAAAGAAAGATATATTTTCATTTGTTTCCTATTTTATTGAAAAATATAATAGATTAATTATTTGAGATATTGTTCATTTTCAGATTTAAAATTTTATTATGATTTTGTTTTTAAAAGATATATTGATCAATAAATAAAAATATATATAAAAAATATATAAATTATCAGTAGTCTCAACCTAAACAAGGAGAATCCAAGTCTCATTTAATAATAATTTTTAAAAAATAATAGTAATTTAAAATAAAAATGTTTGAAATATTCCTAAAAGTTTTGTAACGTTAGAAAAACCCATGCCGTGGTTTTCGAATTTAGAATGTTACAAACACACAGAAGACAGCGTTCCATAAAACCCAAACAATTTAAAAACGGTGAAAAAGACAGAAGAAAGAGAGAAGGGCAGATTAGTAGTTTCACACAAATAAGGGTAACCAAGCCAACAGATCCCACCATCCCCTCTTTCCATTTCCAGCTGTGACCAAATCATCCCTGTCCCCCCCTCACATGGCCCCTTCCTTAACTCAACCATGGTTACTTTCTTACCATTTCCTTAACCATCATCTTCTACAACAATATTCTTCTTTTGCTTTCATCTTTCTATCTAAATCTCATATGCCAAAAACATTACATTCAATTCTTTTTAAGACAAAAAACATCAAATTTATTTTTCTTTATCAATAATATAACTTCACTATACATTATTAATTGTTCTTCAATGAGCATAACATATTCAAAGAGGCACACAAATCCATTTTAAAAGTATTAGGTGCTATCATTTATAGAAAAATATTGTTCAAAATTTATTATACTGTCTTCTGTATACATAGATTTTGGAACAAGTTAGAAAACTTATAAACCTATCTTCAATTGAATTGTATATGGCCAGGTTTTGCAAATATTATTAATTTTTTTAGCTTAATCTTGTTTGTTTAGATTTGTGTTATTTAGTTATAACTTATATTTCGACTATAGAATTATATTTTGTACAATTTTATTTTAAATTTGTAATGAATTAGTGTAATTATGTTATATACAGAGACCAAACTAAACGGTTCAAGTTAAACTTCATTACATTATATACTATATCTTGTAATATTTTCCAGTCAAATTTAAAATAAAATAAACTTTGGTTTTGTATATGTCATACTTTATGTTCATTAGTATAACAATATCATGAAGTATTTTTTAAATGTCATTATGTATTAGTATTCATACTAATTAACTGTTAATATTTTAATGTACAGTTAATAAAAATAAAGAATGGAAATACTACAATAATTTAAAGAAATAATAAAACTCCAATTTATTACAAAAACAAAGAGCAGATTTAATAATATTATAAGTGTAAAAAGATAATCAAACAAAAAAAGTTAAAAGGCTATATGAAGTTAAAAAAATGTTCTATAAAAAATTAACAAATTATTTTAAAGAAGTTTTACAAAAGACTACTAATATAATCAACAGACTTTTCCACTCATTAAAAAAGCTTGAAATTAGCTCAAAATAATTTTCAAATATACTCTTGATGAAAAAAAAGAGAGTATAGATCCTCAAGCAACCTTGCATCTAATAATTACACAATAAGTAGTAACATTTAAGTAATGTCATTATTAATCTAAGCCCGTATAATAATGTTTTAATATATTTTTAATTTATCAAAATATTAAATAAAATCTAAGTATATTTAATATGTTAAAAGTTTGTTTTAATAGTATACATATGTTTTCTAAAAAAAGTAATAAGATGTTTCGAAAGTATTCCTAATTAATATTAGTCTCAATACTAATTTTAAGCACGGTATAAAAAACACTAATTTTAAACAATTAAAGTGAAAAAATATTTTATGAAAATAAAATAGTTGTTACATAAAAGTTTACAACAATGCAATGGATACATTTTCAAATCATATGAATACATTAAATAAAATAGGGAATATATCCAAATGTCAAATATCTATAAAGTAAAATATTGCTATATAATTTTAAAGTGTTGATCTATATATATATATACACTTTTATATGTTATATACTTCATAAATATATATATATATATATATATTATTTTTCTGTATTTCTATCTATTAGATTAAAGCCAGAAGAATGTAAAAGTATTTTTATTTGAAAAATAATTAAAATGCAATTACATATTTGACTTTTTTTCTTTTATTTATAAAATGTTGTCTTTTTTACTACACTGTTTTCTTTTGTCCTTAAATCCTTAACCATGGTTAACCTGACCAAACCACTCTCAGTGCGTGCCCATCCCATCTTTTAACTGCTCTTCCCACTCCTCACTTCCACTTCCACACTTCCACACTCTCCTCTCTCTAACATGGCTGCTCACTCTCACCTCCCCCTCCTCATCCTCCTCTCCCTCCTCGCCGTCGTCTCCGCCCACAACATCACCGACATTCTAGCAGCCGATCCGCAGTACAGCGACTTCAACAACTTCCTCACCCAAACCAGGCTCGCCGACGAAATTAACACGCGCCAGACAATCACCGTGCTCGTCCTCAACAACGCCGCATTCTCCGCCGTTGCCGACAAGCACCCCCTCTCCGTCGTCAAAAACCTCCTCAGCCTCCACATCCTCCTCGACTACTTCGACAACACCAAACTCCACCAAATCACCAACGGCACTACGCTTTCCACCACACTCTACCAAACCACTGGCACTGCCAACGGCAACGTTGGATCCGTCAACATCACTGATCTTAAAGGCGGCAAAGTCGGCTTCGGCTCCGCGGCTTCCGGCTCCAAGCTCGACTCGACCTATACCAAATCGGTCAAACAAATCCCCTACAACATCTCCGTCATCGAAATCAGCGCGCCGATTATCGCGCCGGGGATACTCGCAGCTCCTCCGCCGTCAGCCAACCTTAATATAACGGCTCTCATCGAGAAAGCCGGATGCAAAACGTTCGCCTCACTCATCTCCACTAACGGACTCATTAAAACGTTTCAGTCAACGGCGGATAAAGGTTTGACTATTTTCGCACCTAATGATGAAGCGTTCAAGGCGCGTGGCGTACCTGATTTGAGCAAGCTCACCAACGCTGAAGTAGTCTCGCTCTTACAGTACCACGCCACCCCCAAGTACCTTCCTGTTGGATCTCTCAAAACCACGAAAGACGCTATCAACACGTTAGCCTCCAACGGCGCCGGAAAATACGACTTCACCGTGTCCACCGCCGGCGACTCTCTAACGATCCACACCGGCGTCGACTCCTCCAGAATCGCCGACACTATCCTAGATTCCACTCCGCTCTCGATTTACTCTGTCGACAGCGTTCTCCTTCCGCCGGAGCTTTTCGCGAAGTCGCCGTCGCCTGCTCCGGCGCCGGAACCGGCTAGCGCGCCTTCTCCATCTCCGGGGCCAACTCCTGCGGAAGCGCCTTCGCCGCTTCCAGCATCTCCTCCGGCTCCTGCAGGAGAGACTCCAGATGGAGCACCGGCGGACGCGCCGTCAACGGCGGCTGAGCGGAGCACCTCCACCGGCAAGAATGACGGTGTTCACGTGAAAGCTTCTGCGGTTCTCACTGTTACAGTGACTGCTTTGTCGGCTTTGTTGATTTCCACTACTTTTATGTAATTTTAATAGTTTTGTTTTGTAAGTGTTCGAGTTTTTGGCTTTTTTTTCCCGGAATATGATTGGACTGGGGTGTTTGGTTTATTTATTTATTTTCTTATAAATTAAATTAGGCATGTGGTGATGTACGACGTGGTAGTGCTGTATTTTATATTAGCTTTTTTTATTTAATTTAATTTTTGGGTTATTTATGGAAGATTGTGGTGGTTGTATCTGGTGTGCCACTTTCTGTATAGTATTATGTGAAATGGCTTATCTCTAGCGTTCGATTAGTGGTACAGGTGAAGAGGCCACGTGGAGGAATGCGACTGGGTCCTAAGTGTTTCTTTTCGTGAGGACCATCTCATTTTAATATATTTTTTTATGAGGAAAAAAAAAATAGCACTCAGATCTAGTTCTGAGTACTGTGCGGCGAATTGTTTTTCAATTTCCAACAACATTTTTTATTATTAGATTAAAGGGTTTAACGATGTAGGTGACGCGCGAGGCGTTTGCAGTTATTAACGCGCTCATTCAATTCCTTGATTCTGTTGCTACTATTTTGATACAAGATTGTCGAGAAATGAGTTAACACAAACATGGGGTCTTTTACAATTTAATGAAGGCCAAATCCAGTTAATTAGGGTTTAGTTAAGTAATTAACTGGCGTTAGGGTAAGAAATGGTTAAAAAATTAAAAATAATTCCTCTTACCAACAAGAAAATCCGAAGAATGTACTTTGATTGCACTTACAATATCATCAATAGACAGAGAGATTTTCATTCTGACTTTTGGGTATTTGTTAGAGATTTCTATGACACGACAAATATTGAAATTATTCACTCTCAATATTTTTAAAATATTCAAATATCAGTTAAGTTGATAATATTATAAATTACTTTTTCAATAAATCCCTTTCAACTTATCATATTTTAATAACTCATTTTTTTATTAATAATAACTGTAGTTAATATTTTTATCCAAAGAAGTATGATTTCATATTTATTCTTTTTATATTTATATTATTACTTTTTAATCTATTGACTTCTGGAGATAAAAAAAAGTTGGTTTACGGATGAACTTTTATACAACACTGGGATCTCATCTTTCATAACCAATCTCCTTGAAATTCTTTTGTGAGAAACAAAATATTTTTAATAATTCTCCTTGAAATTCTTGTCTCATATTTCTAATGATTCATTCCAACCAGCTCTTTCTTTTATTTACTCATTCGAAACGTAATCTATTAATATATTGTTTATGAAGACTAATGTGCGTGCTTGGAATCATAAATGCATAGTTAGAGCTATAAATTTGACCAAGAGTTAATGGTCAACCTTAACTAACTTCTAAATCAAATCTTCTTTTATTAACATGGAGTGAATTGAATAAGACTTTAATTAATTTTTAAATATTTTTTATTATTGTATAAATTTTTAAATATTTTAAATTACAAATCGATTTTTAAATATTTTACATTAATTATAAATTTAACTTTAAAATTTAGATAATAATTACCTTTTTGTTTTCTATATTTCGGGTCAATATTTAATTTAATATAGTAATTTTAAAAAAAATCAATTTGATCCCAATATTTTTTTAAAAGATTTAATTTGATCTTTTTCATTAAGTTTCCACAAATCGCGTTAATCGTTTATGACGTGGTGCACACAATACAATTAGTTTGCACACTTGGACTTAACATAATTTTAGGGGTTGGACTAAACAAAATTGGAGAAAAAAGATTGAGGGGGAGGAAGGCAAAGGCAGAGTCAGAGGCGACCGCGAAGGCGGAGGCGTATCTCGCATCTAAAGTAATCAATGGATGGTGAAAACTATTATAGGTAAAGGATGACATAATTGAGATGTAGGAATGATAGACCTGTTTTTTCCTACATTATGAAATTTTCAACTTGTAGTCCACCAAGAGGCTAAATCCAAATGAATTTGGGCTGAAATACAACTTACTAATTAATGTTAATAGCTTAATCACTATGCTTTGTCAATAAACTATAATTGTTGAAGAAAAGACATGAAAATTTCATTAAGTAAACCATATTCACATGAGTAAAAGTATTAAAAGGCATTGTTGGTATCTATGTATGAAAATTATTGGATGAAAAAGATGACAAAAAAAGATATGTTGGTATCTACGTCTAGGATCTCATCATCAACCAATGCTCTAGCAGATGATCATGTAAATAGTCTAAAATGCTATGATTTTTTTTGGTCTGTTGGTCATCTTCAATTTTCAAATAACAGTCACTCCACTACACTCAAAAAAATTAAAACAGGAGAGAAAGAGAATCAGACTCGTGGCAGCACTCAACAAAATAAAAATAGAAGAGAGGAAGGAACAATCGCAGGAGAGTGGAACGATGGACGCTAGCAGCAGAGGGCGGGACTACAATAGCAGCGAGTGAAACGACGGCGGTAGGTGGTGACCATGATCACGAATGGAAAGCGAAACGCGAGTGAAACCGGCATAGTCACCTTCGCCTTCGTCTCCCTTGGCTCCACCACCACAGTCATCGCCGTCGCCTCCCTCTTCCTCAATCTTATTTTCCCAATTTTCAAACTCTTAAATTTCGTTCAGCCCACGTGTGCAAACCAATGCCACTGTGTGCATCACATCATCAACAGTTAACGTCGTTGGTAGAAACTTAACGAAATTGACCAAATTGATCCTTTTTTAAAAACCCTTAGGACCAAATTGATTTTTTTTAAAATCACTATATTAAATTAAATATTGATCCCAAATGTAGGGATCAAAAAGGTAATTATACCTAAAATTTACTATTTACAACTTAGTTGCAAGGTTAGGCTTAACCTAATTTATGTAAGCTTAGCTTGATCAAACCTTACTTTGCACGACTTAAGCTTAATTGGACTAGGCATTTCTTGACTTGGACTCAACCTGATATGGGTCTAACACAACTTAGTCGAACATCCATATCAATTTAGTTTGACCTTGTCTTGGGCCAACTCGATCTTACCTCAATCTAGTCTAACTCAGTCTGACCTTAACTTGGATTGAAATGAGCTCACCCTGACCTTATAAAAGCCTAATTTTAGTTCGACCTAGTTTGATTCATCATAATAAGGGTTTGGTCGAACCAACTTAATGTGGACTAGCCTAGGTCTGACCCAAACTAACTTGGGTTCAACCTAACTTAGTTTGATCTTCACATGGGTCAAAACTAGCTCTTATTAGACCTAGGTTGCTTCTTACTGCATTCCCGTGTGTTCTTTAGACACTCCATAGTAAATAAGAATTTACTACTCTGTCCTTCAATAACTAATTTAAAACCCAAAATCCTAAACACTTTTCACCTTACTCCATTTACTATATTCTTTCAACTGCAACAACCCCAACTTGTGTTGCAAACAATTTCCCTTTCGAATTGGATAACCCCCTCTCTTCTCTCACACAATTATGTAAATAAAAAATTGCATACATTTTCTCTTCAAAATCCACAAGTCATTCAATAAATAAAAAAGAAATAAAAATCTTTAGGATTGAACATTTCAAATTACAAAAATCCAGAAACAATCCATTAATATTTTTACTTCATTATGGATTCGACACTTTTTCGGATTATCTAATCCGTAAATGCATCAGATTACCCATTCCAAAACACAATTAAACCACGATTATGATTTTTTTAAAAAACTTTTTACTAAAGGATAATTATGAAAATTTGAAATTTATGGAGTGTCTAAAGAACACACGAGGTGCCGAAAGAAGCAACCTTCGACCTAATCTGGGACCAACCTATCATGATTTGGACCTAATCTAATACAATCTATTTGGGCCTAACTCGACTTAACTTGAACTAATACAACCTATTTGGGCATAAACTCGACTTAGGTTATTTCTTCCTGCACCCCCATTTTTTTCTTCCTGCACCCCCACACTCTTATGCAAAGACAAAATTACCCTTATTAATTTTTAAAATTCCAAAATTACCCTTAACCTAATAAAACCCTAAAAATTGGAAATGGGTGTCGTTTGTGCAGGTAGTGTCGTCTTCCTTGGGTTGGCAGCGGCGCAACACTTTCAAGTCATTCTCCTTCCAAATCTCACACATCTCTCTTGTGATTTAGAGTGTTGTTGACAAAGGTAAGTAAAGTTTCATGTTTTCAGATTTGCACATCTGTTTTTGTCATGGATTCTTGTTTCCGTAAACCTTTTTTCACGTTCTATATCACAGAATCCGGTAGAATTTTGAATTTGTAGATCCAGTAGTCTCCCGGATTTGTGGATCCGGTAGTGTTTTTGTATGATTCCTAAAATTCATTAGCAATGTCATTAATTATGTTTTTGTATGATTCCTAAAATTCATTAGCAATGAAGTTTAACAAACCTAAACAAAATGATTTCCATTAACATGTCCAATACAAATGATGCGGTGATGATTAAAATCTGTTGGAGGTTGGGATCTTAATGGAAAAATAGTCAATGATTGTTTAAGAGATAAACAAACAACAATCACATTATATCGATTCGCAATAATGTATCTCATATCCGGTATTGTCATCCACTTATCTGTACTTATCTGCAAACAAAAGAAAATGTAACAAGTTAATTCAACTCATACACCATTTTACAATTAATAACATCGTTAAGAATGAATAGGTCAACTAGAAGTGAATTTTTCAAAAATTCATATCGTTCATCCCCGCGAAACAAATCAATATATTATTGACGCCATTGACAAAGTTCTTTATGAAAGTTCATGCGTACAATAGCCCACTACTCCTCTCCCATACCCAATAATGCACCAACCGCACGATAACCATAATGACCGTCAGCCTTAACATCAACAATATCAACAATGTAAGGATGAATTCCCACCGAAAATTGTTGTAGCATTGGTATTGATTTGGTCGGAGGAGTCTCCGAAATAAATCCCTTGCTACATTTCAAACTAGATGAACTATCATGGTGTGAAAGAATGACATCCACATGTTCAAAGTAAGAAGGAATTCGTTTCGTTGATCTACTAAATTTACTCTGACGCCCTTTTTGTACACCTTTTGTTTTCACTTTCTCCCTAGGTGGACACAAAGATGTCTTATCTGGATATGCAATCTCATGCAATTTGGCTTTGATATTAATCTTACCAGCCATGTCAACCTCATTGAACCGATTCATGATGATAACCGACTCTTCTTTGATGGACAACTCTGCTGAAGTATCAACACTTGAAATATCTAAAAAGCTTAATCGTGTCCAAATGAAATGCACTGACTGCAATGGTATGCTACCCACACCAAAGGAAGCCAATTCACAAGCACAAGGAAGGTCATGAGTAGATCTAATGGTGCACCTACAACGAGATTTATCTAAACCAACATATTCAACTCGATCACTCTCTTCTGCAATATACTGCAAGGCATATTTCGATACGAAGCCAACCAATTTCTTATATCTTGTTACATTGAAGACATGACTCACTACATGCAAACTCTTTTCAAATGAAGATTTAATTGCATTATGTTGCAAGATGATCATCTTATTAATGGAATCCCAACAATAGCATAAGTCCCCCATTGACGTCTCAAGGATCCTCTTTAAACTCCAATGTGCAGCCTCAACCCTGTTACTTGTCGTGTTGCCTAAGTGCATGACTTTATCCATCCAAGCCTTAACAAACTTTTCTTTATGTGGATTTAACCAAGTACTAATCACATATTCATTAAATATAGGCCATGGTGAACAAACAACATTAAGTGTCTCCACACGATGTTCATAGGACTCTACATTTTCACAATCAACAATTGCTCCCCAAGATTCCATCACTTGATCCCATGCCTCTTTTGGATGAACAATCATTTTACATTTTGCTTTAACATTTTTATTAGTGTGAAAACGACATAACAAATTAGCAGCTTCAGGAAACACAACATTTATTGCATTCATTAGAGTAATATCTCTATCACTAACCACAACCTTTGGGTATGAATCAACTCTAAAAAACAAACCTTTCAACTTCTC
This sequence comes from Phaseolus lunatus, assembly GCA_013389735.1. Taxonomy (NCBI): domain Eukaryota; kingdom Viridiplantae; phylum Streptophyta; class Magnoliopsida; order Fabales; family Fabaceae; genus Phaseolus; species Phaseolus lunatus. The sequence goes on from CM023864.1 coordinate 7,122,658, forward strand.
AAGTGCCCATAGAAAGTTATGGTGACGTTCTGATGCGAGTAACATAAATGCAGCACTGAAGGTCAATCCTGTTGAGGTTACACCAACAACTTCAAACAAGGACATCCTATACCTATTAGTTTTATACGTACTGCCCATCATCAATACAATGTTAAAGGCATTCAATAGCTTCACTGAATCAGGGTGTGTTCAAAATAAATCTTGCACAACATTCGTCCCTTCTTCAAACCTAGACCAATGGACATACATATCTCACTCAAGTAACATCATCAATTGTTGCATTTCAGTTCTATCACCTCGTATTGATTTTTTGTACATATATCGTGCATTATAAACTTGCTTTATTATGCTCACATTTTTCTCATTATGCTCTTTCATTGTTAGCAAAATATTTCTAGGCTTCACCGAACTGTCTGTCACGTCCATAAGCATTGACTTCTCAGTACATGTGAATCTACCAACATATGGATGACCAACCAATGTATTTGCCAACTCATGATTATGAGACCCACAAATTAATTTCAATATCCATCCTTCACCACTTTTTACTGGATACCCTCGTAATCTGAAAGGACAACCACATTTCCTAGTTCCACTCTCAGTAACCTGTAAATCCTTCTTATATCGTCTATATTTACCTCCTTTCTCACAACCTAATAATACAAATGTCTTCCTTCCTCGTCGACCAGTTGAAGTACCCGATCTCAATATCATAATAACAAAACCAAAGTGAAACGCAACTTTTCTAACCCACTTTAGGAACTCATCTCGAGTACGAAATACCTACAAAAGTTATCATAACAAATTATTTTATTTACTAATTAACAGACAACTTAAACATAATTTACAAACTTAACTTGACCTCATCTGTAGTAAACGCATCAGTACATTCATATCCCTTCAATTTACATAATGACTTTTCAATATCATCATCATCCCACACATCCACCCCATCATATAATTCTTGTTCAAATTCTTCACTACTGTCCATGCTTCTACAAATAAAAAAAATCAAAATAAATCATTGCATTCCGGATCCATGATTCCATAAGTCAAAAAAATCATTCCGGATCCAACAATTCAAAATTCAAAAAGACCATTCCGGAATGAAGAATCTATAACACAAAAAAACAATTCCAGATTCATAAATCCATAATGCAAGTTATGCATTTCAGATTCAGCAATCCATAACACAAAAAAATAATTGCAGATTCATAAATCCATGATGCAAGTTATGCATTCCGGATTCAGGAATCCATAACACAAAAGAACACTTCCAGATCCACCAATTCGTAAGTCAATTTAGGCTTCCGGATTCAGAAATCCGGAACACCCCCTTCATATGAAATACACAACTTCATCAATTTCAGATTAATGGATCTGGAATACATTACCGGATCCCGATATCTGGTAACCTTGAAATCCCCATAACCGCCATGCTTCTAAAAAAAAACTTAATGCTTACCTCTACAACCCAAACAATACTTCGGCAACGTTGCGTACTCCTCCAATTTGCTCCGAACAATTACAAAGACCCTCCACAACAATTGATATTCAGTGGTGAAGATGAACATGAACATGAACAGTGATAAAGGATCCACGATGCCTCTTTTCAAATCATAAGTCAAGGTTAATTTTGGTATATTTAAAATTATGGAGGTGCAGGAAGAAGAAGCCCTCGACTTAACCAGAAGTGAGTCCAACCTATTATATTCATTATTTAAATTATAAATTGATTTTTCCCACTATTACAACATAATTAAATAAAAGAATAAAATATTTATTTCATTGGAATTATTTTACTCCATATCAATTTTTCCATATCATTTTAATATTTCAGTTCAATCTTTATCAATCTAAAACAACATAAATGCTATCATGTACTAAAAAAAACTCAATTTAAAATAATATATATAAAAATACACACAATAATATAAAATACAATAATAAAATGCAATCCAATCAAAATACTCAATAATCAATCTTATATTTTATTTATTTTGAATATCTCAATACATATAAATCACACTCAAATTCTCATACTCAGTTTTAATTGATCTTTGCAAGTAGATTTCACTTCATTATTTTCGACAAACTCTATCAATCATATCACGAAGTCATAAGTCTGATTCCAAGAAGAAACACATTCTTTCACCTACAAAAGCTCTTTTCCTGTAAGAAAAATAAAAATAAAAATAATATATATATATATATATATATATATATATATATATATATTCTAAGTGGAGAAGAAAACTATAAAATTAGGTTTTAACTATTTATTTATTCAGTTTCATTAGGGAGGCTTTTGCTATCCCTTACAACATGGCTACTCATCTTGCTGCAGCAAAGTCCACCATGACGACGTCGTCTCAGGATAAACGACACCGTTCCATCTTCGATGTTCCCTCGAACTTCTTCGACTCTTCCCGCCTTCTCCCTTCCCCCCACTCTTCCGTTTCCGATCACCACACCGCAGGCCAAACCCAAACCCTTGAATCCTCCCCAAACAACGTCGTTTTTCTTGATGGTTCTCGAAACGCTGTCGTTTCGGCGCCTAGGTTGACCTGCAATACCTGCAGAACTCAATTCGATTCCCTCCAAGACCAGCGTGCCCATTTCAAATCCGACATTCATCGCTTCAACGTAAGACTCAATCTATCCAGAATAGTCCCTTTCAGTGATTTTTTGTAAAATTTAGAATGTCTAATGTTGCATCTAAAAAGAGAATTTAATTATAGTACAATATATTGTAAACTAATTAGCTTGTATGATGAATTTGTTGAGGGTTATCGTAAATACTAGAAATCGTTATAGATTGATTTCTAGTTTGTTGAGAATGTAAAAACCCTTTACAGTGATAGTGCGTGAAAATTAGACTCTTAAAAAAGAAAAAATTGAAATCGCAATTTTTTTGTTTTATCCTTTTTTTTTTTTTTTTTAAATTCAGAGTTCTCCCGTTTACGGTGATATTATGTCAAGTTTAGAATGCCCAATTAGCTTTGAAGAGCTACCGCTTTTGTTTTTTGGGACTATGTGCGTTGTGGTTTGGGGATGTGAATGTGTATTCTAGTGTTATTGTTAATGTTCACGGGGTTGTATGGATTATAGGTGAAGCTGACGATTGCGGGGAAGAATATCGTGAAGGAAGAAGATTTTGAGGTGCTGACATCTGAATTTGTCAAAGACTATGATGTGTCCAGTATCTCGGGATCAGAAAGTGATGATGATAGTGAAACTGAGTCTCAAAGTCAAATTGTACTGAATGTCAAATCGAGTGAAAATTTTAAACAGAAACTCTTCTTCCTTCTTCAGACAGGACAGAGAGTTTCTGTCTGGAAGTGCTTGATTATGAATGTGACTGAAAATGTATTGTATGGTGATGAAAAGGCAGAGAATGAAGTTGTTCAGAAGTTGAAATCTCTGACCGCTGAGCCCAGAAACAATACTCAGTTGAGGATTGTTCTGCTTGCATCTGGCGGGCACTTTGCAGGTTGTGTCTTTGATGGTGATGCTGTTGTGGCTCACAAGACATTTCACAGGTTAGAACGTGATTCTTGCTTCCTAACAATAGAAATTTGTTATACTATTTCTTAGTACTATTCAATAAAAGATGAATATTATTGAAGTTTCATTTGGGCAGACTGTGTGGAGGGAGAATAGCAATATATGCATAATGCATACACCACTAAACCGTGTACAAAGACTAATATTAGAATATCAATGAAGCATGTATCTTTGTCAATTATTCTCCTGTTGGGGGTCTTGTTGGTAGTATTGTGTTAGGGCATGCGGTCAATTTTGCTCCTTTTCACCCACAATTGATTTTTTTTACCTGGATGGGTCAAGCACGAGCATTACCTATCAAATCTTGATGCTTCTTTCCTGACATGTAATGTTGAAAGCCTATCTTGTAAACCTTGTGTTAACTTGTATGTACAACACCCCTTGCATTAGAGTATATGGTATAGATTAGCTACTGTTGACACTGCAGCTGAGCCCTTTTAACTTATTCTAGACGCCATTGCATGTGTATAGGCATACTCCAACACCCTAGTGTTTTTTTTTTCATTGTAATTCATTCGTTTATAAGTGGGAGTATTACACATATTTAAATCTCAATCATGGATTTATGTGGATGACTTTTTAATTTGCTTCTATGAATAAGAATTAGTTCAAAATTCAAAATGCATCACCTTCAGTTATTATTGTATTAGCTATCTATTATTATGAGGAATAGATAAACAAGTGATTAGGTGCAATACGTTCTATCTGAATGGAAATGTATGTTCCTTTTGTAGTCTGTTTAACTTAGTTTTGGCAGGAACGTATGAAATGTTATACTGTTTGATTAACATTTTCTGCAGTTCTTTTTATTTCCTTTTCCTTGTTTTACTTCCTAAGACAGTAAAGCATACATTGTAGTTCTCAATTATTGACCAAATACCCATTCACTATTTTGTTATCCACTTTTATGATTGCTAGTTCTATTTGCTAAAAGTCGTACTTGAATTTTGTTTTTATTCTTAAGCTCTTGTCACTCTTATACAGATATGTTGTACGGGCCAAGGCAGGAAAAAAACAATCATCTAAAGATGCTTCTGGCGGGGGTATACATTCTGCTGGGGCCTCACTTCGTCGTTATAATGAACTCGCATTAAAGAAGGTGTTCAAGTCAAAGCTATATTGTTTTTCTTGCTAATTTTTTATTTACATGCTAGTCTATTGTTCTGCATTTTCGTGTTCTGAAATCAACTGACAGAGAAACCTATTTATAGTTTTGGAATAATGTGACAAAAAGATGCTATACCCATTCCACTAGAGTTGCGGGAATTTTAAATTATAATTACTTGAAAATGTTTTTGGGAATGTTATTTCTTAATAAGTAAACCAAATAAGGTAAGCATACTTTCCAATTTCAGATCCCTCGAAACATGAAAGTTTTCCCTTTACCAAATGCTCCCTATTTATATTAATAATTTCTCCTACTAAATCAAAGGTTGCCTTCTCTCAATTATGTATAATTAACGGCTACAAAACCTGGTTTGTAAAAAAATTTAGAACTATATTTGGTTTGAGGAAACATTTTATGCCTTAAAAATAATTACAAAAATATATAACCTTGTTTCCACTTTTCAGAAATAGTGAAAGCAACAAAATGTTTTTTGTCATTTTCTGTATGAATCTTTTAAAGTAGGAAATAAAACAAAAATGAGCATACATTTTTTTAATTATTTGTGAAAGCAGGAAAGAAGAATAGCTAACATTTTCTTAAATCAAATGTATCCTTATTAGTGGTCATGAATTTTGACAAATTGACTGTTACAATGATTCCTCTTCTAATTTTACTTATAGTTATTCATTTTCAAACATGCACGGGGATATGCAGAAAACCTTTCATACTTATAGCTTTCTTTGTTTGTATGCACCTCCGATTTTTAAATCTGGACTGATTATTGTCATGCCACTATTTTAGGAAGTCCATGAACTGTTTACTGCTTGGAAACCTTATTTTGATGCCTCCAATTGCGTATATATACATGCACCTTCAAGTAGTCGTCAACTGCTTTATGATGGAGAAAGATCGTATTTTGGCAATCAGCAGTGTGCTATTAGAAACATTGCTTTGAGTGTTCGGAGGCCTACTTTAAGGGAAGCAAAGCGTGTATATAGTCAGTTGACCCAGGTAACCTACGAAGCTGATGAGAAGGAAGTTTTACAAAGCAAACAAGAGGATTTGGTATCAGTTCACATTTCTAAAATAAATAGCAGTCCAACCTCCAACCAATGGAATGGGGCTGTGTTGGATGACAAAGATAAAGCTGAAGCTTGTTCAAGTAAACAAAATGATGCACTCTCCGTTTCGAGTGATGGAGAAAGTGAGAATGAGCAATCTGGTAAATCAACTCCTTTACATCAAGCAGCCCAATCTGGTGACTCTGTAAAGGTCTTGGACCTCCTGGAACAGGGATTGGATCCTTGCGCCAAAGATGAAAGGGGGCGGACCCCATATATGTTGGCACATGACAAAGAAGCGAGGAATAATTTCAGAAGGTTTATGGCATCAAATCTTGACAAATGGGATTGGCATGCTGCAAAAGTGCCCAGTGCATTGACCAAAGAAATGGAAGAATCACAAGCTGCTAAGCAGGTGATTCTGCTACATGTCAAAACAAGTTTTGAATACTGATTTAAAATCAAAATTACATTTTTGTATAATCCACTTTGTTTTCTCTATAATTAAAGTAATGATTACCTCTTTTTATGGTAGTACAGGCAGAAAAAGATGCTAAGAGAAAAGCAAGAGCAAAGGAATTAAAGAAATTGCGTAAAGCAAAAGAAAAGAAGGCTCAGGTTCGTTTGTCTCATCTTTTATGATCACCTTAATTTTTGAGACCTGTTTCTGAAAGCATTTCACCTTGGTTTATAAACTGTTATTTAATTGATAGTTTCATTACATATACAGACCTAAATCATTGTAATTTCATTTTGTTAGTGTTTACCCTAAATATTTTAGAGACATCTTGGTAGTGTTGAAATAGTTGTTTAGAGTGAAAATAGTACCTGATCCTTTGATCAACATTCCCCTATTTTGCCTTCCAACCATTGACTACCAAACGCAATGCAATTAGCTTGTGATGATTGAGTCTTTGGCAAGTATGCATAAACAAATGAACTTTCTTTGCATTATGAAAATGAAAGGGAAACTTGTATATACTTCACCAATTTGTGAGTTATATTGTTGTGCTTTACTCTGTTGTTTGTGGTTTCAGTCCTAGGGAAATACCTCAAGCAGTTTACACATTTTTCTGAAGAATTTTCATTCAGAAGCTGCTTTTATTTTCCATATTTCTCATTTACCAGCACACACTCACACGCTCTTTTACTCATTATTCATCATTCTTGTGGTAAAAAAAATTATTCTGAGGAATCTTGAACGTGGTGTTCAGGTTGAAGCCCCCTTGCCAAAGAATGATTCCAAAACTGTAGAGAAGCAAGTAACTACTTCAACATCGATAAAGGGACAATCTCAACTCAGAAGTGGCGTGCAATTATCCAAAGAGGTTAGATACTTAATTTTGATGATGTTTGCTAGCAGAAAATCTTAGGGCCATGTCTTTTGTAACTTTAATGATGTGTTGAAATCATGCTATGCATTTATGGGATTATGTTACCCTTCCATCTGAATAGTTTCCATTCTTAACTGCTAATTGGAAATGGGTTGTTTAATATTTTGATGTTTTGAAAACAGGACCAAATAAGAATGGCACAGGCTGCCGAAAGAGAAAAGCGAGCAGCTGCTGCTGAGAGGAGAATAGCTGCTCTCAAAATTCAAGCTAACAGTACGACTGCTGCACCTAACATGTCAGAGCCTAAAAGTGGATTAGCCGGTGACATTTACTGTTCCTGTTGTAATTCATCACTTGCTGGTAAAGTTCCCTTCCACCGGTATAATTACAAATACTGCAGCACATCATGCATGCATGTACACAAGGATATCCTAGAAGATCAATGACAACGTGTTTAGATATTTAAAATTTTCTTTTTGCAAGTCAAGATTGCTCCAAATATCCATTGTTCTTGATTTGGTTGCAAGTTATCTTGGATGGAAAAAGGTAAAAAAGTGAAGAGGGGTGGGGAGCAGCTGCGGTGGAAAGACTGAATGGTAAATAACATGAGCTGATGATTTCAAAGGAATAAAAATTTGTTTCTAAGCAACATTGATACAGCTAGAGTCATAACAGCTATCTTAGAGCGTTCCCTCTGTGTTGTGCCAAGCATGAGCACATCATATGACCAAGTGCAGACTTCACAATTCGGCAATGGTCGTGTATTTTTTGATTTTCTTTTTCCGTATGTGGGTTTTTGTTGGAAGTGTAGTCTGCTTGACTCTATTTTATCAGGCATGAATTGCCTGTTTTTAAATTAACCAGATCTGAAAGGTAGATTAGTTAAGGACTACAGCTGTATAACATAATCTCTCCATTGATGGTTCTAGCTTTAAATCTTGCCTCCTCACAATTGTGAAGTGATATGAATGTTGTTGTTTTGCCCCAAGCTTTTATTCTTTTAGACTTCTTTAGTTTTTAAATTTACTTTCTGTGAGATTGCTGCCATGGCATAAAGAAAAATATGTTAACTCTACACAGTATCAAGCTCAAGACGATAGTCTGAAGTCATTTAACTCAGTTTTCACTACTTGATCTCAATGGCATACATTTAGCATGCCTATGAATAGAAACCTTCACAATTTTATAGAAATTAAAATGTATTCAATTTCAATTGTTTTATTTTACAAGTGTTTTGTTAGGATAGATCAATTCAAATTTGTTGAATTGTAATTTTTATATTTTAATTATTATTTGGTGGTGTTTTTCAACTTGCCACAGTTATTTTTTAGTCAAATTTTTTAATATTTTTTTATTTAATACCGATAAGGGTTTTTCTCTATTGATATCAATTGAGAATATTTTTTTGTTGATATTGATCACAATTATGTTGGATAAATGAAAAATTACTTTGACTGATATTAAAAAGAAGTTTAGTTATGATTGATTGGAAGTTTTTCCATTGCCACTAAGAGATAATTGTGATCTACTCTGCATAATTGATTCATAATTGTGTAGCACCATGTCAAAACTATCTGCTACTCACATATTTTACTCTGCACAATAACATTTATCTGAAACATCTAGTTGACCAATTCTTCTTATGCTTCTTTTTTTATTTTGAAAGAAATTAGTTTATTGACTAATTGGGTCATACGTCGATTCATGTAGATATTTCAACACGATATATACACAAGATATGATGCTGTAAAGATCTGGTTTATACTGTATTTTCTATATCAAGTACATTCAGTCTCTACTGATGAATGAAAATCTGCAAAATTGATACTAACATGCTATGCTACAAAGTCCAAATCCATTCTAATGTCAGTGTAATTTATAAACACTTTTTTTTAATTTATTGAAACTTCATTCCAAAACAAAATTGTAATATTAACATCAGAGACTCGTATCATCTCTTAAGATTTGTTCAACATAAAATAAAAAAACAAATCATAATTTATCTAACTTACATGTCCAAGTTCAAATCTTAGAAATTTGGTCTAATTCCAAATCTCACTAAACATAAACAATGAAAACTTCAAATTCAACTTGGATTATCTATTATTATCTCTGTTTTTGGCACTTTTTGAATGTCAACAAGAATCCTCCATTGTTGTCACTATCTTCCTGCCATTCAGTGATTGTTGTGAGTTGTAAGAAATAATTTGTCAGTTCGTAAAATTTGTGACCAAATTAACATTTATGAATAGTTCTTGCATGGACGATTTGTCTATAAGGTGATGCTCAATTGAAGACAAGAATCATAAACTTTAACATCATATGATATCCTTACATTTTTTTCTTGATTTGAGATCTTTTTCACTTTAAATATTGGCATGCATATAATTTCATGATCAATGAATATCCTTATTACTAATAGCCAATAAGAAAAGTAACACTTGAACATAATTTTAACTAAAGGGAGATAGAGAGCCCGAGTAACAATTTTATGTTGAACGCATGCAAAACTAGAAAACCATATTTGTAAAATTCTTAGATGGAAAAAAGAACACAATTTGCAAAAGATACCAAATAATTATCCTAAAAATTGACATGCTATCTCGATAATCTTGTTTTCAAACTTAAGTATTAAGAATAAATTACTAAGATCCATACTATACATCATCAAGTTATTTTAATTTCCACAGAAAAGTATTTACTAATACACTCATAATCCATTTAAAACACTTACCAAGTTAGAGGAGTGTGAATTCGACTGTCAGATAATACATCATAAAATTTTTCTTTAGGGTCTCATTAATACTCCCTTTAATCACAATTACCAAAACCTTATAAATATCAGTTAAAAAACTCTTAATACACACTTAACCTATGGCAGGTCCCTCACATAGGAGAGCCACCTTCTACATTCACCAGCAAACCTTCAACCTAACAACTCCTCTCTCAGTTACATGTAACCTTGCTCACAATTCCTTCACCAAACAACGCCACAAAATTTATGCATTTACACTTCCAACACTCTTGTGCTTCCTCCAAGTTCAAACTTCAGGTGCCACAACTTCCCCCTTCCAAGTGCACCCTTTGACCGCAAAAGCTTCTGTGATTGGCATATTAGGGTACTATTTAGCCTTCAGGGCATGTCTGGTTTTACCCTCATATGCTTCTCAGTTAAGCATTGTCATGGCAGCATTTGGCTCGTTTTCCTTGGCTTCTTTGGTGTCACTTCTTTTTTCTGATTCGTGGTGGCACGTCAAGTGCATGTTTTACGTCTTACTTGTGGTGGTTGAGTTGCATGAAATAGTAATGGTCAGAGTGTTCTTGCATGGGAAATATTGTTTGAAGAGATCAACGTTGCTATGGAGATCAAGATCATGGAACATGAACTCTGTGCAACAAGAGGGTTTGCAACTTACACATATGAATTTGATAGATTATAACGTGTAATTGAGGATGTGGAAGAATAAATGTTTCTATTCATATAACCTTATTTGTTTATATGTATGTGTCTGCCAAAAAGTGTTGAATAAATGTGGATGCATGTTAAAAATTAGGTTTTTTCTCCAATGGTAATGGTATAACTTCATTTGATATTTTCAAAAATGACCAATTTTTTTATTTATTTTAGTAAATCATGAAATACAATTGTGAAATTTGATATAATTTAAAAATTAAGTTTTTTTTCCTCTAACGATGTTATTTCATTTAATATTTTCTGAAATAACCAATTTTTTTTTTGTTATAATATTTGACAAATTGTGTACGTGGAGTACGAGAATGAAATTTCTTTAATATAACTAATGTTGTCATCACTAAATACATGACAAGTAAGATATATCCAATTTTAAAATAAATATTTTTTTACTTGACTCAATAAATAATAAATATATGATCTATTTAATTTTTTACCATTTTTAAATATTAAAATTGAATTAATAAATAAAAACTAAACGAATAGAAAAAATAAAAATACAAATACTTTTAATTGAATTAAATCAAATTTCATATTTTATGTTAAAATTCAATTCAGTTCAAATCGAACCAAACTGTATTACACGAACTTATAATTAAAAAAATCTGATAAATTAGAAAATAGAATTTAAAAAATGATAACAGTCAACTGGTAATAGTAGAAGGGGTTATAAAATATTTTTAATAAAAAACTAGTTTTACCTACAGGAATGTAAAACAGAGAGGGAGACAAAAAAAATTTGCAAAGCTTTTAGGGGAAGCTTGTTGTTTGTGTTTTTTTATGAGTGAGTGAGTCATCAAAAGGGAAACCCTCACCAATCTCTTCGCTGCACTTCACTCTCTTTACACTTCCCAGTGGTGAAGAAGACCAAGATATTCAATTAAGTTCATTTCGATTCAGGAAGTAGCAGTTAATTAGGGTTTCCACGCGGCCATGGAAGAGGCGAAAGTTGAAACCCCGTCGTCAGCGTCGAGAGGCAACAATGGCGGTGACCATTGTTCGCCGAGTTTGAGCCCTAGAGCGCGCATTGTTTCCGTTGCCTCTAACATTGCCTCGCAGCCTCTTCACAACTCCGATCATCGCGTTTGGGGTGTTCTCACTGCCATCTCCAACAATGCCCGCAAACGGCACCAGGTTTCCCCAGTTTCCTGTTTTTCTCTTTCTTTCTTCTTCCAGAAATTTAGTATGTTCGAGCTTCCAGTGTTGTGTTGTGTTGTGTTGTTTTGGCTCTAATTTTCGAGGATTATTGAATATGAATGCTCAGTTTTCTTCGTGATCATATGTTGTTGCTTTAAAGTATTCACTGATTTTGCTGATAAATATTTCGGGGGAAAGTGATTGATCAGCTTCTCCTTTCCCATCATGATTTTTTTTTCTTCCATCTAGAAGTCTTTAACACAACGTCTTTAATTCAAACCCTGTAAACCGAGTTTTTGTACTTGTGTGAATTGGCGACTAATATTTTTTCAACAGTCTTTGTTTTATTAAAACATAAAGGACAAATATTTGTTTGTATTTATTATGATGGATGAATGGAATAATTAATATTTGTTTATGTGGAATACGGAGTAGTAGTTTTATGGGCACGATGCCTATACTCGGAACCAAACAAAACTTTAGAATGCATATTTTAGGAAGACAACGTTGAAGTGGTTTTAAAGGTTTTCTTGAGGTTTTTATATTGTTATTGCATGTGAGAAAAATGCACATGCCATAGTTGCTTTGGAATGCCATTACCTTTGCTAAAAAGAAAGGAATTGGGAAAACCCCTCTTAAATGAAAAGTATGAATTGTAGGTTAATTTTTGCTAATAAAATGTCATTTTATCCCTTTTTATTTAATGATTTATGATTTTAGAATGTAGAATGGTTGCACTAATTCAATTTTTGTTATTATAATTGAAGGTGAGGTTGATATGTATATGTTGTTGACTTGTTTTTTTATAACAATAATATTGGGGAATTGACCCTATTGTTCATTATTTTTGGGTAAATGTAATCTACATTGAGTCCTTTAAGGTGTTGGTTGTGTCGATCCCTGAAAACCGTATAAACGGACATGGTGAAAACATGAAACAAAGGTTATCTTAAGTAATTTTTGTTACTTTGTTTAGACCGAGCTGTTTGTTGATTTCCTATATAATATATTGTCAATTTTAGTGGAAATTCTGCTGCTCCTGTATGAGGGTGAGCCTTGTCACAATGGTAAGGTTGCTGCCTTTTGACTTAAAGGTCATGGGTGGACAAATCATTGAATAATTTCCCTACTTGTCTGAGTTAGGCTGTGTATATCCTCCCACCCCAAACGGCCAGACCTCACGAGATGAGGGATGCGTTTGTTGCTCCTTTATAATAGTCAACTAAAAATCTACTACTCATCATCCAAACTACTTGTTAAAAAATAGGTTAGGCAATTAGGTACAATTCAATTAGTGGTATTTCAATTTCAGTAATTGACCCAGACCCACAAATGTCCGTGATTTCAAGTTTATAAACTTTCTAATCAAATTGTGCATGGTAGTTAATTCCTACTCGTTTTCACTATGACCAATGCTATTGGCACTTTTATTTTCAATTTTTTTGGTTTAACTGTTCATTTCTCTTTTAATGTTTTTTCATAAACGGTTGCAACAGGGAATTAACATTATATTAAGTGCTGATGAACACTGCTTTGGGCGATTGGTAGAGGATGTGCGTTTCCAGATTGATTCCAATTCTGTTAGTGCAAATCATTGCCAAATATACAGGATGAAGGTTACTAATGAAAATATGGAGAATGCCACATCAATACTCTTGAAAGATACAAGGTATTGAATTCTTTTTAGAACTTGAGGTCCTCCCATCATTTAATAGGAATTAAAGAGTTTTCCCCCCTTTTTTCTTCATATTCTGATTTTTGTTTTATTCAGCACAAATGGAACTTACCTAAACTGGGAGAAATTGAAAAAGAATGGTGCTGCAGTGAAAGTCTGCCATGGTGATATTATATCATTTGCTGCTCCTCCGCAGCATGGTATGGTAATTTTGAATTCCTTACAATAGCTTAATATTTTATTTCTATTCCGCCTTTTCTCACTGTAGTTGTAGAACTGGTTTTTGTATTGGTTAATGCTATGGTTCTGATCTCTATTTCCCATTATCTTTTCTTTTAATTTCCTTTAACTGTGACAAGTGTATACAAATTTTAAAAAATATTTGAGCAAATGTGTGTTTAAGTGTTATTTGGTTGCAAATTGTCACTGAAAAAGTTAATATTGTCGTGATTAATTATCTTTTTTTTAATTTCATTTGTATTTGTGAAAATATATAAAATAAAACAATTGCCCCTTATAAAGATTTTTATTTAGTGTACGACAACTTCTGTTATTTCTACTTTTGCTTGTGAACCTTTATTTTAAAGTTGGACGACTACTGTAATTATTTGTTATAAATTTGACAAATTGCTGCTTTTAAGAGTATCTATTGCCTTCTGTATTTTGTTCTATTTCAAATTATTATAATTTGGTCTTATCATGCAGATCTGGCATTTGCTTTTGTATATCGAGATGTGCTTGTGTCTAGCCCCATGCCAGAAAATGCAGTTGTTAAACGAAAAGCAGGTAGTGTAATAATGAGCAGCAGCTCATTTATTAACCTTTTTTGTCATTCTTGAATTTTATCTGATTTTTGTGTAAGTAGAATCAAGCTTCTAAATTTATGTTGATTTGAAGTTATGTATGTGCTGACATTCATAATTTCCTCTACATATGATAAACTCTTTGCTAAATACCTAATATTTTATTGATGATTAAGATATATAATGTATTGATTTGATATTTACTTTTATTTCAGTTTCTAATACATTTTGCTTTTGTTCTGTCTTCCATCCTCTTTTCTTGAATCTGTAGAGGATTTTATTTCTGAAAACAAGAGATTGAAAGGTTTAGGCATCGGTGCTCCTGAGGGTCCCATATCTCTAGATGATTTTCGAAGTCTTCAAAGATCAAACATGGTGTGATAATTTAGAAGGATTGCGTATCATTTAGTTTTGTAAACTTCTTTTCTTTCTTTAATTGTACCCAGTCTTCTTGACAGGAATTGAGAAAGCAATTGGAGAATCAGGTGGTTACAATTGATACTTTGCAGAGTGACAACCGTGCAGCTGTTGAACACCATGAAAGTGTATGTAGTCATTGTTGAACTTACTGGGACAACACCTAGATTAAGCTGAGGTTCCCCTAAAAATATTTTAAACTTAATCCTTAATTTTAGAAATGACATAACATAAAAAGGGCAGGTTATGTTATATAGTTATGATAATTAGAGCCATTGATAATTATCCTTTTATTCATGATCTTGTGTCAGTCAAACACATAATTCATCACACTCTTATTTTCTTTCTTAGCATTCTATCTGAGTCTACATTTCCACTGTTGTGCTTGCCCAGCCTCCATCTACATTTGTTTGGGCTCCTTGCTTTCTAACCATTGTTGTCAATCCCAAATACAGGCACAGTGTATTACCCTGAAAACACTGTAGCACATAGTGGGATGTCTGCTAGTCTAACCAATTAGAATAAGAAAATTGAAGGGTAAAACATAGAAGGGAGCATAATAAGACAGATGAAAAATCTGTTTCAGAGAGATTAAAAAGCAGAACACTGGATGAAACAGAGCAAGGAAGCAAAGGTAATTGTTGGCCAGATTCAATGATAGGATTGCCAAAAAATATGGCGGTAGAGGTCTTAAGGATGATCAGAAACTGTGCAAAAAAGAGGTTGCAACAGTTGCTGATGGTAAAAAGTTGGCACAAATACCCAGAAAATGCCAAGGGAGTTAGTTGAAAAGGTGAACAATGGGTGATGCTACTCCATAACAGTTTCCATGCAATTGACAGAGAAAGTAGGGTTTCAAATCTGATCCAGAGGGGGGGACAAATTCCCAAATTTACCCCTAAAACAGCCTTTAATGACATTGTTTCATCTTTAAGATAGGTTTTTTGCAACACACTCAAATGGTGCCGGCTCCAATTGTATTTTGTCTACTGTTGCCATTGCAACAACTGACACCTCAAACTGCAATGTTCAATAAATTTTTGTAGCATGTTTCGGACACTCCAAAATGTGATTCTACAATTTCAGCATTGTTTGATGCCATTGACAATCATGGTTCTGCTAGGGATGGCAACTGAGTGGGTGTGGGTCTAACTAAATAAGCTCCAAGATAATGTCCCCTTGTATAAAGGCAAAGTTATGCTTGAATTGTGGGGATTTCAGATGTAGAATGGGTAGGCTCTCCCACTTACAAGAGGCCCCACTTTGGATTCCTGTATCTTCATCGGTGGTAATCTAATTTCCTGGAAAAGCAAGAAACAATATATGATTGTAGGATAGAGTGCAGAGTGGAACATTAAGCCATGTGAGCTTATCTTGCTCAAATAGTTACTCAAAGAACAGTGATTTAGAGAGATTGCACTTATGATTCTTATTTGTGATAACTAGGCAGCATCACATATTTCCTCAAATATAGATTCCAGAAAAGGATCAAACATTGAGATTGACTGTAATTTTATTAGAGCTAAGATCTTATCAGCAGACATCCCACTATTTTTTTAATTCATATGATCAAATTGGCAAATGTTTCCATGAAATCATTGAGAGATCCCGCAGTTAGTTATATATGTAGCAAGCTTGGCATATATGATTTTTCTGCTCTTTTGTAGAGGAGGAGGATTGGAAATAATGTACTTATAATAATAATATAAATAGAACAGAATGCGTGTTACTTAAGTAATTGTGTATTTTTGTAACTCCTTTGTATTTATGATCTCACAAAAAAATGTGTTCTTTGTTGATTCTAAAAGAAATGTTTGATCTAGACTTCACCTTAGTTATTCACATAATTTGTAATTTACAATGTCTTATCTACTTTATGATTCATATTGTGTAGGAAATAAAATCAGTCAAAGACTCGGTTGCGAAATGTTACCTTGACCAATTAAAAGAATTACAGCAAACGGTCGATCTCAAACAGAAGGAATTGGGGGATCTCAACAAAGCATCTGCTGAACAAAGACATGCCCTGGAAGACCTTAATGAAAGGCTTAGTGCTTCTACACAGTCATGTGCTGAAGCAAATTCTATAATAAGTAGGTATGAATTATTTAATTCTTCTGTATTTTATAATATTATTTTGTTTTAATATTTCTTTTAAGTATTGTAGACTTTAAGTGGTTCATATGGATATAGTTTCAGCTGTTCCTTGGTTGATTGGTCTTTTATGTTACCTTGTGAATTGTCAATACAGATATGGTTTCCCTTAGTTATTCCTGTCATAGTAATCTATTATGCCTACAATGAATCTAAATTCTAGAAGTTGTATTATTTATGCTGACAGTCTAGTAACTCTCTCTGTCCTCATGTAGTCAAAAGGTAAACATAGCTGAACTGAAGGAACAATTAGATGATGAACGGACTCAACGAAAAGAAGAGAGAGAGAAGGCTGCAGCTGATCTAAAAGCTGCTGTTCATAGAGCCCAGTCTGAGGCCGAAGAGGAATTGAAACGACTTTCAGATGCTGCCTTAAGAAGAGAAAGAGAGCTACAAGAAGCAATAAATAAGCTACAGGTTTGAAAGTTTTGATGCTAAATTGGTAAGAAACTGCTCCCTTTCTACTATTAGGAGCTCACATTCTTTCTCAATGTATGTTGTAGGAGTCAGAGAGAGAAATGTCTGTGTTGGCTGAAACCTTGAGGTCCAAGCTGGTATTGTTTCTATTTTGCTCCTGTTAGATGAAGAACATTTTTGCACTTACACTTCGTATATAAATATCCTCTTTATATGCCTTTTCTGTTGCAGGAGGATACCAGGCAAAAGTTGGTTGTCTCTGATAATAAAGTTCGCCAATTGGAAACCCAAGTACATGAAGAGAAACTAGCCACTGAAAATGAAATGAAGGTAATCAGATAATTTTATGTAGATTATTGTGTTACTTTATCATGTTTTCCTTGATATCAAGCTGAAAATAAATTTTAATTCATGGAGCAGAAAGTAGAACTTGAACAACAGGAAACAAGAAGATTATGGAAAGAGCTTGAGAGTGAAAAGGTAGATATATGTGAAGCACATAAGTGAATACAAAGTTGTTTTTATGGGAATGATATCTTCTTTACATTCAGGTGCCATGCTTATGTTATTTAGATGAGGCTGCATAATTTATTGGTATAACAAACACCGTGACTTTAACTGACTATTACTGATGCTGCTCTTTATCCAAAGAAGGAAGGAAAACTTATAGTTTATATGCCGCTTGGCTTTCTGATTGGTTTATTTTTTGGTTCTATATCTTATTGTCTTTCTTTAAGCTCATTGTTTCCTGCGGTTAAAGTTTCCTTATTTGAAGCCGAGGTTTTTGTTGATGTTGTTAGCAGGCAGCTCGAGAAGAAGCTTGGGCTAAAGTTTCTGTTCTTGAGCTTGAGATAAATGCTGCAATGAGAGATCTTGATTTTGAAAGGCGGAGGTTAAAATGTGCTAGGGAAAGACTAATGCTTCGGTAAGACTAGATTTGATGTTGATTATAATCATTGGACATTTGTGATTTGAAAAAGAAGGTAGAATCCCCAACGTAGACTACACTTACTGGCATAGAATATCAGAGGACATTTGTATTATAATAACTATTCTTTGTGCAGAATAAATTAGATAGGAGTTCTAACACTTCTAATAAAATCTTCATAAGGATCATGTATACTAGGATTTTATGAACATTACCCTGATGGATCTTAACTAACTTTTAAACTGATCTAAAAATAAAATGAGATAAAATGGATGTACAAACATGTTCAGCAAGAGTAGGAGTATCCAAAAGTTTAGGGAACCTTGTTTAGAAGATACTTTTGGAGTATTTGTTGCTTATAAACCTTTTTCTATTGACATCTCTATGGAGAATGTCTGTACAAGAATGTTTGTGACTAAATCGATGGCTGTGATTGCAGAAGAAGGAATTTTGTGGTTAATTGTGTTACTTTGATTTGATTATATACTACTCAGCAACGTTATTTCTATTGAAAATGTAGATACTGGTGTCCATAAGTACGCATTGTCATTCATATTGATTTGATTTCAGTTGAATGTTACAAGTCCTAGCTGGTTAATGTACTACCGAATCATGGTATATGAAGTCTGTTTTGACAGTTATGCTTTGGTAATGCATCGTGTATACCTCTTGCATTCTTCGTAATGATTGTAGATTTCTAGATTTTGCAGCTGAAGCTCTGTGATGCCTTGCAGGGAAACACAGCTTCGAGCATTTTATTCCACTACTGAAGAGATACAAGTACTGTTTGCTAAGCAACAGGAACAATTGAAATCTATGCAAAGGACTCTAGAAGATGAAGAAACTTATGAGAATACTTCTGTAGAAATGGATGGAGTAATTGGTGGAACCTTGGGCAGAGAAAAAGAAGTTAATGGATATCATAGCGAAAATGATGCCAAGGCAGGTTCAACTACTTCTGCACAAAAGCTCAACATAGATCACGTTGAAACATCAAGCAATGAGGCAAGTGTCACTGAGAAGCATGACTGTGATATAAGAAGTGAAGAATGTCAAAATACACAAGAGGCAGAATTCACCAGTGCTGACCATGACCCTGGTGTCAGAGGCGGCTTTGGTTGTAACATTGATGGTATTGGCACAGGAAATGTGGTGGAGGAAGATGGTGTTGGCACTGAAAAAGTTCTTGAAACTGAACGGATTATTGATTTGAACAAGTGTTTAGGTGGGGACACAATGCAAATTGATGATGATGATAACAATGTACAAGAAACTGAGGAGCTTGCTCAAGTACCTTCTCGTGAAGGTTTACATCACTATCTATCAAATAATCCTTCGGACACTCAAAAGACCATTGAGGATACAGAAGTTGAAGGCACAATCAGAACATCAGACCTTTTAACTTCTGAAGTCGCTGGTAGTTGGGCTTGCAGTACAGCCCCTTCCATGCATGAAGAAAATGAATCCCTAAGAAGCAGAGATAGTAATGAAGGTTCAAGAGCATTGCATGATTCTAATGTCGTGGTGGCTGAGAGTCAGAATACTCTTTCTGATGCTGCAGTTGCCAGACAAAATGAACGACGAGCACTAAGTGAGATGATTGGCATTGTTGCTCCTGATTTGAGGGAGCAATTTGGAGGTTCTGCATACGATTGTGACCAAGAGAGGGAAGATGGAGGCGGTTCATCTGACTCAGATACAGAGAGTTGTAGCAACACTAGCATTGATAACATAGCCGATGCAAAGGGTGGATCGATATCTGATGAGGAAACTCAGGCTAGTGACCATGATGAGGAGGATCAAAAGCAAGGTGATACCATGGATGAAGATGATGAAGCCACCCAAGAAGATTGATTTTTTTTGCATAGTTGGGGATTGTACAGAGATATTCGGGTATGTAAGTTGTATAGATACTGAAGGAATCTCCTGTATTTTTTTTGCAATTTGCCTAGCTCCCTCCCCCCTTTTTGTAATTATATTTAAGGCATTTTAAAATGCATTTAATTATTGAAAAATTATTAAATGCCATTTTGCTTCATTAAATGCAAATACTGTGATGAAAAGGTATGAAGTTTCTAGTTAATACATGCTTCAAGTAGTCCATCTAGGGAAAGGACACACCATTTAACTTTTGCAGTTGAATCGTGATGCAAATTATTTATCCGAGAACTTGTATCGTGAATCCAAAGATTCAAAAACATTTAAAATATATAATATATATTTAAATATAGATACAATTAATAACTACTTTAGGAAGTGTGGTTGTATCTGTATATATTTCCTGCGCTGCAGTAACGTGTGATGTGTAGTGAAGGAGTAGAAGGGAACTTTTAAGGAAGCACCAGGGTGACGGGTGTAGGTGGAGAAGAGAGATTGTGGCTGAGCCTAGAAGTGAGGAAGAGGCAAAATAATGTCCTTAGAGCTAAGGAGAGGTAGATTTTTCTCATAGAAGATCCTCTCTTGTTGCTAAAAGAAACCGTTCATGGCAATCCAAATAAGGAAGAGCACGAACTGATTGGAGGGAAAAACATGAACTAGTATGCATCTCTTCAAGCATAGTT